>CM038357.1:31568807-32088366 GCA_021464625.1 Proterorhinus semilunaris
CCTGCCTTCCTCATGGTCTGGAGAGTTTTCCAAGGGTAACCAGTTTGTCTGTGTGCCATCCCATAATACCCAGCGCTCAATACCGGTCAGCATGTTCACATCAGCCGCACTTTGCCCAAGTGTCCTCTGTCTCATCTCTATCAGCTGACATTTGAGTTGTGCAAAAAGCAAGAAAGGGACACGCTCGGAAACTCGCGGCGTCAGGGGATTCTGTGGAGGTTGTTTGTGGTCGCCATGGCAGCCGGTAGGAAGCGGGAGAGTGAGAGCCGGTCCCATGACATGGCTCGCTCGGGGTTGCCGATGAGAGCCCCGTTGGGTTGTCATGACTTCGAGTGGGAGGGAGAAAGTTTCGAGAAGAGTCTGAACACAGCGGATGGGCTGGCACGTGGTCAGTGGAGCTCCGGTTCTCCACAGGACAACGCCAGCTTAAACCAATCCAAACTAAACTGAAACCTGGCTCAATAGGGTGAGAGGTTACGGAGAATATTGAGAGGCCAGACCGGTGGCCCCAGAGCCAGTGGCCCTTCTGTGCTCTTCCAGAATGGACATATGGCCAGTCCGCCCCGGAAAGAGATGAAGCCCAGATCATCTGCATGTTTCATCAAATATGAAAAAAAGCTGATGATACAATTAAAAAAGTGCATTAAGGCTGCAACTTATGGAATACTTTCTAGACTTTAAAACTCTGCCTTACACAACTCTAAGAGTTCCTTTGATTTGGATTGAAAGAACCCAAGTCCATCATGATATCTTAAAATCACATCAGTTGATGCGCTCGTCTCGGTCAAGATTTTTGGTTATTCTTACATCCAATGATTGTTAGTAGTTATAGGAACAAGTGTCGGCTCTTACTCAGCTCTTTGGACAGTAAGATGTATTTTTGGTTATTTTACATGTATTCAATGGCTACCCTCGTGGTTCCATGGTGTAATGGTGATCACTCTGGACTTTGAATCCAGCAATCCGAGTTCGAGTCTCGGTGGAACCTTGTAGTAGCAGCTCTGCTTAGTCTGTAGATTGTATGTTTGCTCACCTGTTGTTCCAAAAATGCAATTGTCAAAACTTTGCACAACACTTTCACTGACTGTTTTGAAAGAGATGGAAACCCAGATCATCTGAATGTTTCATCAAATATGAAAATAAAGCTGATGATACAATTAAAGTGCATTAAGGCTGCAATTTATAGAATACTTTCTAAACTTTAAAACTCTGCCTCACACAACTCTACGAGTTCCTTTGATTTGGATTGAAACAACCCAAGTCCATATGCATCATGATATCTTAAAAGAAGATCAGTTGATGTGCTCATCTAGGTCAAGATATTTTGCATTGTTCTTACATCCAGAATTGCTGGTAGTAAATACAATCCTGTGGTTCCATGGTGTAATGGTTAGCACGCTGGACTCTGAATCCAGCAATCCGAGTTCAATTCTCGGTGGAACCTCTGAATACTGTCTGTTCGAATTTGCTAATTCAGAAAATTAGGACCTGTTACTTATACTGAACTGTAGTTTTCAAACCTGCCAATTACCTCTGCATGAAATGCACTGCTGAATCCAAGATCCAGCCTTACAACAAAATATGGCATGGTTTCAATGGGGCTTGAACCCAGGACCTTCTGCATGTAAAGCAGAAGTGATGACCACTACACTATGAAACCTTCGACACGCCCAGCTTTCTCCTCATTGACCAAATAGTCATTTCCAATTCTATTTCTGATTTGTATATTCATTGCCTATAGTTCCTTAATGTGACAGTGAGAACTATGACCTGTTAATCCAGCAATCCAAGTTCAACTCTTTGGAGCGCCTCAAAGTCCTGCATTTACTGTACTTGTTTCAAATACAATGTTGGGATCTGCGTATAATATGTCTTACGAAAAAGCGAAGAAAGTGACTTAGTCTAGATGGAAGCAAAGTATTTTCATCATCGTTAAATCCAAAGTACGCTGTTTTTTGGAAGTTTTGCACACATAGTTCCATGGTGTAATGGTTTGCACTTTGGACTCTGAAACCAGCGATCCAAGTTCAAGTCTTGGTGGGACCTCATAGGACATCAATTACGCTAATCTGATAGAAAACAATCAGAGCAAATTTAATTACTGCTACACAACTGGGAAAGTTCTTTTGTTAGTCACTTCTTTGGAGAGTAAGATGTCTTTTCGGTTATTATACATCAAGTTATTGGAGCTGTATTCAATGGACACCCTCGTGGTTCAATGGTGTAATGGTGATCACTCTGGACTTTGAATCCAGCAATCCGAGTTTGAGTCTTGGTTTCCTCGTAGTAGCAGCTCTGCTTAGTCTGTAGATTGTATGTGTGCTCATCTGTTCCAGAAATGCACTTGTCAAAACCTTACACAACACTTTTACTGACTGTTTTGAATGAGACAGGGGCGGACTGGGACTGAAAAACGGCCCTGGACTCTGACCAGCCTGGCCCAAATTAGCATAAATGCGACACTTCCACAAAGGCACATTTTAAGGAGAAAATTGAGAGGCCAGACCGGTGGCCCTAGAGCCAGTGGCCGTCCTGTCCTCTTCCAGAATGGACACATGATCAGTCCGCCCCTGCCAAGGCGTCTTATTGAGGTTAATTGAAATAAAAGTTGCTGGTGAAAAAAGTGGAGGTGACGTCATTTCCTCTGGAGAAATGGAGCTCCACTACCCACGTGACACTCCATCGGCTGCATTCAGACCCTCTTGAAAGTTTCAAATACTGTATGATCGGTCAGAACTTATGACTCTGACTAACCATGCGCACCAGATGGGAGCAATATCCGGGCACTTTCGCGGAGTCCCTGTCCAAAAGATACAGTATTTAGAAAATTCTAGATCGGAGATGACGTTCGTTGACAAGGCGGCCATCTTGCGACTGGCCGGCGAGGCTAACCCCTATAGCAGGGGTCGGCAAGTTGGCTTGGCTTCGGGACAATATTTTCTTACACCGAAAGATGGCGGGCCAGCCGGTCAATTGATAAAAAATAGATTTATTCATGCCTGGATATTCAATACTAGATAACCCCAAACTATACATATTTTTTGTTTAAAAATAAAATATTGTTTGAAACAATACTGTCCCCGAGTCTGTCGGATGTTCGTGGGTTACACAGCACTAGCAAAAAATAAAGTTAGCGTCACAAACATGTCGCTTTCCAAAAGACTAAAAAGAAAAGTGGACAGTGAAGACAGGAGTTTCAGGGAGGAAAGGTGACAAACATATGGTTTCATCCTACCTGGATATGTGAATGCCAAACCTCTGCCTCATCTGCAACGAGGTCATCCCCGTTTGCAAAGAGTCCAATATTCGGCGACATCACGAAACGAAACATGGGTCATTCAGAGCGTCCTTTCCACTTCAGTCTGAGTCAAGGCGTCTCAAAAGCAATGCTCTTTATGACAGTTATATACGGAGCAGCAGGTCCTAGTTCGAGGCCTGACCACACAGGAAAAGGTATCCAGTGCCTCGCTTAAAGCGTCCTGGATTTTGGCCCGGTGTTACGGCGAAAACTGCATGACCGCCGGAAAATGCACCCCCTTTTACTGCGCACAGATGAAACGACAGGAAGGTTTCTAGGACTGTCTCTTAACAATTATAGCCAATTTCTGTGTATTTATTCATGTAAGACTGACTAACCATAGCTCATTTAACCAGAAGAGATCGTTCTTTGAAAAATTTCTTTAAAAGTCAGGGATATATTTTGGTTGAGCGTGTGATATGAGGAGTGTGGCGTGAGAGCGTGTGAAGGCGCTCATGCGTGTGTAGGCTGCTTAGAGTTAAATTGCAACAGTGTAAAGAAAAACAGCCGTTTTCCTGTGTTGTCGCTGTACACAATAAAATAGTACCGCTACGACGGCGGTTACTTTTTCCCTATTTAACATTACCTTTAATTGACAACACCGCGTATTCAAACTGGAGGAGTTGAGAGTCGTCAAAAACTACTCTACATAAACTAATAATTAAATACCAGGAATTGATGACACATCAAGGAGTTAAACAAGTTAAACGTTTATTTCTCTAACATGTCATCTCAATACAGAATTCTGTTTTTCCTATCCATCGTGAGTCTGCCTTCAGCCGTTCCCATGGTCAGACTGACTCTTCCTGGGGAAGCACAGCACTCCACATTCCATTGTCCACAAGATTTCCCATTGGCTCCCCAAAGCTGTCCATTCAGTTCCGTCGTAATTTGACCCCTTCTGTCCAAATGGCCAGTGGACCGGGTGGGGGTTGCTGTGTCTTGAAACAAAAGATTCTGAGGAACCCACACCTTTCTGCACTGAATGACAACTTTTGGTTAGTTTGCTAAATAGCCAAAGGAACAAAACATCGTATAAAAATATTATATCTCTTCAGACCCCCTTTTTGACCTCCCAAAGGAGGACAACAAAACCATAATATTTTCAAGTTCACAAAAGTACAGCCTGTATCAAAAATCACAGTACAATTTCACATATTATAACACCAAAAAAACATGTTCACTGTATGTAGGGCATACTCAACCAGCCGCTGAGTGGTTTCAAAATCATCTCTCTCTTCCCATGTGTAACTTCCGCTTACTAATCTTTCCAGGCGGAACTCAGCTGGTTTTTATTCCGTGTCAATGGTACATGTCAACTTTTATGTCCCCCTGGGACCGTCTCTGATTGACACAAAAATAAACATTCCTGCACACAAAACACAGCAAGCGCAACAACACCGAACAGTGTTGTTTAGATATTATCTCCACCACAATATTCTCCATCACAGCCTTGTCGGGGGTCGTTCCATTCATATCTCAAAGCCTGCCGTACTCTTTCCAAGTACAGGCTGGGACCACCCCCTTCTGGCGTTTCCCTTGTCCCGAGCTCCGTGTCCCCCTGGGACGCATCACCCATCGTATAGATGCCCCCAGTGGAACCCAGAGCCCTGGAGACCATGCTGCGAATGAGAGGCACAACACAACAAAACAAAATACAACAAAACAAGAGTATTACACCTATAAGAATACCCACCTTTTGAAGGATATGGATCCAGGAACCGGAATTCAACCAATTTAGCCAGGTCCACTGAGGACCCTGGTCTTCTTGAGACGCGAGGAAGTCTTTGAGTTCCTTTACTTTATTTTTAATGGCTGTCCAATTGCCAGTTTCGTCGGGGAATATATGTACAGCAGTGGTCAAGGCCAACTGCTGCGCACATACCACCCTGTTCAGCGTACATGGCGTCTAACGCCACTCTACTTTGCATAACCACAACAGCCACTGCCTTAAGTTCTGGACTCCGTTCCATTTGGTCCAAGATGTCGCCTATTACCTCAGTTAGGTCCTCCAGGATCCACCATACCTCATTTAGACGCTGCATGGAGGACGCCACACCGATCATAGGGATCAGCGTGGCGATAAATCCTTTCCCATCTCCGAACAGGGGCTTACGGCCGCCGTCATCAGAGAAAGGTACGTATGATTGACCGAGGGTACGGTTTCCCACCTGCAGGGTTGAGTTGGTAATCATGGCCGTGTGCTTAGCTAATTTTACCCATTTATTCTCTCCTGGTGTATGACCCCCCATATTGAAAGACCGTCGCTTCCTAGATCCATCTCCCTCTGTGGAAACAGACATGTTAGATACATCATAAATCACAGGTTTCAAAACAGCATATTTTGTTCCTTCTTTGTTTTCCCATGTTTTTATCATTTTTTCTGTACAATGGGTAATCCAGTCTAGGGTGTGTTGGTCCGACACTGCTTCTCTCATTTTCACCAACATTGTACCTGCATTGTTGCAGTAGATGACCAGATTTTCTCCAGGTGTTTTACCTACTTCTTTGCATACCTTGTAAAGGGCCAATTTCAATTCTTTGATAGGGTGTCCTCTGACCCGTCCCTCACAACTATGTGGATCGTCTATTTTTATTACTGTTGGTATGATGAGCAAGCAAAGAGCAAGTGTCAGGCCCCACACCCCGTATGGACACCTTAAAAAGGTCCTGGTTTTAAAACCCAGGCCTTAAGTCCATATTTGTTAGTCTTTTTTATGTCTTTGTGACCGTGTGGGTCGGGGTTGGTGTCCCCCACCCCCTTCAGTGGGGCTGTTAGACCCACTACCATATTCGTCAGGATGTGTCAACCGTCCGGGATGCGTATGAGTCCAGTGTAAGCCGGTTTTCTCAGAACAGGGCTTCAAGTGTGACCAGTGGTACCAGTTGTCACGCCCCTCTACCTTAACTGCGGTGGCAGTCCTTTGAGTCACTTCAAAAGGTCCTAAGTATCTGGGAGCGTCCAACAGGTCCTGGTGTTTTTAATGTAGACCCTCGATGGTAAGTCCGCTCAGGCAAGGTCGCTGAGTTAGACTTAGGCGGGCACCCGGGCATGGCCATTTTTATGCTCTTCCGCTGATAACAAGTTCGCAGCCGCCACGTCCACCAGTCCATGAAGGGTTATTAACTGGGTGTAAAAAGTGGAGCCGGACGCCCCGCTCTGTACATATGGAGGAGGGGCCGATGGGGCCAAAGCGGGAGCTCCTCCGCTCGGGAGGGGCTCTCGAAGTCCTCCCCGTATTGATTCTGTCAGGTCGTTGTCTCGGTTCATGCTCCCTCCGCGTCCGCTATATTTTCTACATCACTATGCTTTGGTCAACTTTGATTATTGTAAGGCGCTTTAGAAATAAAACTTGATTGATTAATTTGGGTCAAAAACTCACAATTACGACCACTCACAAGCACCCACCGAGACAAGGAACCAACAGAGATCTGTAACAGAAACACAAAAGAACAGACGAAAATTACAAAAACAAAAATTCTCATCAGGGCCGCTCACCGTTAGAACGACCATGCCAGCTAATCTTGCAAATTATGGCTGGACTCAAAAACCTATTTAACTTAATCTATCTGTTGGAATGCTAGGGTCAATTTTATCTGGAAAATTCAGAAATTCAGGTTTCATTAATCTACAGAGAAAAACTCTCTTTTAGCTTCTGTTTCCCACATTTACCACAGATTCTGTGTGCACTTCAGAATCACAGCAAACGTAAAAAACAGAGTATTATAAATTGATTTACCTATCTGAAACTGAAATCTTAGTTGGCCATAACATTTGTCAATTCGTCACTTTATGTTTTCGTTTGTCTTGTCATTTAGATATATGTGTATCAGTTCCTTCTCATGCCAAAATAAACCAAATTATAATAATTTCCCCACATAAGTAACACCCCCTCTTGGACTGAGGACACTCAGTCCAAAAAAGAGTCACGTAACATGCATAAACAAGTGAGACCTCAATCCTTGTACAGGAAACACAACAAACCAACTCAAATTGCACTGGAGGTAAATACCTCCGGCACCTACATAACACAAAGAAAACAATAGCAAAATAACAAATGTCAGGTGCAGGCCAGGGAGTTTGAAAGTGGGAAGAATTGGGTCGACAGGGCGAGTGAGAGGTGGACACCACTCGTCAGGTTCGCGACCCGGACAGCATGTGAGGTCCAGGGAGTGTCCCCAAAAGGGATCAGACCAGCACTGGTTCAGTCCAATCGCGGCAGAGGACCATCAGACAGGCTGGGAAAGAGCTCACAGCGGCTCCCAAAGTGAGAATAACAGTCACCTCCAACCTGAGTACACAAACTAATGAGTGTAGATGGTTTCAATAGGGATTATAACATACATTTTCAAGATCAGTGTCCACTGGATTCCCGTGGAATCAAAGAGGAGTCTGATCTCAGGCATCCAAATGGCCTGTTTCAAGTTCATAAGAGTTTCCTCTCGATCTGCTCACGGATTGACGCCAGGAGCAGAGCAAGAGAAAGGATCGAAACCCAATTCACTTCAGCTTTTTTTTTTTTTCAGTTCTATCACATGTCAATGCCCTCTAAGGCATCAAATTCAAATTTTGTATCAAAACATTCAGACAAATGCATTTAGTTGTAACTGAAAGATTATCGATTCAATTTAGTAAATAAACCAGCATCAGTAGGTCCTAAAGACCATCTTTATCTGGTGCATTAAGATATTTTCAGTCAGTTCATAAACACGTAATTCTCTATCATGGTGTCGTGGAATGATGTCCCAAAACGGACATAAGTCTAGCATTAATGTCTATAGAGTAGGCATACATGGATGGAGAGTACAGGACATTTTAGAAACTTCAATTTCTTACCAATCTTTTGTTTCAGTCACGCTTTGGTCATGGAACAAATTCTTTAGCCTATTGTCCAGGAGAGAGAGCAAACGAGTTATAAACACATCATATTACTGTTCTATAGGGTGTAAACAGTTCGCAGTCACACCTCGTTTGCCTAATTAATTTTGTTTTTTAAAAGGACCATTCACGTCCACTAAGGTTAGCCTTAAAAGCTTTTCTATATCATTAAAGTACAGTGATCAATGGGTGGGTGGCTTTGGCAAAGTGAATGTTTGATCCAAGGTCAAACGTCAGTTGTACACTCCTTCAGCTCTTCCCAGGAGATATATCTGCATTCAGCAACCACTGTCAGACAGCAAGGTGTTTGTCCAATCAGGGAAAAGTCACTGTTAGTCCATTCAGAGAGCACAAAACTGTTGCTCTCACTGTCATCAGCATATCACATCCGAGGAGAGAAACAGGAGTCTGAGTTGGTGTGTCAGATTCAGTCCCGTGAGCTGACTAGGCACTGGCTTGGTGAAAGGTTTTGGGTGGTCTTCCTGTATCCACCCAGTAGATGGTGTCCGTTAATGATCACAGTCTCATAGTTCACAGATGAGTGTTGTTCACCTTTATCCACCAGCACGTCAAGAGTCTGTCCGTTCACCTTCACAGGTAACAGAGTTCTGCCGTCCCATGCCACTGAACCCAGCAGCTGCCAATGATCAGAGTAGCATGGTTCCCATCAGCGTTGTTGTAAACGCCTCGATCTCCTCGAACGTTGTTGGTCATCTCGTCTGAAACAATCCTTGGCCACAATTACCAACACCACACCCACAGGTCACTGCACATTCAAGTAAACTCATTATTACTCTTTTTTCATTATTACTTTCATTACTCGCTCCTTTAAGCTGCACCTTTAAAAGTTGCACTCATTTCTTTCAGTTCAATTTTGCTCTCGCTTCTGGTCAAGGGCATTCTCAAAATGTATTCATTAATTTATTTGGTTGTCTTTAACAATAATTTGAATTTTGCATAATTGCTCCTTCATAACTTTTGGTAATGCGTCCAAAATGGCGCATAAAGATCAACTTAAACTCTAAATCAATAGTGGTTTGTACTTTCAATCAATGTATTAAAACTCACGACAGGTCTTCCCTGCTTCAGTTTTCATACCACGGCGCCACCGTGTGGAGAGAGGTTCTATTTTTTTTAGCAACATCTCTCAGAGCCCTAAATGCTCCGTCAATCACAGGCTTAAAAAAATAGCATTTTTCTCACACTGATTTTGGATACTCGTTCTTCAAATGTATGCTGTGGAGACATAACTCTACCACCAGCAGAAATGTTCCTCTTTAAAAACAAAACAAAATAATAACTTTTAAAACAATAACCTTTAAAACAAGAAATTTGGTCAAAAAATGTTCTTTTTTCTACTTTTTGTTTTGCAATGAGGGGCGGAGCAATCTCTCCACTTACCCTCCTACACGGATGTCTGGGCACAAAGGAAAATGGCCACTTTCCCAATGCGCCCATCACTTCCCGTTTAATCAGTCCTTTGCTGCGTCTACACAAATGCAGACACAGCAAATGCACTTTTAGTTTCACTCCGGACACACTCAGTCACTCTACAATAAAGAGAACATTACACAAAGAGACAACAAGACACAATAATTTCCACAAACAAAACAACAGTTAACAAAAAACCAAACAGACTAACAAGAACAACAAAAACAATTTAGTATTCTCCCCCTCCGATCAACAAAATCAGATAAGTGTATAAAAATAAAAACACGCGTTAAATAGTATAATGTGCCTAAAGTCCGATGCCTTTCAATGAAAACCTAGAGGCCATACGGTTGCACTACAGCGATGGCGGCCAGAAACTCTGGTATTACAAAACAACAGCCAAATAACAGTACCACATGGAAAAAACTAAATGCTAAAGCTAATCCTTTGTTCTCAGAGCTAACTTAGCAACCTCGCACACCAACAGCAAACAGATCATATTGAAAACAAACCATGCACCACACTTCAATAAAATCCTACACTACTACACAGAACAGCCTTCAGTGTCCACACACCGAGCTGGGTTTAACACATGTGTGGGTTTAGTACACGTTTATCAACAATATGCTGTATGCTAACGCACTAAGCTAACCATGCTGTATGCTAGCGCACTAAGCTAACGAAGCTAACGAAAGCTAACAAAGGCTAATATATAGAATTCAAGAAACCCCGTTTCTCAGGCCTTCAACCTATTTATAGAATCACCGTTCTAAGGGCCTTCAACCCGTCTTTTAGACAGACCCCAAATCTGTCTACGATTATTTCAACGTTTTATTTCAGACCGTGCGTCCACGGCCTTGGGCGATTCTGCCTACGTGCATTTCAGCTTTTACAGGGGTAAAACCCAACGCGCAGCCCGTTAATTACTCGTAATTTCAGTTTATCCCACTTATTTTGTCTTCTGTGGTATCTAAGATATCAAATTATAACGTTTCTTTCCTTAATTCCACCATCAATTCACAGATTACACCACACAACAGACAACTCCGTTAAAAAGTAATCTAAAATTTGGAAAAATATGCCAACTAGACGTACTTTGAGACTCACACAATAGTAGAGGTCAAAAGCAGTCTTACCTTAAGCTAGAATGACGTCCATGAAATTGTTGTTGTATGATGTGGAAGAAAGAACCTGGTATTTCTAACGCAAAATGGGTTTTTTTTCTCGAAGACCGAACCTCGTCGCGTCTCCGTTTGACGGCTCTTCAGCACCCCCTGCAGTTCTCCCGGGGTCACCACATAAAGAAAAACAGCCGTTTTCCTGTGTTGTCGCTGTACACAATAAAATAGTACCGCTACGACGGCGGTTACTTTTTCCCTATTTAACATTACCTTTAATTGACAACACCGCGTATTCAAACTGGAGGAGGAGTTGAGAGTCGTCAAAAACTACTCTACATAAACTAATAATTAAATACCAGGAATTGATGACACATCAAGGAGTTAAACAAGTTAAACGTTTATTTCTCTAACATGTCATCTCAATACAGAATTCTGTTTTTCCTATCCATCGTGAGTCTGCCTTCAGCCGTTCCCATGGTCAGACTGACTCTTCCTGGGGAAGCACAGCACTCCACATTCCATTGTCCACAAGATTTCCCATTGGCTCCCCAAAGCTGTCCATTCAGTTCCGTCGTAATTTGACCCCTTCTGTCCAAATGGCCAGTGGACCGGGTGGGGGTTGCTGTGTCTTGAAACAAAAGATTCTGAGGAACCCACACCTTTCTGCACTGAATGACAACTTTTGGTTAGTTTGCTAAATAGCCAAAGGAACAAAACATCGTATAAAAATATTATATCTCTTCAAGTGCAATGATGCAAAGATCATCAGCAAAACATTTGGGGATAAAGAACAATTAAGTCTCTGTTAGGCTTTTTTTTTTTTTTTATATCCTCTGGCGGGCCAAAAAATATTGGCAACGTGCCAAAATTGTCCCCCGGGCCGGACGTTGCCGACCACTGCCCTAGTGTTTGAGAATCACTGGACTTGCAAAAAAAAGAGAAAAGGATCTCGTCTAAATAACCCACAACTATTTGACCTGTTAGCACCATCACACAAACAATTTTAAACTAGTCAATGAGAGAAATGTAATAGTGGTGCAGCTGAAAAAAATAAATAAAAATAGCTCTCCTGTCCCTCATTTGGGCAGTCTCTGCTCATCAAAATACTGCACTCACAACAAAGGTCAGTAAATCAAACTTCCCAATATTTTCTTAATAAACTGTGAACAAAACCGACAATACAAATCCATCATATTTCCATGGTTTTATTCATCACTGCTCTAAGTGCTTCATGGCGCTGCACAGTCAGAAGGACACCGCTGGAGCACCGTCTCACCTCAGCTGGAGCTCCCCTCTGTGGCCTCTGTGCACTCCAGTGACCTGCCACTTCCAACAAGAGAGGAAGACAGCGGGTCGTCTCATGATCAGAAGAATCCCGGCTCCTGCAGGTGCACACTGTGGTTGGGTCCTCTCCTCCAGTACCTGCGTACATTGGTGTATGAATGAGAGTGTGAATGAGTGAGAGGCTCCTTGATGCAAAGCGCTCAAGTCGAGAGCATTTACCATTTACCAGGAGCAGCGGCCTCCTGAGAATTCACAGGTCCCTCCCAGGTCCCTCTGGAGCTGTGTTTGTGTGGTGTTGGGTCAGGACGCCCTCTACTGGTGCGATGTTCACTCCCGGATGTGGACGGCTCCATGTTTCCTGTAAACAAACAAAACAAAAACACACACAACCCTACCAACGAAAACACACTTCTTTCATCGTTCATATTGTAGCATTAGATGAAAATCATGCAGCAGTTTTGATTAAGGCCCTTTTTAAATTAAAATTGTATTATTCTATTTTTATTCATGGTAATAAGCCCTTTCTCTACACGTTTCACACCTTTTAAATCGTCTTTGCCTTTTTGACAAACCAAAATCAAGTGCAAAGAGGCAAGTCAAATCTTTTGAATACGTTAATATAACACAGAACATTAAAAAACAAGAGAAACGGGGAAGACGGGAGTGTCCCACAAACTGCTGAGTTCATGGACAAACCCAAATCTCTGCATTACAGTTTCTCACAGTCAGTGAGTGTCTTCAAAGACACACTTACCTCACAGTATAGCAGTCACCCATTCACTCTCTCCACACACACATCCACACTGTAGACAAGGCGGGTCAAGTGTCTTGCCCAAGGACACAACGACAGTGTGCACTGCCAATATAAGAGATCGGACCACCAACCTTTGAGTTGGAGGTCAAACTCTACCAGCTGAGCCACTGCTGCCCCATAACAACAAACCTTTCAGGAGAACAGGGATTGTCTGACCAGCGACCAGCTGGTCGACAAACCCAGACCTCCTGATCCAAATGTTCCGTTTAAACATACAGCCAATATAGAAATCACATGGAATATTTACACAAAACACACAGTGAAGGAGTCGCAACGACAACCCTCGGGTTATGGGGCGATCCTACTATGCCCAGATAGAACTAGTTAAGGCCCACGTCTACAACTGCAGGAAAAGTGCTAACACACAGAGTTGAAACTTTTTTGTCTAAAAAGAATAAGTAGAATGTACAAAAATATTGGAAATATATCGTTTTTCAAACACACACCTACCTTTGCATTTAGAAAACTGCAAACACAGCTACTAATAAAAGGAAGATATTTTTTGTCTTTGTTTTTTAAGCACACACAGCTACGACTAATGGTAATGGCTCAACTTATATGGCGCTTTTCTACCTTTATCAGGCCCAAAGCGCTTTACAATAAGGAACCGGTCACCCATTCACTCACCAATGTACGCACACTGGAGGCAAGTAGGGTGAAGTGTCTTGCCCAAGGACACAACGACATGCACGTGTGGGAGCTGGGATTCGAACCCATGACCTTCCGATCACAAGACGACCCGCTCTACCAACTGCGCCCCCGTCGCCCCACCGTGGACTAAGTAAAGACTATATACAGGTCAAAGCGCGGCCATGTGGAAGGTGGTAAATACGGAGTTTCCAGGTCAAGAGCTCTGAGACTAAACTCAGTCCTCGTCTGACTCTGGGTCCTGAAGCAGGTGGGCATAGAGGAAATAAATAGCGGGTGAACCCCCTGGACGTCCCAGCAGAAGTGGAGAGGTCGTCGGGCCGTCTTAAGAGGAGAGGCGCGGGCGCTTGAAGTGGTCCTTCTCGTCTTGGTCATCTTCATCCCTGCTGCGCTTGGATCCACCGAGGGGCAGAAAGTCCGGAGCGGGACCTGAAGACACATCCAGGACGGCACGGGAGGGGGCAGGGGGAGAGAGCTGACCGAGGTCCTGACGGTGAAGCGCTGGAGACGGGCTCTCTGCTCGCTGCTGTGGGGCAGGGATCTGAGGAAGACCCACTGACTCCACAGCTTGAGCAGGAGGGGCCCGCCAGCCAGCCCAAAACTCTTCTGGAGGAAAGCGCTGGTCATCCTCTTCACCCTCCTCTTCCTCCGAGAGACTGCTGTCGTCAGAGTCCGTGTCCTCCTCCTCTTCATCTGAGTCCGTGTCCTCCTCCTCTTCATCCTCCTCCTCCTCCTCTTCATCCGAGTCCGCCTCCTCCTCCACTTCTTGGTCAGAATCCGCCTCCTCCTCATCAGAGTCTTCCTCCTCTTCATCAGAAGGCGGAGGCCAACGCAACAAAACCCCACCAACCTCAAACACATGCCAGTCGTCCTCGTCTGAGTCGACCGCGTCCCCTGGAGCGTCCACCGGGTCTTCCCACAGGTCGACCAACGGAGCGTCCCACGGGAGGTCTGAAACATGCAAATACAAGCAACTTACAGGAACATGTAATAACTATTAACCAGTTCATGTTACCATCAATTAAATATAAAAATATTATTTTTATAATAAAATATTACAATTATTATTATTATTATATAATAAGTAAGTGAAATATTACTGACCTTAGTCTGCTATCTCTTGCATAAGTTCACAGGGCACAGTGCCATCTAAACCTAAACATGCACAAAAGTAGTAGTTTATTTTCTTCGGTCATTATGAACATTTAGATCTTAGGTCACATGCTTTTCAAAGATCTTATACATTATACAATACAATAAGAAAAACGTATACTTTATGTATTTGAGTGCTAAATTATACCTGACCGAAAGGGGTTTAGGCTGAAGTCAAGACTTATTCTGCCTAAGCCCTTTTACAACTGAGACACTGTGTCCAAAGAAGACACATTATACAGTTTCTCCACTGAAGCAGTATTGATCTGCTTTTTAAACAGAGCCAATGCATTTCTGAAACAAATCTGCCAGTTTAGAATGTTGGACTGGAAAGCTCACATAAAACATCAATGCATTTGGACACCCAGAAACTAAACTACCTTAGTTTTCCAACAAATTCCTTGATAAGGTTTTCCTTAGGACTCCTACTGATACATTTAAGCCATTTTTATCAGGTATTAACCATGCACGAAAAAGAAATCGTCGAGTGAAAGTCGCTAACTATGTAAAACTTAACCACTACTGACCCAAACATATGGCATTAGCATTAGCATTAGCCTCACACGGACACAACTGTTACTAACATTGAACATTCAAGCTATTTGAGCAATATATTTGTTTATATACGGTATTTCAAAGATACTTACCAACACCAAAAGAGTACTCCAAGAAAGACGGTGCCATTGTTCGTTCGTTCGTTTGTAAATCTGCAAAAACACACACACAACCACAGACACACAGTGTTAGAAAGTGTTCTGAATGTGTATGGGACCAACAATTGACACGGACTAAACAAGAGATGAAGATACAGACCACACGTGTAGATCTCCCACTCAGTGTCCAAGTGAAAAGAACGACTTCAGGTGAAGTCGCTGCTATTGAAAAATAGCAGAGTCGTTTCCATGGCACTGACGCACGTTCAGCGTCTCCGCGCGCGTCAGTCGGGACCTTTAAGCTACTAGGCCTGCCCTGTCCGTGAAACTGGCCCCTTATCGTGCTCAACTTTATATCAACAATATGTCAATCGTTTGTGCTGTAAAAAATCTTCGTTTGTGCTGTTCTCGTTTTTCAGATATTAATGATTATTTATTGGTCCGATCTGAGGTCAGCCTGCCCATTATAAAGCTCCAAAATGGCTCCAAATGGTGGCAACCACTTGATCTACATCTGTGCCGTTTTGTGCGGTAAAGATTTCCGTTTGTGCTGATTCGGTTTGTTAAATATTGCAAACTTTAGAGCAGGGGTCGGCAAGTTGGCTTGGCTTCGGGACAATATTTTCTTACACCGATAGATGGCGGGCCAGCCGCTCAATTGATAAAAAATAGATTTATTCATGCCTGGATATTCAATACTAGATAACCCCAAAGTATACATATTTTTTGTTTAAAAATAAAATATTGTTTGAAACAATACTGTCCCCGAGTCTGTCGGATGTTCGTGGGTTACACAGCACTAGCAAAAAATAACGTTAGCATCACAAACATGTCGCTTTCCAAAAGACTAAAAAGAAAAGTGGACAGTGAAGACAGGAGTTTCAGGGAGGAAAGATGACAAACATATGGTTTCATCCTACCTGGATATGTGAATGCCAAACCTCTGCCTCATCTGCAACGAGGTCATCCCCGTTTGCAAAGAGTCCAATATTCGGCGACATCACGAAACGAAACATGGGTCATTCAGTGCATCCTTTCCACTTCAGTCTGAGTCAAGGCGTCTCAAAAGCAATGCTCTTTATGACAGTTATATACGGAGCAGCAGGTCCTAGTTCGAGGCCTGACCACACAGGAAAAGGTATCCAGTGCCTCGCTTAAAGCGTCCTGGATTTTGGCCCGGTGTTACGGCGAAAACTGCATGACCGCCGGAAAATGCCCCCCCTTTTACTGCGCACAGATGAAACGACAGGAAGGTTTCTAGGACTGTCTCTTAACAATTATAGCCAATTTCTGTGTATTTATTCATGTAAGACTGACTAACCATAGCTCATTTAACCAGAAGAGATCGTTCTTTTTAAAATGTCTTTAAAAGTCAGGGATATATTTTGGTTGAGCGTGTGATATGAGTAGTGTGGCGTCAGAGCGTGTGAAGGCGCTCATACGTGTGTAGGCTGCTTAGAGTTCGCAACAGTGCAATGATGCAAAGATCATCGGAAAAACATTTGGGGATAAAGAACAATTAAGTCTCTGTTTGGCTTTTATTTTTTATTTTTATATATCCTCTTGCGGGCCAAAAAATATTGGCAACGTGCCAAAATTGTCCCCCGGGCCGGACGTTGCCGACCACTGCCCTATAGCAACCAATGCAAAACCAGGAGCAACATTTTCATGGATTCAACTGCAGAATATGAAATACACTCATTGTTTGTGATCGGTTTATTACTTCCAAGTCAAGGTATCTCAGTCAGGATTTTCTTTATTTAGTTGTGTTGTTTAGCTGTATTAGCATTGTTTTCTCCATTCACACATTGCACACATCTGCGCCAACGGTCCTTCTGAACACCATCATTCTTTCACGCACACACATGATTTATACAGGCCTATTGTACATGTTTTTAGTGGTAGGGGAAACCTGCACAGACACGGGGAGAACATGCAAGGCCCCGTCCAGCTGGTAATCGAACCCGGACCTTCTTGCTGTGAAGCGAGATGTGCTATTGTACATGGCCTCTGGTGCCAGGACTCCCCTGAAAAAGAGATTCTTAATCTCAGTGGGACTTTCCTGGTTAAACAAGGGTCAATAACAATATGGCGGTATATGCAAAATCTCTCAACTTTTTTTTTTCGTGTCCCTTTCTTGCCTTTGCACAAGTCAAATGTCAGCCTTCAGCTAAGAGAGGTGAGAAAATTTGATTCTCACACCTGCAATTTCACATATTTAAGGTGTGTCCCATTGCTCTCTCAGCTGTGTAGAGCTGCGACTGGAGAGCCTCTTAGGAGCGCTGCTGGATAAGCTCCAGAGCTGGCAACAGGACAACGGCGTCAAATCTTTTCTGCCAGTGCCAAACAGTTGACAACACTGGGCACTACAGTGCACCTCTAGAATGTGGGCGTGGAGAGTCCGGACCACAACCCCATGGAACACTTGCGTAGGGCGCAAGAGTACCAAGTATTGTTATAGTACTCGATATCAGTACTTTAACGATACTTGGTTTTTGATACCGATACCTGAACTGATACTTTTTCCCGATACCTATAGTATACTGAAATATTTGTCGTCTAGAACCAGAAAACTCTATCTGCAAATCTGCAAATTATCAATATCGGGTTCATCTCCAATGTCCGGAAATGTGTCAACAATGGGGAATAATTTGGAGGAAAATAGGAGAAAATTGTAGAAAAATTGGGTTAAAATAGTGTCAAAAATATTTTGGGCACACATTTGGCAAAAAAATCATGTGAAAAAACAATTAGCAAAATTGGGAAACAATTGGGGGTGCCTGCTTTCGATATTTTATTTTTTCGATACCGGTAGTACCTAAACTTATTTAACGATACCCAGCCCTACTTGTGGGATCGTGGATTACTGTTCTATATAGGCTTCAGAGAATGATGACACGTACCGGCTATTCAGCTATAAATGTGTTCCAAGTCTCCTAAACTAAAGTTGAGTAGACTCTACCTGTAGAGACCCTGAAGACTGCACTCATCACTGCCTCTTCTCTGCCCTTTACGTAACAATAAAGCTAATCTAACTAAACTGAAATTGTGAATATGTCTTCTCGTAAATGAAAGTGGAGTATAGCCACTCAAAGGGTATCTTCCAATAGCTTTATTTACCAAGCATATTATTAGTCCAGTCCATCTGTCCGTCAGTAAACTATCTTCCAAGAACTACAGTCTTGTTACAAAACGCTACGGTGCAAGTCAGTCAGAAGTGCGTGGAGAACCCGCGGAGCTCCAGCTGGTCGATATTCCTCTGGTTGGAGAAGTTGGCCTTGGTGATGTGAGAGGTGGGGCTGCCCTTCTTACTCAGCCACACCTTCCTGAGGGCACACAGGAAAACAGAGGAGTCAGGGGAAATATGTAAGTGCGGTGCAGTGGAGTCTGGCATTGACTTGAGCAGATACAACAATCCTAAACGCAGAAATGGACACAAACGTGACCCATCACGGAAAGTGAGGAAACGACTCGGTTTTGGGGCATTTTGAGTTGGACATAGATGAAGAAAGTGTAGTCGCCAAAGTTTCCAACAATGTGTAACACATGGAAATCTGATAATATTTGTAGAGGATGTGGCAATTTGAATGTAGGGACTCAAATTATCTCCAAGGTGACATCAGAGAGCAACTCAAACGCAAAATCCACCCTAATAAAAAGATACTACACTTACAGTTCGGTGCTTTGTGGGATGCTTTTTTTAACGTTGAAGCTGCCGTGGGGAAAGTCTTCTCTTGTCTGGGGAGCAAAGCGTCTCTGTCCCGCTGTCGCTGCTTTGCTATCAAGGATCTCCATGAGGAAGCGGCGCCAAATATCCGTGATTAATAAATCCACTTCCAAACAGGTTTGTTGTAATGTCCACGGTTCAGCTCGTCTGCTTAAATATACCGATACTGCTAGCTTAAACACTTCTTGGTCAATTTGCGCGAATGAGAGTCAGCTGACCTGTGTCCCTCGTTCTGGCGACGGGTCACTCGTGTTTCACCAAGCGCTGAGCTGTTTTGGCGATCCGCAGCGTATTCCGTGAGAGCGGCAAGTTAATGCTGTGCTTAAAACGATTAGCCAAACGAGGCGAGGCTAACCCCTTTAGCAACTAATGCAAAACCAGGGGCAACATTTTCATTGATTCAACTGCAGAATGTGAGATACACTCAGTGTTTGTGATTGGCTTATTTCTTAGTTGAGGTATCTCGGTCAGGATTTTCTTAATTTAGTCGTGCAGTTTAGCCGTATTAGCATTGTTTTCTCCTTTCATTCCCAGGGTTCAGTGGTTAGCATTCACTGTATCACTGTCCCGTGTTATAAATATTGGTCATATCGTGTTAAAAAGTACAGAAAGACTGTTTTAAAGTGGGAAACAAATGTTATAATTGATATAAATAGAAGTGAATAATAAGTGTTTGACAGAGGAAAATCCATCAACAAATGGGGCTAAAGTCTGCGCCTCCTATAAAACTGGAAAAGCATTTGAAAAAACACAAAAACTGACATAAGCTTTGCACAAGTCAAATGTCAGCCTTCAGCTAAAAGAGGTGAGAAACATCGATTCTCACACCTGCAATTTCACATATTTAAGGTGTGTCCCATTGCTCTCTCAGCTGTGTAGAGCTGCGACTGGAGAGCCTCTTAGGAGCGCTGCTGGATAAGCTCCAGAGCTGGCAACAGGACAACGGCGTCAAATCTTTTCTGCCAGTGCCAAACAGTTGACAACACTGGGCACTACAGTGCACCTCTAGAATGTGGGCGTGGAGAGTCCGGACCACAACCCCATGGAACACTTGCGGGTAGGGCGCAAGAGTACCAAGTATTGTTATAGTACTCGATACCAGTACTTTAACGATACTTGGTTTTTTATACCGATACCTGAACTGATACTTTTTCCCGATACCTATAGTATACTGAAATATTTGTCGTCTAAAACCAGAAAACGGAACAATAATGTGTGGAAGATCTGCAAATTATCAATATCGGGTTCATCTCCAACGTCCGGAAATGTGTCGACAATGGGGAATACTTTGGAGGAAAATAGGAGAAAATTGGAAAATGTGAAAAATAGGGGGAACAATTAACAAAATTTTGACAAAATTGGGGGCGCCTGCTTTTTTGATATTTTTATTTTTTCGATACCGGTAGTACCTAAACTTATTTAACGATACCCAGCCCTACTTGTGGGATCGTGGATTACTGTTCTATATTGGCTTCAGAGAATGATGACATGTACCGGCTATTCAGGTATAAATGTGTTCCAAGTCTCCTAAACTAAAGTTGAGTAGACTCTACCTGTAGAGACCCTGAAGACTGCACTGCCTCTTCTCTTCCCTTTACGTAACAATAAAGCTAATGTAACAACTGAAATTGTGAATATGTCTTCTCGTGAATGAAAGTGGAGGAAATCAATTGGTTGTTAAATACAGGATAAGCCACTCAAATGGTATCTTAAACCAGCTTTATTTACAAAGCATATTTCTAGTCCAGTCCGTCAGTACACTGTCTTCCAAGAACTACAGTCTTGTCATTGCAAAGAAACTACAAAACGCTACGGTGCGAGTCAGTCAGAAGCGCGTGGAGAACCCGCGGAGCTCCAGCTTTTCGATGCTCCTCTGGTTGGAGAAGTTGGCCTTGGTGATGCGAGAGCTGGGGCTGCCCTCCTTACTCAGCCACACCTTCCTGAGAGCACACAGCAAAACAGAAAGGTTCAGGGTGTGCGGTGCAGTGGGGTCTGGCATTGACTTGAGCAGACACAACAACCCTAAACGCAGAAATGAACACAAACGTTGTCGTGTTTCACCAGGCGCTGAGCTGGTTTGGCGATCAGCAGCGTGATGGGCTAAATGAGCCGAGGTATCGACACATGTGTCAAGCACAGGAAGCAACACCTCGGCCGGGTTCTATCGCGAGCGTATCGTTTTGAGAAAAGCCACGTGGCCAACACTTCCACTGTGTCATTTTGTATCATGTAGCGTCATAACGTGCAGCAGTGAGCAGCAGGGGGCGCCAGTTGCACGAGAGCAACACCTGCGCTCATTTGGTCATTTGGGATTTATGCACCGGGCGCTGATCTTGTGGGTGCTGCTGAGCTCGAGGTGAACCTGCCCTGATAACAAAATGATTCAATAGATAACGTGTAAAGCACAAGAGTCACCTGTTTCCCTCTTTCATGTTCACATTGAATTGCAACGCAAAAACATATCGGCCAGTACATTAGCAGTGTTATCAACCGTTAACGTCCGGTTAACACGCCGGTGGTCGTGAGTTTGAATCGGATGTTGGACAATGATGAGTTAGTGTTTTAACTTGACATCCTCTGGTAATCAAAGGCAAAAGTATGTTTGGTGCTCGTTTGTCACAAACACTATCCTTTATTAAATCTTGGTCAGTGACTTAGATGGTTGTATCACTGATACTTCCCTCATGAATTCTCATTCATTTGTTTCTATTCTCATTATCCGGAGCAGTTTTCCTTTTTCTAAATGATCAGCTGGTAAAACAGCTCCTGACGATTTGGTTCACATTCCTGAACGGGAATAATAAATGAGCTCAGTCAGTGTTGAGTTCGCTTTTTTCAGGCTCACTGCTGCAATGCTTTTTCACCACTAGATGGCGACTATAAGTTTACCAACACAGTGTGATACAGTGTATCACTATTTTGAAAGTGTGTGAAACACACTTTGAGCTATCATTAACCCATCACTAGCGTTTCCCGTGAGAGTGGCAAGTTAATGCTGGGCTAAAAACGATTAGCCAAACAGAGCTAGCTTATCAGCAGCAGCTGTTTGACTTTTCTTTATTTGATCAGGGACAATGCACAGAAGACAATGTAGTGCGTTCCAGGCAACTGGTACATTTCTGACCTACCACTTGGAAAATGTGTTTTAACCAATCAGCACCCAAACATGTATTAACTAGAGCTGGGATTTTAATGCATTAACTCTATTTATTAATTGCAAAGATTTCAACATGTTAAATCTTTTATCGTAATTAATCGCATTTTCTGAACCGGACCCTACTATTCACATGTTTCTGGTACGCCCGCAAATCTGAAGCACACGTTACATCCGCTCAAAACAGTGTTGTACGAAAGACGCTTCACTTGTAGTGATACACCGGTCCGGGTTCTCCTCAGTCCGCTGGGCCTTCGTTAAACTGGGGACTCATTTTGACTTTCAAAAACATCCTGATGGGACGATGGAAAAGACTACTATTGTGCACAGCAAATGTTAAACCAGGGGTGCCCAAAGTGTGGCCCGGGGGCCATACCCCGGCCCTCAGACCCATTTTTGGTGGCCCTCAGATTTCTTGTTAAATTAGCAGACATCGCAAGAGATGGTACTTCTTAACACAGTTATACCTCAAAAACAAACCATCTATTGTGTCTGGTTTTAAGGTTCCAGGCTAAAATAAAGGTCTGGGACTTGGTTTAAAACTCTAAAACGCACTCAGTTGAAGTTTTCACCACGTTGACCACTGATCTGTGACCCTCCACACCGCATACACTTAAATATGAAAAAAGTGTGAACACCCCTGTGTTAAACCCTTATAGGCGATGTTTTATGACCACTTGAAAGCTGAATCTGTTTGTTGAAGCTTATTTGTTGTTGAGCTCATGTGTCTTTTTATTCAAGAATTAGTTTCAGAAAGTTTTTTTAAATTGAAAATGTTGTATTTGGTTATTGGTTAAACCGTGATTAACTGCAATTCATTCATTACAGACAGATCCCTTTATTAAAAATGTTAATCGAGTCCCACCTCTAGTACTAACCATGTCAACTTTATTCCAAAAACATATGTAGAATTTTTTTCTACTGAGTTCAGTATGAAAATGATTGTGATACTGTAGATGGCTTCCGATATGTGTAACAAAGACATATTGTGATGTACGGCCAAACTGTATTTTGTCCCAGCCCGAGTAAATAATAATAACTCTCCCACCTGCACAGCAACAGGACGGGTACAAACCTTTTACCTTGTTGTGGGAAGGTACCAAGATGGCGGCGGAGTAGGCAGCCGCGTTTTTTTAGAGCTCTCTTCATGACCGCAGATTTTGACGATTTACGCCTATTTACTCCACCCAAACTGAGAAGATGAATATACAGCAGATACTTAAACCAGCAGTACTACAGCCGCCGACACTTTCAAATCCTATAATATCAGAAAAACCAATGGAAGGTGAGCATGACTATTGTGCAATGGATGTAACTCTGCAATCAAAGCGGGAACGCGGACCAGACTCGACGCCCACAACTCCGAGTAAGAATCCAAAAGATAAGAAAGCTAAGCCAAACAAAAACAACGAGAGTGAAAATACCCAAGCTTCAAATAATGATATTTTAGAAGCAATATTGGAGCTTGGGAAACGAGTGACTGGAATTGAGTCGCAGTTAGGAGACATCAAAGAACAAAACCGACAGAACACCGCAATGATTGCTAGCTTAACCAAGACCGTGCAGTTCAACTCGGAAGAGCTAAACGGGATTAAAAAGAAAGTGTTGGAATTGGAGAGGGTTAGCAGCCATTTACTGGAGGAAAACAAAGAACTGAAGAAGAAAGTGATTGAACAGAAACGATATAGCATGAGGCCGTGTCTTCGCGTGAGGGGACTAAAGGAGAAGAAAGAAGAAAACCTTAGAGCCATCATCATCCCCATACTGAAGAAAATTGCCCCTGAACATGCGGCAGACATGGAGCGCGCAGTGGATGTTGTACATAGACTTGGTAAACGAGAGGACGGTCGCTCCAGGCAAGTCATTATCCTGTTTGCAATGAGACGTGTGAAGGATGAAGTATGGCTGAAAACCAAAGATTCTCCAATATGCAATATGGAAGGTATCAGTTTTGCGGAGATGTTACCAAAAGAGGATTTGGAGGCACGAGAGCGTTTGTGGCCGTTGGTTGACCAAGCAAGAAAGGCGGGGAAGCGAGCCTTTTTCCGGGGGCCCTACGCGTACATCGATGGACGTCGTGTTGAGGACAACGGACAACAGACTTCTTCAGGATGATTCAACTTCGAGCTGGATGGTGGACCCTTTTTCAGAGGCCTTACGTATACTTTGATGGACGTCGTGTTGAGGACAATGGACTACAGACTTCTTTAGGGTAAAACTTTAAAGGTGGAGATTTTATGAGCGGGTTGAGAGCTCTAACTTGCTTCATTTTCTTATTTAAAAGCACAGTCAAAGGTGTTTTATAAACTTTTTTGTTTTTCGTTTCTCTTTCTTCCTTATTAGTTCATGTTAAATGTTAAAATTTCTCTTGGTTCTTTAAATGTTAGGGGCTTGAAAGAACTTGTTAAACGAAAGGCATTGTTTTTATTTTGTAAAGGGCAAAAATCTCATTGTTTATTTTTACAAGAAACCCATTCCACGGAAGCTGATGCATCGTTCTGGTCGAATCAATGGGGCGGGAAGATCCTTTTCAGCCATGGCTCTTCAAGATCCGGAGGAGTAGCGATATGTTTCAACAACTTTCCTGGAGAAGTTATTACACATCAGACTGACACAGAAGGACATTGGTTGACAGCGGTGGTGAAAATTGAAGGGTTTTTCATGATATTGTTTAACGTATATGGGTATAATAATGATAACCAAAATAAGTCAATGTTAGATGATATAACAAATGTGATCTCTGAACTTAAAGGTCGATATCCTACAGATTATATTTTATGTGGAGGGGATTGGAATATGACACCAAATGAGTGGCTTGATAGATGGCCCGCAAGAGTTGGAAAACCCCAATATAATACCCTAATTAATAACTTTATGGCTGATAATAATTTTAGTGACATTTGGAGAATAATATACCCAGGAAAACCAGGTTTTTCATGGTTTAGACCAAATGGAAGTTGTAAATCTAGGATTGATT
The DNA here is from genome assembly GCA_021464625.1 of Proterorhinus semilunaris. Classification (NCBI taxonomy): domain Eukaryota; kingdom Metazoa; phylum Chordata; class Actinopteri; order Gobiiformes; family Gobiidae; genus Proterorhinus; species Proterorhinus semilunaris. The sequence goes on from CM038357.1 coordinate 31,593,946, forward strand.
ATTGGTTGGGTACTGACAATATTATGAGTCACGTTACAAAGACAACTATGTCAAATGCACCTTTATCAGATCACTGTTTCATAGATATAGCTTTAGAACCCACAAACAAATCAACATTTAGGAAAGGCTTTTGGAAATTTAATGCCAATTTATTGCATAATGAAGAATATTGCAGTAAAATCAAAGAAGTAATTACTGAAATAAAAAATGATAATGCAATTATTGGTCATATTAACAAATGGGAATTCATTAAATTCAGAATTAGAGAAGTCAGCATTCAGTTTAGTAAAGCTTTAGCCAAGAAAAATAAAGAAAGTGAAAGCGAATTATTACAAGAAATACATGCATGCTGTAGCAACACCAATTTAACCTCTGAAGAAAAAAGCAGACTAGTTGAATTGCAGAACAAATTAGATCAACATTATCTTGACAAAGCACACGGAGCTTTTGTGAGATCGCGAGCTAGGTGGATCGAATCAGGCGAAAAGAATTCCTCTTACTTTTTCAATTTAGAAAAAAGCCGACAACAAAAAAATTGCATCTCTAGTCTTTTAGTAAACGGAGAGGAAAGGAAAGATTATAAAATCATAGAAAATGAAGTCTACATGTTTTACTCTAAATTATATTCTTCTAAATTTTCGAAAGAAGACTGTAATAATCTCTTTCAAAATCTTTGCCCACTAATCCCTCAGATTGATTTCTCTTTTAAAAATATCTGTGACTCTGAACTTAAAATTGATGAACTGGATACAGTTCTTAAGAAAATGGCTTCAAATAAATCCCCGGGTTCAGATGGTCTCACAGTGAATTTTTACAAACATTTTTGGGAAGTTTTGAGAACCATACTATTTGAAGCACTAAAAGAATGTATAATTAGAAAAGAATTAATGACCAGTATGAAACAGGGTGTAATTACTCTGATTCCAAAGCCAGGGAAAGACAAACGGCAATTAGACAATTTAAGACCAATTACACTATTAAACACAGATTATAAAATATTTTCAGGATCCATTGCAACTAGACTTAAAAAAGGGATAGCAGACATAATAAGTGAGACACAGTCAGGCTTTATAAAAGGAAGAGTCATTCATAATAACATCAGACTTGTCATGGATTTATTAGACTATAGTGATTTAATTGATGATGATGGGTTTATACTCTTCCTTGACTTCTATAAGGCCTTTGACTCTGTTGAACATGAATTTATTTTAAAAACGCTTCATTATTTTGGTTTCGGTGACAAATTCAAGGATATTATACAAATGCTCTATTCTGATATAAATAGTTGTGTGTCTTTGGGTCATGGGACTTGTAAAAGATTTGATATTCGTAGAGGAATAAGGCAAGGTTGTGGAAGTTCCCCCTTGTTGTTTATAATGGTTGCAGAAATTCTGTCTATTTTAATTAAGAACAGTGTGATAGAAGGTCTGAATTTGAGGGGCAAACAAATAATTATAAGTCAGTTGGCTGACGATACAACTCTCTTTCTTAAAAATGAGCTCCAAATTCCCATAGCATTACAAGCTATTAATATTTTCTCAAAAGCCTCCGGACTTCAATTAAATTTAAACAAATGTGAATTATTGCCATTAAAAGAACAATCTATGCAATCATTATATAACATTAAGGTGAAAAAAGAAGTCAAATACTTGGGTATTGTGGTGACTAAAGACAAAACGATTTCCGAAAAACAAAACATAAAAGACAATGTTGACAACTGCAAATCATTCCTAAATAGGTGGCTACAGAGAGATCTCTCAATTTTTGGCAGAATATTGCTAACTAAAATGGACAGTTTATCTAGATTAATATATCCAGCTTATTCACTTCCAATAGCACCCCAAATAGTAAAAAAAATCAATAAACTAAATTTTGATTTCATATGGCGGAATAAATGTCATTATATAGCCAAGCAGGATTTAATTAGAACTTATGAAGATGGAGGTGGTAATGCAATAGATTTTGATTGTATGAATGGTATGTTGAAAATGAGATGGTTGAAAAACTATATTCAAAATCAAAATTCATTGTGGTCTTACATTCCCAATCTGATTTTTGAAAAAGTAGGTGGAATAAAATTTCTTCTAAAATGTGATTTCGATCTTAAAAAGCTTCCCATAAAACTTTCAGATTTCCACCAACAGGTCCTTCTATATTGGAAACTTATATTCAAGCACAATTTCACACCACACAATACACCAGTGTGGAATAATAGGTATATATTGGTGAATAGAAAATCTCTCTTCATCTCAGAATGGTTTTCTAAAGGTGTCTGGGCTATTGCCCACTTCATGGATGAGGAAGGAAATATTTTACAACATGTTGATTTCTGTGACAAATTTCAAATTAGATGTACCCAGAAGAGATTTAAACAGATTGTGAAAGCTTTTCCAATATCACTTGTAGCTATGATCAAGCAGGATATAATATACTCAAAAATCACTCCTACCTTAAGAAATCTTTACATTAATGGTATTGATTTTCAGAATTACAAATGTAACAACAAACATATAAGAAACTGTTTACTTAACTGTCAAACAAGATCTCTCAAAAGAGATTATATTCTCAAAGAATTTGGAAAGGAGATTATCAAAAATATTAGATGTAAATACTTAAAATTCCCAGTCCCGCCAAAGATGAAAGAAATGCAGTTTAAAATTATTAATAGGATTTATCCAACTAGTGTTTTCCTAAAACAGAGATTTAAAATGGAGGTAGGAAACTGTAGCTTCTGTGAAAAAGAACCCGAAGATTTAGATCACCTTTTTTGTTTATGTGAAGCTGTACAAAGGTTTTGGTTGGACTTTCAACAATTGTGTGTCTCCAAAGGAATTCAGATGATCAATTTAACAATTAGTGATATAAAATATGGTATTTTTTGCAATAATCATAATTTTGAAATTAATAATATAATTTTGTTCAGCAAACATTATATACATAAATGTTGTTTTTTCAAGACAAAACCCAACATTACTCATTGGAGAAATGAGCTGAAACTTTTTTGTAAATCTTTATTTTTGATCAAAACCCAAAATGCAGAGAAACTGGCTTCCTTTTTAGACATTCTTATAAGATAACTGCCCTTTAAATTATTATTATTATTATTATGCCCCATGTTCTTTTTTCTTTTTCTTTTCTCTGAAGTTGTATAAAACTGTACCTATTTTGTTTGTACTTACTTTATAATAATAATAAAAAAAAAAAAAAAATTATAATAATAAAAATAAAAAAACCTTGTTGTGATTCAATGCTATTTGACAGTACAGTGCCACCTACTGTTCTGGAGTGTTTGTTAAAATGAACAAAACACAAGGTCAAATATAGTTTTTCCTGTGGAGCTTTTATAGAAATGTAGTGGAGTAGAAAGTGTTTATCTTTCAAATGTGGGTAAAAGCGCCACGTTCCAGGCCGCTCCAGTGGCTGCTTGATCCGACAACACATTCTAAATAGCGTGACCTTCAGTGTGAGCGGACAGGGACAAGCATGGGCTGGTACATGACTAACTCCACACTGCATCTTGTATGTGGCGGATATTAGCCCTAATCCGTGACAGGGAGAGCGCTAATTGATGAACACGAGCAGATAAGTGCGAAGTGTGTGTGTGTGTGTGTGTGTGTGTGTACTCTACAGCGGCTGTCTCCTGCAGCTGTTCAGCACCTGTGTCTCTGTGGAGGGGCAGTCCAGACAAGATTTATGAGGGGCCACATGCGACTGTTGGACACGCTGAATTTATTGTAACTTTTCAGACTGGCATTTTACTTGCTTGGAACAAGGTCATGACAAGGTCTCTTTTCATCAAAGGCTGCCTTTGTGAACCAGTGACACAGTAATGGTTCATGTCAATAGTGGGTGAATGTCGGTAAAGTAATAATTTTATTTATACAGACCTTTTTAAAACCAAGTTACAAAAAAAGTGCTTTCCACATTCCACTAAGCAAGTGGAGATACAAAATAGAATAAAACCACAATAAATAAAACAGCAAGACGTGACAACACAGGGAGATCAAAAGTATTTAGGTTATTCAAGCAATTCTGTAAAAGAGAGTCTTCAGTTTAAACTTAAAAGCAGAGGGTGAATTGGCCAGCTAAACCTGGCTGCTGGTTTTTGGAGGCGATTAAAGGCTTTTTTATTTATTTAGTGAGGGTATTACAGTAATCTAATCTAGTGAAGATGAGGGCGTGAATGACTTTTTCAAGATCAGCACGGGAGAGGAAATGCTTGATTTTTGCAATATTTCTGATTTGGATGAAACATGATTGTACTACTTTAGCGATCTGATGATCAAAATTGAAGTCAGAGTCAAAAATGACTCTCAAAGGGATATTTCAGGATTTTTGACATAGGGCCTCATTTCCTAGTTATCCAGAGTGTTGTTGATTTCTGGAGATATACATTTTTTTTTAATTCATGCAGTCCTTATTATTTGAAGAGTCTAGTGGCGCTAGGCTAGTGCTAGGCCAGCACATTTCTACGGTAACAGCTAGCCTGCATTAAAAACAGTCTGACCCACTCCACAGTGCAACTGAGGCAAATCACTTATAACGCCAGACTAACGTTATAAATGTCTGTCGATAGAATAATTTTAACCATTTTGCATTTAAAATAACTTATATTTGAGCAGTATCAGCTTCGTGGTTGTAAGTTACGCAGCGGCGGAGTGATCTGCTAGAAAATATTCCCTCAAAATGTGATGCAAGGTCAGTTATATTTCAAAAAATATTCTATCGACACAAACATTTATATTGTTAGTCTGGTGTTATAAGTGATTTATCTCAGGTGCACTGTGGAGTGGGTCAGACTGTTTTTAATGCAGGCTAGCTGTTACCGTAGAAATGTGCTGGCCTAGCACTAGCCTAGCGCCACTAGACTCTTCAAATATAAGAACTGCATGAATTTAAGAGAAAAATATCTCCAGACATCAACAACACTCTGGATAACTAGGAAATGAGGTCCTATGTCAAAAATCCTGAAATATCCCTTTAAGTTGCGTAAGAAGGCCTTAATTTGTGTGTAAAAGTTACCACGGTTGTCTATGACAGAAGCAGTGGCATGAGGAGGACTTAACAGAGCCATTTCTGTTTTGGATTCAATCAACTGAAGAACGTTTTGGGACACCCAGCGCTTAATGTCGGAGTAAAAGTTAAAAACATGAGTCTTGATCGTTGTTGGTGAGGGCAAGTTATAGTTGATTGTCATCTGCAAACATACGGAATTGAATTTTATGATTCTGAATGAGTTGGCCTAGTGGGAGCATGTAGATAATAAAACCGCACACAGCTGAGAATATACACAATAAAGTTTATCTTATCTTGTGACCCACCAGTGGATTTGAGCCCAAACGTATCAGCTTCATTTCAAGATGGATTTATCATAAGATGGTGTTCATCATAAAACTGACATATGGTAAGTACCTAAAATTTGCACTTTCATTTATATTCCACCGCTGCAATTTAAAGTGGCGACCCTCTAGATGTACACCTGTAAGCTACACATCTGTCCGTATATAGTAGAGCAGTGGTTGCCAAAGTGGGGTCCGGGGCCCCCGGGGGGCCTCAGAGGCATTACAGGGGGGCCCCCAAAGCCTGTCTACATTACAAGTACATTGAAAAATATTTAGTTTGAGAGGGAAAATATATTAAGTTGGACAGATATAGCACTCAAACCCAGTATTTAGCTACAGTCAATGCTAGATGTAATGCTTTATGTAGTTTTAGCTGTAAATAATAACAAATTCCATTAAATAGAGTAAATGATTATGATTTGGGGGGCCCCGAACAATTTTCGGATCGGTCAGGGGGCCGCAATGTCCCGGACTTTGGGAATGGCTGTAGTAGAGCATATAACAGAGAAAAACATGGCATTTTAAATTATATTTGAAATGCAAATTATCACAATGACCTGTGTACCAGTGAAGGAAATAAATATATGATCAAAATGGGATATTGCCATGACTCATTGGTGTTGGTGTGATAAAATTACCAAATTTTAAACAACTTTAAATTTCAAACAGTAGCTTTATTCATATTTAGAAGGATTTAGGAATCTTTAAAAGGTAAACAGTGCATGGATACTCTTCTCCATATGTCCGTACTGGTTAAGCTCTAGAAGTGCACCACAGCATGTCCATGTATAGTGAACAGTTGTGATGCCAGTTGGGGTCCCGGCCGCCTCCGCACTGGCGGACGATGGGAAAACAGGAGCATTCCTCCGCTTCTAATTATACCCTGAGAATGTGGCAGTTTGGACCGCTGGCTGACCGCATGTTTCTGTATAGTAGGCATGTAGTTATGCGTGACTGTTTACCAAGTCACGTGAGGACTCAGACCATTTCCGTGCCGGCAGGAAAAAGAACGTTTGGACTCATCTGAGCTTTTGTGAGAGACTTTTTGTATGATTTTCTATCCAAAGTTGGTAAAGACTCCACTCGTATGCAGAAATGGAAGCATGGGTCAAATGGAAAGGACAGATTTCCCTACAGGCACAGTCACGCTGATCTTAATGACTTTCCTTCTCTGGGTGGCTGGGTGAACTCTAAGAGGTGACGAGCTCAGTCACACGGGAGGAGTAGAGTAGCTGCTCCGTCACGTCGAAAAGAGCCAGCTGTTTCGGATGCCTCGTGAAAGACCCACTTGCTCTAGGGACTATGTCTTTGTGGCCTGGTTCCCCAAGAACAGCTGGAGGTCTGTGTGGATCGGGAAGTCTGGGCATCTCTGCTCAGACTATTGCTTCTGCGACCCGGCCCGGGATAAAGCAGAAGAAAATGGATGGATGGATTATTCTGGGTATATTGAGTATAGGTGACCCAGGCGGGTCACCTGCTAGAGGGGACGCCGAATTGCTCTTTCATTTTTGAACCCAATGAGCTCCATGTTCCTGCCATCTACAACATCGCTGATTTTCGGACATAACTTTGGAACAGAAAGTCTTTTGTGTTGGAAACTAGAGATTTCATTCTTTCTTTGATCATTTTTTATTTATTGGTTTATTTGGTCGGGACAGTGCATGTTAATGAACATACATGGGTCTCATGCATGTAAACAAGCCACACCGGATTGTAGCCTTGAGCTAATTTGCATCCGTCGTCCTCCATGCGCACTCTCAAACACACTCTCATTCCTCCTGGCCTATTGTACATGTTTTTAGTGGTAGGGGAAAACCAGAGTACCCGGAGGAAACCTACGTAGACACAGGGAGAACATGCAAACTTTACACAGTAAGGCCCTGGCCAGGTGGGAATCGAACCCCGGACCTTCTAGCTGTGAAGCACGAGCGCTAACCGCTGTGCTACCGTGCCGCCACGCCATCATCTACACCTCCGGGGAGCCGTGTAACATTGCGGTGAAAATGTGTACATTTACTTCAGAAGTACAGGTTCCTCCTCCAATATAACTGTGCACGTTTCATGAAGCAAATGTTGAGATTGTTAGATAGATAAACATTATATACTACATATATACAAACATTATATAATATAGCAATGATAATAAAATAAAATAAAACTATAGAATTCTATTAGGGTCAAGAAAATTCAGAAAAAGGCTTTGTGCATGTGCGCTGGAGATATTAATATTATTATCATAAATTTTTTTTCTTCAAATTCCTTTTTTTTAGGGGCTGAGGCGCTAAAGTTCAATCTTGCCTAGGGCGCCAAATTGGCTAGGGCTGGCCCTGCATGTTGGTTTGGCTAACTACTTTATTTATTTATTGGTTTATTTGGAATGGACAGTGCACGTTAATGAACACACCACACCGGATAGTAGCCATGGGCTTATTTGCTTTCGTTGTCCCACAGTCACACTCTTAAACACACTCTCATTCATTCCTATTGTACGTGTTTTTAGTGGTAGGGGAAACCGGAGGAATTGTAAGGAAATCTGAACAAGCTTCTGACTCATGCTTTGCTCACACGCTACAGAACATGAAGACCATGTCAGTGAGATTAGCTGATATGGTCAACACCATAATCATTCTGAACATAACGTGAAGTACACATAAAGTACAAACATATAGACACAAACAACTGACTCACAGGTAAGCAGTCATCCTCTCTTTGCAGAGAAGTGCAAGACTAGGATAAAAGGGAACTGTCAACGGTGGTCTGGACTTCACTTCTTCTCTCTCTCTGAAGTCACCAGCTGGTTTTACGTCTTAGGAACAATGGCAGTAAACGCCTTATCTTTGAGACATCTGCTATGTATGCTTGGGCTATTTCCAAATATCTCTTCTCGCGTGACACAAAAGAGCCGGGTCCTAACAATTGGTGCTGAGACCAGCATATCTTCGCGAGAAGAATTGCTAGAAGAATAGGGAGGATCACTATTATTATTGTTTAAATATTTATTGTATTTTTTTTCTCCTCAGAGCCTCAGACGAGATGACATGGCCATCCCTTAATTGGACAGGCCAAAGATTAGCAGATGTGGGAGCCGCAGCCTGAGGACAGGACCACTCAAAAGGGGAAAGAAGCCTCAGAACAAGGTAAGCAGAAATCCTTTTCGAAATTTCTGCCACGCTCTAGCGTGTTATTTCCCTATATTTGAGTGGCCTCGCTCTTAAGGTTTGGAACTTCCTATTTACATTTTTGACATACACTGATCAAAGGCAAGAGAAAAGTGACAAGAAAGATTGCTGTTCCTTAGTACAAGGATTCTTTTAGATAAGTTAAATCTGCAAGGGTCATGGACCACTATATAAACTTCGGTTAGGGACCTTAAAAAGTCGGCTGGTCAGGGACCGAGAAGAAGAGGCAGGCTTGAGTAAAAAAATTAATACAAAAAAAGCGTGCAAATAAAATAAAAATAAAGAATACAATAAATTAAAATAATAAAATAAATAAATAAAGAACAAAAAATAGAATAACAAAATACAAAAGAAATAAAAATTGAGAAGTACAATAATCAGTCACAAACAAATAAAAATAAATAATTGTGCTTGGTGCCGAACCAAGAGCCAAAGGCAATTGCGTACTATAAATCTGAACAGGGGGACGGTGTAAATCAACAGGGGGTATGTGCACAAACAAAACTTAAATGGCTAACTGCACTATAGTGCTATTTGGAATGAGATCTCACAGGTAAAAAATGCCATGTTCTCTGACTGTTGGGTCAATTGGCAAAAGGATGTTGTTGAAAGAGCGACACCATTACATAATTGAATTTTGAGAATACTAAACTCTGCTGTGAAGTTCTATCTCAAGGTTTTCAGGAAATGCCTGCCGGGGAACCCATGGACGTGGTCCCGGGGTAAATACAGGAGGGAGACCGGGTGATGACAAGATTGAACAGACTCTGAAGTCACCAGCTGGTTTTACATCTTTGTAACTATAGCAACAATGGCAATACACGCCTGATCTTTGAGACAACTTCCATCTCCAGTGTATGCTTTGGCTATTTTCAAATATCTCTTCTCACGTGATACAAAAGAGTCTTAACACTACACAGACACAGGGAGAACATGCAAACACCACCCAGATGTGAATCGAACCCGGGACTTCCTCGCTGTGAGGCACGAGCGCTAACTGCTGCACCACCGCGCCGCTCGCTCGCTTGTTCAGTACAAGTTCATGCAGTCTCAAACTAGTCAAAATGAATAAAATGAGCATAGATGTGTGAAAGACTTGGCACATGCAGCCAAGAAAAAAAACCACGGCATGAAGTCATGAATGCCGATAATCTGATGTCCCCGTAAAATACATAAACCTGACCCGGATGTATCTGTGTGTACGATGGTGTACGTGCGTTTGTGTGGACGCAGATTAAAGTAGATTGTGCAGGATCGAGGTCAGCAGTGAGAGACCGAGCCACGGCAACATGTGGAGGAAGAGATGTCCTACTTAGATTTTGTGATTCCCCCCTACTGTGGCCTTTACACTGATACAGATATTGACATTATGGAAGGCCGAGTTGGGAGTTGCGTATTGCGTTATTTGTGAAAGCCTGATAATCCTAGCTACAGTTGCGGCATTGTAGGTATGTGCTGTAAATTACAGGCCGTATAATATAACAATGAAAGTGGACGTTTTCACACATATCTGAGCGCTTTTTGGACCGACCCGAGATCGCTCTGGTTTCAGCTGGATTTACTTTAGTTTAGTTTAGTCCCCATTCCCATGCTCTCGCTCCAAAAGCCGAACCATCAGCCATGTAACAATGCTCAGCTGTTTGCCGAACCTTTGCCCAGCACAAATAAGTAGCAAAATAATTGCTATTTACTCTTATTATTGCTATTATTGCCATAATTATGACACTTTTTTTTTAATGGTGAATCCTTGCTATATTTTTTACTTTCCTAGATGTATTTAACAAAATCTCTGCAGATTAGGATTTGAAACAATTGACTCTGGAGCCTTAGAGAACATTCTCTGATGGAAAATAAAGGTGCCATGGTAACCACCCATACATCCACTGGGTCACTAAAAGGTCAAATATGCATTAATAAAAAAATAAAAAAAATAATGCATAGGCAGTTCCATAATGCTCCTTTAAGCGTTTAGAGTGGAAGAAGAACTTTGGCAGAATCCTGCTGCCGTAGCTGCTGGACTGACGGAGGGTGCAGCAGGTGCACACTTTGTTTATATAGCCATGTGCTCGGTCTAGGGCCGTGCTTTTTTTGGCCCTTATGTTCAATGTTCATAAACAAATGTTACGATCATCTAATCATAATCACCTTAACATACATGATTTTGAATTTAGGTCAGATGTAACTTTTACACAATCATTATTTTTGAAAGTAAAATTTCAGGGTGTCTGCACACAGTAATATGTTTTCTTGTTCCACTAATAAAAAAATCACTAATAAGTTGTAAAGCCAGAAATGTCCGACTGTCTAGCTGACTTGATCTGCGCATAGGTTAGGGCAACATCCAATCCAATCCGGAGTCTACTTTTATATAGCCAGGCTGCTTGCTTGTCTTTTCGAAATGCTTCACTTGTAAATGTTGCCAAAAGGCATCAGACACCTAATCCAAGCGTTCTGTGCGAAACATCATGTTCTGAAAACAAACAGAATTCTATTCTGAGTTATGAGAAGTGAAATAATAACAGAAACATAATGCAATGTAACAGGAGCGTTGTTGTAATTTGATCCCACGTGATTCTTTTTCAAACCGCAGCAATTTATCTGCCATAAGATCTGAGCATTCGCTGCCTCTTCTCACTTTCATGTTTTTCCTCGAAGTACAAAAAGTATTGTCCACCCACACACTCACTAACTCACCCGCCGCCCACATCATACTCTCCTCTAAACACTTATGTTTCCTCTTCTTCTCTGTACACGCAGGAACAGCTGCTTCCTGTTTCCCAGGCCCACAGGAAGTGAGGTCGTGGTCAAAGTGGGGGGCGAAAGGGCAAACTGAATTCCTGGCGTTTTGGCCCGAGCATCGCCATGGACACGCTGATGCACATCTGTAATTCAAGTAACGCTTATGCCGATTGTGACAGCAATTGTTGGAAGTTTGAAAATAAAAGTTGTTTCTGTGCCATCTTCTGGTACTCGTAGGGAGTGAAACTGTTGAAAAGGGACATACACTGCATTATTGAGGTTTGAAACATTCTTTGGGTACTGTAAAGACAGTAGGGTGTGAGAGACTGGGCAGGTCAGGACTTTGGCCTGGAGCCCCCTCTGCAGGCAGCTGTGGGAATAGCATCAAAAACATGCCCAACTCTGATTGTGCTAGGAACAAGGACCCATTAACCACTATTTCTTGAGGGCAAGTGTAAAGAATATTCAATGCTTTTATAGGTTAAAAATGTTTTGCCATGGATTTTATACAGCTTTTGCTTTATATGGGTCGGATACACATCCAATGGCCATTAAACTTCATCTTATAACATGATAATGATAAAGAAACCACAAGACTTAAATAAATGCCATGAAAAGGACAAAACATACCTCCTCATATGTTAGTATTGCGCCTGTCTTCCCTATTCATTTGTATAGGGATAGAACGTTGTACAGGGATTCGACGGCTGACCAAATATGCGCATTTCTAGGAACAGGCTCCGAGCTAAAGGCATTTCTGTGATTTCTATGGTCTGGGCTTTACGGGTTAGCATAGAAGCCAAAGGCTAATGTTCATTTGATGCTAACAAACGGTAAAATAGGCGCAGGTCCTTCGGCTGATGATGTCATCTCCAGGAGACATCCACACCCCAGTGACATCATTCCCGCTGGATGAACCTTCAAAGTGCCGCTCGTCTTGTGTGTATGATTGATTATTATTAGTATTATGAGGAGAACAGGGACAAGAGAGGACATGGGGGATGGGGGGGGATGGGGGTCATTAGGGTCGGAACTCCACCCACCATCCTGTTTCATGTTACGTAAGTGAGTAATCAGACCAGATTGAGAAATTATTATGTTTAACAATATAGGGCAGTGATCTATTTCTATTCAACATTCCAAGCACAAAGCCTACTGTTACTAAAAATGTAAGTTGTTGGGAGGCTTTTGGGTGGATTTGGTTTCTTACACCTGGCAAACTTGTACTGGTCTAACCAGTGCGTTACCGTGGAAACATCCCTGTCTTTGCTTGTGCTGCTGTTGTGCCTGTGATTAGCGTTATATTACTTAGGATGTGGCACAGGTAAGTTTGATGTATTCTTCATGTTTTAAAAGATAAAGAAATAGCTTCACTATTGTTGCACTTAAAGTTGATATTTGATGAAGTTATAATATCTCAGGAATAGTGGCTGATCGGCAGTTAGCTTGACAGTTAAGAGAGTAACTGCCACAGATCTGTACCGTCTACTGCTGAATCCAGTATTTTACCTTTTAACATCTCCATTAGTTTATCATTGCTGAACTCTATAGAAAATTGACAGGAGGAGAGTCCCTTGTGTGGCTCACAATGTCAGACAGGGCGTCCGCAGGGTCTTTCAAAGTCTTAAAACGTCTTAAGGCCTTTACAAAGTCTTATAAAGTCTAGATTTATGGCGTGTACTTTCGTTCCAAATCAGTCAAATCAGTATATCAGGAAATACGCACATAAAAAGATCACTATCAGCTATTTTATTAGGCTACGTCTTATTGAGCAAAGGCAGCACAGGCGTTTCTAGCGTTAGCATTAGCTACAGCATCCTCGTGTATAATAAACCAATTGAAAGCTAATCCCACAGGAACAAACCTCACAAAGACTATATTCATTCATATTTACTAGCCCCAGTGAACATAAATAAATGTCGTCATTTGAGCACAAGTACAAGTGTCTTAAAAAAGTCTTACATTTGACTTTCCTGTAATTACTCTGTTAGAGCTAGAATCTCACTGCTTTCTCTGCCGTCACTGTTTAGGGCTGAGGCGATCACTACCTGTTAGTGACTTGGTAAAAATGTCTAAAGTCCAAGCGTTCAGTGCTTTTGTGAAGGAGCGGCTGGCTGCGGTGGCCGGAGGAATATGTACGTTGTTTGGAATAATAACAGCGGCATACGAGGAGTATCTGCGGCCCTCTGAAGAGGAGAACCAGAGGAAACAGTGGCTCTTGGACCAGGCTCTGGGCCCCAGAGTCGTGCTGCAGACTGGGTAAGAGCCACCTCTTTCAAACAGAACAGGCAGTGTACATCGGCAAATACTGAGACCAGATTACTGGCAGAAGAAAAGAAGCAAAGGAAGAGGACATCAGTCCAGACACTTCTGACACTGACAATGATGACAACAGCTGTTACTCTGCACCGATGGAGGCAGAGGCTGATGGAGACTACAATGACCAAGTCCAAATCAGAGAGACAGGGACCTAACTGTCCCAAAACCAGTCTGCACCAGAGACCAGTGTGATGTGACCCCTGTGAACCATGAGGGCATGTCAGGAGCCGCCAGAGGAGCTGCGAGGAAAAAGCACCGGTGCTCAGTTTGTCAAAAGAGATTTGGGAGAAAATACCATCTACAACTACACACAAGAGTTCACACAGGGGAGAAACCTTACAGCTGTTCTATCTGTAAGTGAGCATTCCCCCAAATAAGTAGTTTAGGTCAACACAGAAGGAAACACACTAGAGAAAAACCTTACTGCTGTTCTATCTGTAAGGAAGCATTTGCGTAAAAAAGTCATGTATGATAAACATAGCAGAACATACACTGGAGAAAAGCCTTACAGCTGTTCTATCTGTAAGAAAGCATGCGCCCTAAAAATTGATTTAGGTCAACACAGAAGAACACACAGTGGATCGAGAGGCCTTACAGCTGTTCTACCTGTGAACAAACATTTATCCGATCACCTCACCTCGTCAAACATATGAGAACACACACAAGGCAGAAACCTTAGCGCTGCTCTATGTATGGCAAAGCATTTACCGACAAAACTACTTTAAATCAACATAGGAAAACACACAGGGAAGAAACATATTAGCAAAATATATAAATATTCAGCAGTTCAATCTATGACAAAGTAGGGTTGGGCCATATCGTATCGCATATCGTTATCGTGATATAATGTTTTGATATCGTTTTAATTTTTTATATCGTTGTGGACACAATATAATTTATGTCACGCTCCGCTCCATCAGAGCAGCATAAACAGTGACTGTAGAACACGGGGACACGTGCTGAAAAAGTACAAATGAAATGAAGGATGTAAACTGCTTGAGTAGATCATATTTGGAAGACAATTATGCCGTAAAAAAAAAAAAAAGAATAAAAAATCACTGAATGAATCTTCCCAATAGGCGTAAGGCTGGGATTTTGAAGTAATTCGTCCATTGTCAATTATATTGTCAAATATATCGTTATCGTGATATTTATTTTTTCATATCATGATATAGATTTTAGGCCATATCGCCCAGCCCTATGACAAAGGCTTATAACTGCCAGAAAAGGCAACGTATTTGAAGAATGTAGTTTTGTTTTTCTGTCTTTTCAAAAATTGCTTCATCCTTTGAAGTATTTGTCCCAAATTTGACTTTATTTCAGAAGTGGCTACAACAGAAATTAAAAAAAAGGAAGCCACAATGTCCTTTTTTGTTGGTCTTAAGCGTAATAAAATGTCCTTGAAGAGTTTCTTGATAATTCTACAAATGCAGATGTAAAACATGTATAAAAATGTAATATTTGTTGACTTAAATCAATATGAACAATCATATTTTTGAGACTTTTGAAATGTTCAGAACATATCCGAGATGTTTGAATACATAAATGTGCATTGTCAGTGTCAGACTTTTTGCCGATGATAACTTTAACCAGATTGTAAATAAAACTGTCCGAAAAACCTCAACCCCCCCCCAAAAACAGGGCAGTGATTTTCCCATTTTCACACCAAGTGCCACCATTAGCGATGTCAAGATTAACCGGTGTTACGATTACAAATGTTGAGAATGTGAGGACCCAAACTAAACCGCTAAGCAGACCGTCACATCTCTTGAGCTGTAGCGCGATGCGTATTTGAGCATCTGGGCATGTTGTATTTCGCGGAAGAAAACGGCGTCCAGTGGTAAATCCATCCCAAAACATGTGAAGTCAGCGGCAGGTTCAATAATCCAATGTGCAGAGAACGAATCCTATCCATTTTCATGATAAGTGCATAATGTTGCCAAAGGAAGAGTCCCAAAAGAACCATGTGCTGCTGCTGGTTTCGCTCTACTCTCAGCAATAGAACGTTCGCTGTTCATCTCGGGTCCCACTCCTTGAGCCCAGCCCCACTGTCCAGTGGGGTTCCACAGGGCTCAATTCTGGGACCCCTCCTTTTTTCTTTATATATGTTGCCACTTGGATTGATCCTTGAAAAACACAAGTTTTCTTTTCATTGTTTTGCAGACGATATTCAAATCTATCTGCCATTAAAATCTTCCCTTGGCTCAATTAAAATCTTGTCAAGTTGTCTGCAAGATATAAAAGATTGGATGGAATTTTTTATTTTTTTTATCTAAATGAAAAGAAAACTGAGGTCTTATTATTGGGAAAGACATTGATGTGCTTGGTCCACTAGCTTCTTGTGTCCGTCCATCTGTAAGAAATCTCGGCGACATGTTTGACAGCTCCTTTAAAATAAAACAAGCAAATCAGCTCAGTTGTCGCTTCTTCCAGATGCGGCTCCTAAGCAAAGTCAAATCGTACATTCCATTAAATGAACTAGAAAAGGCAGTGCATGCGCATATCACCCGTTTGGATTATTGCAGCGCCGTGTACTGTGGTTTGGACCAAGCGTCCATAAAGAGGCTGCAAACGGTCCAAAAAGGAGCGGCCCGTTTGTTGACCGGCACCAGGCGATGGGAGCACATCACACCTGTGCCCGCCATCTGCACTGGCTCCCCGTCTCTCACAGAATCAACTTCAAGATTGTTTTGAGCGGATAGGTTCTCGAGACACAGGTCAGAGAGAGAATATGCTATTATAGAACATCTTTTGAAAACATTTACACCAGTTTGGTTCCTTTGGGCCAATGATATTCTATTGGCTATTTATTATTTAAAAGTTTGGAAATATTCTCAGTCATTTTCTAATCTTTCCTAATTTCGATAATCATGTTTAATAGCTGAACCGCAATGTTTTTCCTCAGAATAATCAGGACTCAAACATTTAAAATGGTGACATCCCCAATCACCACTTACCGCTCCTTGGTTGTAATAATGTGCTGGGTCATTTCAGTGCGCGACCAGTTAAGAGCAAGGGGTTGGGGTGCCACTTCAGAAGTAGATGATACTTCTAAGACTACCACCAGATTAGTTAACAAGTTAAATATTACTCCAATACAAGTTACACAAGTTATTTTTACTGAAGTATTTGCTGAAGAAAGTACAAATCCGTGTCGGTAAGTATTGCAGGTGGCGCTGTGCTGATGTTCTGTCAATGCCACTGACTAACGATGAGGAAGAAGGTTTGGCCCTTCCCCCTGAATTGAGGCGTGATACCTCATTGAAAATGAAAGCCAAGACCTCCTAGTTTCTAAAAATATGTGTAAGATCTATGGGAGTGAAACACAATTTACATCACATTTGTAACAGGATGATTTGTACTTCTTACTTTGAATACTTAAGTATATTCTCAACACTTCAGTAACCTACTTTAACCAAGTGCATTTTCTTTGGTTTGGCTTTACCCAAATCTAAAAGCTTACAGCCTATAGGCCAATGTTACGCTTCATTTGAAAGCTAAGATCTACAGAACTCATCTTAACAGATCTTTCTGTTTTTGTCACTTTTCTGTTACTCTTTGTGTCCGTTATGTAATTTTCATAGTTTTTTTGTCACAATTTTGTTGCGTTTTTATAACATTTTTTGGTCACATTTTTCTCACTTTTCGCTTTTAGATGCTCAGTTGCTCAGTTCAGGTGGGTGTTGAGAGGTTAACTGAAGTATGGAGTAGTATGAAATGGAAAACAATTTCACTTATACTGGAGATGTATTTGACCAGTAATATCTGTACTGTAATATCTAGTAATGAAAGCAAGTACTTTGACCTCCAATGCTATACTGTTAGGGTGACCAGATGTCCCAGTTTACCCGGGACAGTCCCAGTTTTTAGTCCTTTGTCCCACGTCCCAATAGATTTCTCCAAAACCATTGATTTGTCCCAGTTTTACTCGTAATCTGTCCCAGTTGTCCCGGTTTTGGCCAATGTAGTCCCCGAAATAGCATAGCCTACACTTGAAAATGTATGTCTTTGGCCCGTATACCAAGTATAAACCAATTAAAAATCTCAATTCAGAATGCGGATTGGTGCATGTCATAAATCGTTGATAGTTTTACCATTCATCAAGAGACAGTTTAGATTTGGAACCCCTGCGGCCTATTCCCGAATATTGTCCCAGTTTTTTAGTTGGAAAATCTGGTCACCCTATATACTGTGCGTCCTTTGTGAGTTTCATTGGAGTTCAACCTGCTTTTTATACAAAGAAATAAATAAAAAGTTGCCATACATCTTTTCTTACATTTATGTCAGCCTACACCAAAGGTTTCAAATATACCTTTTTCATGTTTACCTGCAGTGTCCCCTAAGAAATTCTCTGCGCTAACGCTGTAGTAATGTCACATCTGAAAGGCGCTAACCCCCTCTGCTGGCGTGCTGGCGTTATTACACCTCAGTATACTCACATCTCCTCCACCTGCTGAGCCGGCCCCTGCACTTGTCCCACCACTGTCCCTCCGTAGGTGTTCTTCACCCAGCCCACCAGGCCCAGCCGCTGGCCCTCGCTCTCCGTGTACTGAACACAAGCGGGAATACGGTCGGTAGAAAATCATTCTTTCTCAGCCAGTTCAGTGGTAGTGAAGACAGGGACTCACCATTCTGAAGCACACTCCTGTCAAAAGAAAGAGTAATGTGTAAGGCCAGGCAAGTTTCTTTGTAGAGCACAATTCATACACAAGGCAATTCAAAGTGCTTCACAGTTGCAGAAAATTACAAGAAAATCAATCCCTCAGATCAATCCATAAAACATCAATATAAAATGTGTTTAATAAAAGCAGAGTGAAGATACATTACTTTAAGTTTTCATATGCTCGGGTAAAAAGAGCTGTTTTCAGCCTGGATTTGAACATTGTCACAGTTGAGGTCTGTCTCACATCCTCATGAAGACAGTTTTAGTTTTAGCCTCATTGTGTTTAGTCCTGACTCTGGGAACCACCAGGAGACCCCTACCTGAAGTTCTTAGGGCCCGAGATGGTTCATAGGGCCCTGCACCAAAGTCAGAGATGGACTTTGGTGCAGAGCTGTTTTAAAGGAACAGGCCACCGTTTTTCCATACTGAGTTATGTTCTTACCTGAGCTTAGACGAGTTGATACGTACCTGTCTGGTCTTTGTGCCCGTGGAAGATCGTGGCAGCTTCCAACTTCACCCAGTTTGGAGCCATAGGAATATGCTGGGAGAGACCAAATGCTAACAGCATCTTTGGTCGTTTTGCGTGACTGAGCGCACGCACAAAGACCAGACAGGTACCCATCAACTCGTCTAAGCTCAGGTAAGAACATAATCTCAGTATGGAAAAACAGTGAGCTGTTGCTTTAAATTCTATTCTCTGAGCGACAGAAGCCAGAGCAGAGACCGGAGCACTGGACTAATATAGTCATATTTCCTGGTTCTGGATGTACTGTAGCTGTCCTAACAGTCAGCAGCCGTTGCAGTAGTCGGAAACACTTTATTTTACACTACAGATACATTGTAGGTGCCAAATTTAGTACAATGTAATGTGAAGTGTAACAGTGTGTAATAACTTGGACCTATGTGCAAAATTCAAATTGGGCGCGATAGCGCCCCCTATAGGAATTATATGGAGAGTACAGATTTTTGTTTTACGGAAATTTTTAATAATTTGGCACAAAATTCTATTTGGTCGTTCCGATCAGACAAGTCAATTACACCCATGCCATATTTTTCACGGTGTTGCCGTAGCGATGACCAGAACGTCCCATTTTATTCTGATGGAAAAATGCAGCGAGATTCAGCGAGAAGTGAGGAACCAAAGGTTATCCAAGTACTTTGGATAACTAGGCACCCACTGGGAAGAACTTAAATCGGTGCCTAGCTGTTTGAGTGGTTATGAGGGAATGACGAGTTGTTTTAGTTATAATTACAGTAAGTGGGTGCCCAGTTTAAAAAAAATAAAATTATTAATAGGGAACTGACAATCTCATGGATGGGAGTCCAGCGCTCTCTATCTATGGAGCTACGCGAGCGAGAAAAATGTGTGCGTAGCACCTTTTTAACTTAGGCACTATTTTTAAGTTAGGCAATATTTATTGAATCATTTTGTAATTATGGAAAATTTGCCTAGGTGTCCAAAGATTTGAGCGTGGAGAAACGCTAAACAGCTAGGTCCTCTGTCCATCATCGGTGTGAGGTGGATGATGCCTTGGTCTAAGAACCACATTCAAAAGTTACTGCGATGGGTTGATTAATCTTTGAATTCCTGCCTGGTTTGGTGCGCGGTGCGTCTCTGCTGCGCATCCGCGTCGCGCACTTCCGTTTTATTTTCCCTACGATGATCTGTCACACCGGTGTTCCGGTTCTCGCCGTGACCATGTGACGATGTGATGTTTACATGTTGCGCGAGCTCGCCACGCTGCAGTGAGGGGTTAGCGCAGGTGTCCTGAAGGGCACCTTTTTCGAACACGTGGAGTGAGTTCGAGTGATTATTCTTTGTTATTCTAGTGTAAAAGACGCCAACGCACTCATTGCAAAACTGAAGCCTTTATTACGTTTTATCTCAATGTCAGTACATCAATTTTCGTAGCAATCCTTTCCTGTTCCTGTCGACTTCAGGTCCACAACAACATGGTGGCGCACAGCTAGCTATTTTATAAAATATCCACGTGCCGAGCTCGCGCAAAATGTGAACGTCATAACGTCACATGGTCACTGCGAGAACCGGAACACCGGCAACGGAAAAGTGGAAGAAAATTGATGGGTGGATTAATATTATTATTATTATTATTATTAAGAAATATATGCCAATGGGTTCCAGTCCAAACCAAAGCATATCTGTTCAGTATTCTGCAGCTACACCTTGTCGTCTGCACAAAGTGAAAGTGCATGATCTGGACGCTAGCTTCTAAATAAAGCTCCAGAGCTCGGTTTACACTCTACACACATACAGACGCTCTGCACCAAAACACTATAAAGCATTGTCCAAGGGCGCACCACTGACCCTGCACGTGTCCAAAGATCTCAAAGTCCACCGACACCAGTCCAGACATCCTGAAGACCTCACAGGCGGCTCTGGTCTGCAGAAAACACTGCCGAGGGGAGAGGACTGACTGAGCCTCTGCTGTCTGCTGCAACGGGCACACAGCGACCTCTGCTGGGTTAAAGAAGTGTAGCACATTCCACACATTGTGTAAAACTCACACAGGATAATAACATTGATAATAAGGAACTGAGAGTCACGGTGTTTGTGGAGAACTTTTATATTTTCAAACATATGGATAGACGGCGCAATTTGAAAACGGCTCACGATTTAAATGAAACAAACGAGAAGGCTGCTGTGTCTGACTAGCCTGGCTATCGCCAGACAAAATATCACAAGTTATATTTAGTCTGGGGACCACCAATTCATTAGGTGTGTTTAAGATGAAGTGCGCCTCGCATCGATTCCAGACGAGACCAGGCGGTGGCGGCCGAGGGCGGAGACAGGCGCCTCTAATCAAGGCAGACACTTCTCAGCTCATCGGGGATGAGATAAATAGCTTAACTATTGTTTCTATTTTTATTTTATTTTGGTGCATGAAGTAAGTTATTATGTTCTCATACTTGAAGCAGATTGTAATTGCCAGTTTGCCAACAGGAGCGGTGAGTGTCTGACAAAAGCTGCAATTTGAATCTGTATCTGTAAACTTTGAGATGAGCTCGTTTGTTGGATAATATCTTTGTAGTATTTTGTAATGTACTTCTCTTATTTTATTATTAATGCAGAACTGATAGGGCAAAGTCTATGCTTTTTCCCCAATTAATTTGATCAAATATAGAGTTCCAAAAATATTTACATTTAGGTTGTATAATTTTGGAATTCTGAAAAGACTTTCTGATATGTTTGTCATTACATTTCCAGCTATGCAGCTCTATACCATTTATGAAGAGTTTATCTTCGCTTGGAACTTGGTGCTCCCAATTAATCTTTCATTAAAAAGCGGAGCCCATTTGGGATACTCCTAGTGACTGAGTGATATTCTTTGTATGTTTGTTTATGAAAACCTGGTACTTCTGAATTTCACCGTCGTTTTCCACCACATCTTTCACATAGATTATGTTCCTGTTCATCCAGGTCTGAAAAAATAAAGATCGGTTACATTGATTATTCCACAAGGTACACTTATGTGGGGAGAAATTATGTTTGTGACATCATTTCCATGAGGGTAGGGTTTGTTTATAAAAGTTTGATCATTTCAATGGAAGTTTGGGAACATTGTAATTGCACTTCAATAAAAACTGTAGCCCACCCACTTTCCTATATACTATTTGGGATGAAATACCATATGGATGAGGGTCTTTTAATGCAATCTTGTAGCCCTTTCACTTTAAATGTTTGATTTAAGTCACATTTCGATTACTCCTGCTCCCGATGAGCAAATTCCTTTTCGAATAATGACGTTTATTTTTTTCCAAATAAAGTTGACTCACAAAACAAACTACAAGCTTCCGTTTGTGGAATAGCAGCCATACGCCCCGGAAGAATCACTGAAGAGAAAATTGATAACTTGAGAAAGGATAAAAAAAAAAAAAAGTGACGTAAGCAGTGAAACAGATCGAAGTGTGTGAAGAAAATGATGAACCGAAAAAGAAATGACAACGTAACTATGATTGATCTGAAGGGATTTTTGGCGTTCATGGTGATGGTGATAAATTGTGTGACAGATTTACAGCGTGAAACGGACTGTTATGAGAATATGGATGGTATCACTGAGGAGTTGCTTAAAACTCTGAAGGAAGGGTCCAAGTAGCAGTCATTGTTTGGTTTTGAAGGGGATCGGGGGCTATTTTTAAACGCAATTTGGGTTGAACACTATTATTGTAAACTAAAGCCAGGGGGTGGCGGTAATGCACTATTGAGTTTGCATCCGCCGTTAGGCAACCAGAGAAGAAGAAGAAGAGGACGCGGCCTCTGACAGAACTGTAAGGACAAAGGACACACTCGCTTCTTTGCACATGGATACATCTCCAAGATTCACACTGAATTGTGGAGTCCACCAAGGATGCCCCCTGTCTCCCTTCCTCTTTCTTATAGCTGTGAAATTCCTTAACATTCAGATTAAAAATGGCCTACTCAATGGCCTGCTCATTGCCAAGAAGGAGATAAAAATCGGTTCTATTTCTTAAAGACATCGCGCAGGTTCCCCTTGCACTCAGCATAATACAGTCATTTTCGGAGGCCTCTGGTCTTACATTAAATATCAACAAATGCAAACTGTTGCTCTCAGTCCTCAGTATGTAATATATACCAGTGAAGAGCTCAATTACATATCTTGGAGTTGTCTTAACTAAAGACTCAGATGATAGAAACTCAGCCAATTTCAACCCTTTGAAAAACCCAAGCTGTCTTCAACCGCTGGCTGCAAAAGGACCTGTCCCTTAAAGGCAGAGCACTGCTCTCCAAAGCAGAAGGTGTGTCTCGTCTGGCTTATGCTGACCAGGTCTTCGCCTTGGATGCATCGGTGTGCAAGAGAGCAGATCAAGTGCTTTTCTGTGGAAGAATAAAACCCATTACATCAGAAAAACAGTTTGACTGAATCCATATGAAAAAGGCCGTCTAAATTCTATCGATATGGCGTCGTTAAACAATACATTCAAAATGAACTGGATCCGCCAGCACCTCCAGAATCCTACCTCCATTTGGAATTTTATTCCTCATTTTGTATTCTCTCAACTGGGGGGTCTAAAATGTATTTTACTTTGCGACTCCGATTAAACTATCTACATTCCACCAGCAGACTCTGCTTTCTTGGACATTGAACCTCCCACACAACTTTTCGCCACATTCGAGTTATATCTGGAATAGTAATCACATTGTTTTCAAAAACAAATCCCTATTTTTTGAACACTGGTTCAGAAATGGAATTACTTTAATTAGTCAACTGTTTAAGAACAACAGTGTCTTATATGGGTATGCAGACTTTCTGGAAAGGTTCAAAATACCGGTTTCCCCGCGATATTTATTGGACGCAATCCCCTCAGGTGTTGTGTAAAAGCTCAAATGTTCAGGCCTCGGTATCAGTGTCACCCATGGACCCTAACCAAACATATGTCGCTAAAATCTGTTTCTCATCTCTTAGAAAACGGCAGAAATGGCAGAATAAGAGCGCAGTTCCAGGGAAACATCTCAACCCTCCCAGCAGCGACTTCGTACTGGGCCGGATCGCTCCTGATGTTAAATGGCGCTATGTGTTTAAAGAATAAAGTCAAGGAGATTTCTTATAAATGATTACACCGATTCTTCCCAGGAAACCAATTTTGTACTAAATTTAAAAAAAGATATTGATGTAAATTGCAAGTTCTGTGAGAGCTGCCCTGAAACAGTGTCCCATTTATTCTGGCCCTGCCCCATCACCAAGGCTTTCTGGAAGGATGTGAATACGCTTGTCTCCACTCATGTTAACCCATCGGTTGTGCTTCATTACAAATATGTTATATTTGGCTACCAAGCGGAAAGAAACTCCCACAATGAGGTGTTGCATAGGAGTGGCCTGTTTTGGCCAATTTTCTTCCCGCAGTTTGATGAAATGTCCACAAAATCTGGTGAAACGAATCGGGCTCCAACTGTTGGTGGCATTGGAATAGTAGCCTACCTGGGCATTGAAACCGCCCAGAAAAGAGTTGCATTGTAATTCCCTCTGCCTGTATAAACTCTGAGCCTGTAAGGAGAAAAAAAAAAGAAAGGAAGGGAAAAGGAAAGAAGGAATGAAGGTAAAAATAAATTAATAAATAAAAACCTCCTGTCGTTTACTTTTACTTCATTTTTTTGTTTTGTTCTTTGTTTTCTTTTTCTGGCCTCCCTGATTGATTTGCTCCTTCGTGGATACGTGTTTTCTGTTCTGTCTCTTTTGTATTGGTGAACCCCTCGCTGTCTTTCAAATCTGTTTTTGTTCTGTCTTTATTTTACTTTTGTACCAATAGTTCTTTTTTTTTCTTTCTTGTTGTTGTCATGTTGTTGTTGTTCTGTCATTGCCCCCACAGCATATTACTGTCCCTGCATTTACAGATATTAAATCATACAAATTAAAAATATATATATATATATATATATATATATATATATATATATATATATATATATATATAATAAAAAATAAAAAAAAGCTTCTTTGCACATGGCCCAGGTAAACACACAGCAATGCGGCGTTAGGGGGGAAAGACGCAAATATAAATAGGCTACAGCTCAAATAGAGACAGAACACTGGGTTCAAAACGTTTTAAAGCTCCAGATTGAGGAGCCTGGTCGTGTGCGCTCTGGAGAGGAGCAGCTCGCTGTCAAACGCCCGCATTAGCGCATTAGTTTGCCGCGTGGGTTTCCATCACTGACAGTGAAAAGAACCGTGATCAAATGACAGATCGTCCGCTCTGGAGATTGTAAGACGGTCTAATGTCATATCGCCCATCCCTAGTTAGAGATGTCGGACCAATGGCACGGCACCAGTGTGAAAGCGTCTGTGTTCAAAGAAGTATCCCAAATGCTTATGCTTGAAATGATACTTGAAATGCTTCCAACGTGACCAATCCTTATTCTACGCAGACGCCCGCAGTTCACGTGAAGGTGCCTCCCCCTTGTGGTCGAATGTATGAATTACACTTACTGTAGATCTAAAGAGCTGGCTCAGTATTAATGTACTTTTAAAATAAATAGAAATAAAACAAAGAAATAAACAATGATGAATATGATAAAACTCACACCAATTATGAAATATAACGAATTTTGAGGGGTGGCCTATTTTAAATAGTTTCTTTCTATGTCCATTCTTCGTTATCCCCACACACACACACACACACACACACACACACATACGTGGTTTTATGGTTTATGTTGACCTTTTGGAAAAACCAACCCTGGTGTGGTTTAAGAGGACTATGGTTTCCCAAGGTCCTAGAGAGATAAGCTCTGGATAGACTAACTGTAAAAAATCTGAAAAAAATTTAGGTCTATTTAACATCCTTGTATCAGCTACGGTTGTCTATACACAGCCACCGACCAGAAGGTGGTTCATGAGGACCAAAGATGAATTATGAGGACTTTAAACATAACTGAACCACAATTCCCCTATGAGAGACCAACAGGCCCGTTTGGAACCATGAGGCCGTCCTTCCGTGGACCCACCACCTGCAGGAGGAGCCATAGGGGACTGGTGCTATGTGATTTGGGCAGCTCCAACGGCTGCCTCCACGACCCGGCAACGGACAAGTGGGAGAAAATGGATGGATGGATGAACCACAATTAGAGGCTGGAAAAGTTTTAATGTTCTTCATACATACACTCCATGCTTATCCATCTTTTACCTTTAGTTGTCTTTTATGTGCTAGTCCACGATTTCTCACAAAGTCTCTTATATTCTGCAGTGTTCTCTGACTTAAGGCCATTTCTGCTTGCTTACACTGAGTTACTTCATTTTTTGTGGCCAGTTTTCCTCTCTTGATGTGTTTTTTAAAATGCCGCATTACAGCTGCTTCTTCAGTCTTTGACCATGCTCTTTTTGTCACTCTGCGTTTTGGTCCAGGTTGCTTTGCAGGCCTCTGTGCTGCCTCTGAAAAGGAAAATTAGGAATTAATTTAAACAAAACAATGTGAATAAGTCAGAGCAAGACTACTACAAGAGTAAACAGAAGAACTTGCCTTCAAAATCAGAGGTATCTCCATCAGCTATGTCGATCGGGTCATCATCTATAACCACAGTTGCCGCTTGTTTCTCAGCAGAGTCCCCCGAGTCACTGTGACTCTCCTCTTCGGCCTCATCTGCACTGATGGGAATTTCATCTAAAAACAAAAGGGGGATTCAATTCAATCAGCCCGCTCCTAAAGCCACCAGGCCTGGGAAAACTCACCAAGGCTGGGGCTAAGATCCCCAGCCGGCTCCTAAAGCTACCAGCCCCGCACCGACATCCACCACAATGACCCACCCTCTACTCCACTTACACTACCCGGCTCAGGGCACTCCTACCCCGGCCTACGTGCACACACTCGCCCCCCTGGCTCCTCTGGACCTCCTCTGACCAGCCTGCTCCTAAAGCTACCAGCTCCGCACCGACATCCACCACAATGACCCACCCTCTACTCCACTTACACTACCCGGCTCAGGGCACTCCTACCCCGGCCCTACATGCACACCCAGATAAGAGATACATTTAACAAACCTTCAAGTTCAATCTCCTCCAGCGTCTTTCCTTTTAGCGAGGAAATGGATCCCTTCTCCATTAAAAGCAATACTTTGGATATCTTTGCAAGTTGTGTTGTTGGAACAGGCAGTCTGTAGAATTCCCTGTGTACGCGGATATCATGTCCAAGGAAGTCTGCCACCTGATCCAGCTCATTCTCCTGGAGGTTTAAGACTTGAGATAGCGTGGCCACATGTTTCCTGAGACCCGTCGACCGGAGGTGCTCGGGGTACTTTGTGTCGCACTGTGTGGAGAAACGTCTCAGGCAGTCACTTCCTCTATAATGGGTTGGTGCTTTGGGTCGTGCAAATAAGAATGGGTTTGAGGGAGACACACCACATTCTTTCCTCTTATTTGTGAGTAGTGTAAGACCATTGACAACAGGTCGGGGGAGAAGAACTGCAACTTTTCTCCCTCTTTTACCCATAATTTCCACGCGACTTAGATACCGGCAGAGCTTCTTTTCTGTGTCCGATAAACCAAGGCTTACATCCGCATGAAGTTGTTGATTATCCCTCTCCAGAAAATGTTTCAGAGGCATTTTGGAAACCTCTCCAGCTCGCCGACGGTTGAACACAATGATTTGTGTGAGCAACACCATGGCAAGACGGGCATAAGTTTGAGCATCATCTGTTTCTTGCAGTTTGCTTGTGGCCTCTTCTGCTGCCTTTTCCAAAAACTTGTGAAGTTTCACAACATCTTCAGTGAATGGTAAGGTTAACGGTTTATTAAACTTGGCATCACTCAGTGTGTTAAGGGCATTGTGAGATACATATTCTTTCCACTTGGTACTGAGCAACTTCTTAAATGTTTCAGTATACTTCACCAGCTTCTCATCTTCTGCCATCAAGCCCCGGCAGTGGATGATGTCGCAGATCTTATTCAGTGTGTGGCCGAGTTTAAGAGCAAGGCTCGGGGTTTTGTACGAAAGATTGTCATCATTAAAACCTGCTACCTTTTTGACCGCTTGTACCACTTTCTCAAAGTTTGCAGGCCTAACAGCATCTTCCAGGGTCGGCACAGAGAAATCTGTCCGCAAGCACAGCAGCAGACGTCCCACTTCTCTCAGTTTTTGTCTTATGTATTCATACTTTGTTGTATCCTGTCCATGAATGTTGTAAAGTGACTGGGCAAACTGGAGAATACAGAAGTCATTTCGCACAACTGATCCAACTTCATCCACGTTCATAACACTGAGAAGCTTCCAAACCCCACCCGAGATTTGCGCACATAAGGCGGCATCCTGAGCTGATGCAGAGCCGAGGATCCTTCTCCTTCCAGACGTCTCTTCTTGGTTTGCATCTTCGGGTTTGTGAGGGCACCTGCGAGTATGCCTCCATAGTTCTTTGCGGAGAAACATGCCTTGACAATACATGCAGTGAATAAACTTTCCATCCAAAGCTTTTTTTTTGCATCGTCGCTTCACTTTCAATTGCCCTTTCCCACTTTGTAATACTGCTTGATTATGTAAAAAGTTCCCTTTATTCCTAATTTTTTCAATCCGTTTGTTGCGCTCCTTGACATCAGTAAGGGAAAAGACTTGTACAATCTCTGCATTGGTCTTGTGTGTTTTAAGATGTCTCGATATTTTCTTCTGGGGCTTACCGCAGACAAAGCAGTAATTTATGGAACTTGTCCGCTGTGGGTCTCCTCTTCGTGGACCATTCTCTGAATGCAACTCTGAGGTGTATGAAGAACTACCTTGCTGGCTGGTTCCCGGTGCACTAGAAGCAGGAGCAAGACTTGTATCCGACTTTTGTGTCAGCCATATATTTGGATGGGGGAGCTCATCTAAATCTTCATCACCCACATAGTCTGGGTCTGAGTCTGGGTTGTTTTTTTCTTGTGCCATCTCCTGCCTTTGGTCCTTCCCAGTGTCACTCTGAAAGATAAACAGACAATACTTGAACCTACAAAGAACCACCCAGGCTGGGGCTAAGTTCCACAGCCAGCTCCTAAACCCAATACCCCGGTCCCCAACTCATCAGGGCCGGGGAAAACTCACCAAGGCTGGGGCTAAGTTCCACAGCCTGCTCCTAAAGCTACCAGCCCCGCACCGACATCCACCACAATGACCCACCCTCTACTCCACTTACACTACCCGGCTCAGGGCACTCCTACCCCGGCCTACGTGCACACACTCGCCCCCCTGGCTCCTCTGGACCTCCTCTGACCAGCCTGCTCCTAAAGCTACCAGCTCCGCACCGACATCCACCACAATGACCCACCCTCTACTCCACTTACACTACCCGGCTCAGGGCACTCCTACCCCGGCCTACGTGCACACACTCGCCCCCCTGGCTCCTCTGGACCTCCTCTGACCAGCCTGCTCCTAAAGCTACCAGCTCCGCACCGACATCCACCACAATGACCCACCCTCTACTCCACTTACACTACCCGGCTCAGGGCACTCCTACCCCGGCCTACGTGCACACACTCGCCCCCCTGGCTCCTCTGGACCTCCTCTGACCAGCCTGCTCCTAAAGCTACCAGCTCCGCACCGACATCCACCACAATGACCCACCCTCTACTCCACTTACACTACCCGGCTCAGGGCACTCCTACCCCGGCCTACGTGCACACACTCGCCCCCCTGGCTCCTCTGGACCTCCTCTGACCAGCCTGCTCCTAAAGCTACCAGCTCCGCACCGACATCCACCACAATGACCCACCCTCTACTCCACTTACACTACCCGGCTCAGGGCACTCCTACCCCGGCCTACGTGCACACACTCGCCCCCCTGGCTCCTCTGGACCTCCTCTGACCAGCCTGCTCCTAAAGCTACCAGCTCCGCACCGACATCCACCACAATGACCCACCCTCTACTCCACTTACACTACCCGGCTCAGGGCACTCCTACCCCGGCCCTACTTGCACACACTCGCCCCCCTGGCTCCTCTGGACCTCCTCTGACCAGCCTGCTCCTAAAGCTACCAGCTCCGCACCGACATCCACCACAATGACCCACCCTCTACTCCACTTACACTACCCGGCTCAGGGCACTCCTACCCCGGCCTACGTGCACACACTCGCCCCCCTGACTCCTCTGGACCTCCGGGGACACACAGCCCACATCTCGGACCCACTCTTAAGCACCCCTCCTCGGACTACACCCCCCAACTCATCCAGGCCGGGGAAAACTCACCAAGGCTGGGGCTAAGTTCCACAGCCAGCTCCAAAACCCAATAGCCCGGTCCCCATATCATCCAGCCCGGGAAAAAATCCTCCAGGCCGGGGCTAAGTTCCATTCAGAAAATACTTGATAACGTATATTTAACAAGGACTAGATACTTACCAATATATTTTCTTGTCTTCTTTGGAGTGAACTTTCTCTTGGTCCTTCTTCTTTGCATTACCATTAGATGTCTTCCGAAATCACTCAACATGCCCGGACACATATCCCGCACGTGTCCCCATAAAGAACCAATCACAATGGAGCCTTCAATACCGCCAGAGTAGGGTAGGGGGAGCACATCATACACTCCATACACAAGAAGTCAGGTTGGGGTATTATATGGACGTCAAATAAACTTTCAATTTATGGTCTTTAAAAGCTAAGAATTTAAAAAAACTTGATATGTGCATGATATATTATCATTGAGCATTAAAAGGACTTCAGAAAAACAATGAAATTATGCTCTTTATATGCTAAAAATTAAAATACAAAATCTTGGTTTATGAGGACCGTAGCATAGTCCTGCTAATCCCCTTAGGTTCTCGTAGTGCTGGTGAGTAGTCAGGTCAATTGGCTCCATAAACCATATATACAGACACACACACACACACACACATATATATATATATATATATATATATATATATATAAAGCCTTTACAACTTATATATATATAAGTTGTAAAGGCTTTACAACTTATATATATATAAGTTGTAAAGGCTTTGGACGGTAATGAGAAATCATTTATACTTGTTTCTTTGGGGGCATAATAGGGTAGTGCTTAGTTACATTTACTTGTACTTGAATAACTTCTTGAAGTAACTACTTTTGCAAGGAGTTTTTTTTATACAGTACTTTTTTTACTTCTACTAGTAATATTAAAAAAGAAGTATCTTTACTCTAACTTGTGAAAAACAATAGTAACTCGTGCCTCTGTGACTAAATGCTTTATTTTGATGCACAAAATAGATGTATATTTGTGTGTTGCTTACTTACTTCTTCACAATGATTTGTTTTCATATGTTTTATTTATGTTGTCTTTTATTTGAAAATATTACAAAATTCACACTTCATGTTTCGTTTCGCTTCATTTGTCACTACTGAAACTTGTTTTACTCTTTTGAGTAAATAGTTGGGCCACTACTTTTTACTTATACTTGAGTAAAATGATTTCAAAGTAACATTATTCTACCACCTCTGGGTAGGCCTAAGCCCACACGCCGTGTATTGTACTAGTTCAAGAATAAAAATGTGATAAATAAAATAAACGCACTCGCACCCATCATCGGGAACGCGCAAATGAGGGGCGCGAGGGTGGAAGAGCGAGTATATAGGTACAAGAACTGAGTGAAGCAGGCCCCCCTTTAAAAGTAAATGTATATAACTAATATATCAAGCGTTTGTGCTACGCTTGTGCTGTAAAAAGTTTCGTGTGTGCTGTTTTCGTTTCCGAGATATTGATGACTCTTTTTTGCATGCAGTGTGTGTTGGCGTGCAGCACTGACACGTGCGCGAGGACGAGCGTGGACGCCCCAAGGCTCTAAAGTTTGCAATATTTAACAAACCGAGCCAGCACAAACGGAAATCTTTACCACACAAAACAGCACCGATGTAGATCAAGTGGTTGCCACCATTTGGAGCCATTTTGGAGCTTTATAACGGGCAGGGTGACCTCAGATCTGACCAATAAATAATCATTAATATCTGAAAAACGAGAACAGCACAAACGATTGATATATTGTTGATATAAAGTTGAGCATGATAAGGGGCCAGTTTCACGGACAGGGCAGGCCTAGTAGCTTAAAGGTCCCGACTGACGCGCGCGGAGACGCTGAACGTGCGTCAGTGCCATGGAAACAACGCTGCTATTTTTCAATAGCAGCGACTTCACCTGAAGTCGTTCTTTTCACTTGGACACTGAGTGGGAGATCTACACGTGTGGTCTGTATCTTCATTTCTTGTTTAGTCCGTGTCAATTGTTGGTCCCATACACATTCAGAACACTTTCTAACACTGTGTGTCTGTGGTTGTGTGTGTGTTTTTGCAGATTAACAAACGAACGAACGAACAATGGCGCCGTCTTTCTTGGAGTACTCTTTTGGTGTTGGTAAGTATCTTTGAAATACCGTATATAAACAAATATATTGCTCAAATAGCTTGAATGTTCAATGTTAGTAACAGTTGTGTCCGTGTGAGGCTAATGCTAATGCTAATGCCATATGTTTGGGTCAGTAGTGGTTACGTTTTACATAGTTAGCGACTTTCACTCGACGATTTCTTTTCCGTGCATGGTTAATACCTGATAAAAATGGCTTAAATGTATCAGCAGGAGTCCTAAGTAAAACCTTATCAAGGAATTTGTTGGAAAACTAAGGTAGTTTAGTTTCTGGGTGTCAAAATGTATAGATGTTTTATGTGAGCTTTCCAGTCCAACATTGTAAACGGGCAGATTTGTTTCATAAATGCATTGGCTCTGTTTAAAAAGCAGATCAATACTGCTTCAGTGGAGAAACTGTATAATGTGTCTTCTTTGGACATAGTGTCTCAGTTGTAAAAGGGCTTAGGCAGAATAAGTCTTGACTTCAGCCTAAACCCCTTTCGGTCAGGTATAATTTAGCACTCAAATACATAAAGTATACGTTTTTCTTATTGTATTGTATAATGTATAAGATCTTTGAAAAACATGTGACCTAAGAAAATAAACTACTACTTTTGTGCATGTTTAGGTTTAGATGGCACTGTGCCCTGTGAACTTATGCAAGAGATAGCAGACTAAGGTCAGTAATATTTCACTTACTTATTATATAATAATAATAATAATTGTAATATTTTATTATAAAAATAATATTTTTATATTTAATTGATGGTAACATGAACTGGTTAATAGTTATTACATGTTCCTGTAAGTTGCTTGTATTTGCATGTTTCAGACCTCCCGTGGGACGCTCCGTTGGTCGACCTGTGGGAAGACCCGGTGGACGCTCCAGGGGACGCGGTCGACTCAGACGAGGACGACTGGGATGTGTTTGAGGTTGGTGGGGTTTTGTTGCGTTGGCCTCCGCCTTCTGATGAAGAGGAGGAAGACTCTGCGGACTCTGACCAAGAAGAAGAGGAGGAGGACTCGGATGAAGAGGAGGAGGACACGGATGAAGAGGAGGAGGTGTACTCAGATGAAGAGGAGGAGGATGAAGAGGAGGAGGACACGGACTCAGATGAAGAGGAGGAGGACACGGACTCTGACGACAGCAGTCTCTCGGAGGAAGAGGAGGGTGAAGAGGATGACCAGCGCTTTCCTCCAGAAGAGTTTTGGGCTGGCTGGCGGGCCCCTCCTGCTCAAGCTGTGGAGTCAGTGGGTCTCCCTCAGATCCCTGCCCCACAGCAGCGAGCAGAGAGCCCGTCTCCAGCGCTTCACCGTCAGGACCTCGGTCAGCTCTCTCCCCCTGCCGTCCTGGATGTGTCTTCAGGTCCCGCTCCGGACTTTCTGCCCCTCGGTGGATCCAAGCGCAGCAGGGATGAAGATGACCAACACGAGAAGGACCACTTCAAGCGCCCGCGCCTCTCCTCTTAAGACGGCCCGACGACCTCTCCACTTCTGCTGGGACGTCCGGGCGCTTCACCCGCTATTTACTTCCTCTATGCCCACCTGCTTCAGGACCCAGAGTCAGACGAGGACTGAGTTTAGCCTCAGAGCTCTTGAGCGGGTCGTCTTGTGATCGGAAGGTCATGGGTTCGAATCCCAGCTCGTATGCATGTCGTTGTGTCCTTGGGCAAGACACTTCACCCTACTTGCCTCCAGTGTGCGTACATTGGTGTGTGAATGGGGGACCGGTTCCTTATTGGAAAGCGCTTTGGGCCTGATAAAGGTAGAAAAGCGCCATATAAGTTGAGCCATTACCATTAGTCGTAGCTGTGTGTGCTTAAAAAACAAAGACAAAAAATATCTTCCTTTTAGTAGTAGCTGTGTTTCCAGTTTTCTAAATGCAAAGGTAGGTGTGTGTTTGAAAAACGATATATTTCCAATATTTTTGTACATTCTACTTATTCTTTTTAGACAAAAAGACAAAAAAGTTTCAACTCTGTGTGTTAGCACTTTTCCTGCAGTTGTAGACGTGGGCCTTAACTAGTTCTATCTGGGCATATTAGGATCGCCCCATAACCCGAGGGTTGTCGTTGCGACTCCTTCACTGTGTGTTTTGTGTAAATATTCCATGTGATTTCTATATTGGCTGTGTGTTTAAACTGAACATTTGGATCAGGAGGTCTGGGTTTGTCGACGAGCTGGTCGCTGGTCGGACAATCCCTGTTCTCCTGAAAGGTTTGTTGTTATGGGGCAGCAGTGGCTCAGCTGGTAGAGTTTGACCTCCAACTCAAAGGTTGGTGGTCCGATCTCTTATATTGGCAGTGCACACTGTCGTTGTGTCCTTGGGCAAGACACTTGACCCGCCTTGTCTACAGTGTGAATGTGTGTGTGGAGAGTGAATGGGTGAATGGGTGACTGCTATACTGTGAGGTAAGTGTGTCTTTGAAGACACTCACTGACTGTGAGAAACTGTAATGCAGAGATTTGGGTTTGTCCATGAACTCAGCAGTTTGTGGGACACTCCCGTCTTCCCCGTTTCTCTTGTTTTTTAATGTTCTGTGTTATATTAACGTGTTCAAAAGATTTGACTTGCCTCTTTGCACTTGATTTTGGTTTGTCAAAAAGGCAAAGACGATTTAAAAGGTGTGAAACGTGTAGAGAAAGGGCTAATTACCATGAATAAAAATAGAATAATACAATTTTAATTTAAAACGGGCCTTAATCAAAACTGCTGCATGATTTTCATCTAATGCTACAATATGAACGATGAAGAAAGTGTGTTTTCGTTGGTAGGGTTGTGTGTGGTTTTGTTTTGTTTGTTTACAGGAAACATGGAGCCGTCCACGTCCGGGAGTGAACATCGCACCAGTAGAGGGCGTCCTGACCCAACACCACACAAACACAGTTCCAGAGGGACCTGGGAGGGACCTGTGAATTCTCAGGAGGTGCTGCTCCTGGTAAATGGTAAATGCTCTCGACTTGAGCGCTTTGCATCAAGGAGCCTCTCACTCATTCACACTCTCATTCATACACCAATGTACGCAGGTACTGGAGGAGAGGACCCAACCACAGTGTGCACCTGCAGGAGCCGGGATTCTTCTGATCATGAGACGACCCGCTGTCTTCCTCTCTTGTTGGAAGTGGCAGGTCACTGGAGTGCACAGAGGCCACAGAGGGGAGCTCCAGCTGAGGTGAGACGGTGCTACAGCGGTGTCCTTCTGACTGTGCAGCGCCATGAAGCACTTAGAGCAGGGATGAATAAAACCATGGAAATATGATTGATTTGTATTGTCGGTTTTGTTCACAGTTTATTAAGAAAGTATTGGGAAGGTTGAACTATTGACCTTTGTTGTGAGTGCAGTATTTTGAAGAGCAGAGACGGCCCAAATGAGGGACAGGGGAGCTAATTTAAATTATTTTTTTCAGCTGCACCACTATTACATTTCTCTCATTGACTAGTTTAAAATTGTTTGTGTGATGGTCCTAACAGGTCAAATAGTTGTGAGTTATTTAGACGAGATCCGTTTCTCTTTTTTTTGCAAGTCCAGTGATTCTCAAACACTAGGGCTTCTTCAGATGGTCCAGAGTCGTCTGCAATTTTGTAAAGGAGGTTTATGGTTCTCCAATCACAACCTTTGAAACTGTATCTACTGTATTTAGAGAACTCAACACAAAGAAACAGAATTTAGAACTATCCACATATTTTGTGAGGTTTAAGGCAACAATCCGACTGTGAAGCGCTTTGAGAAACGTGTTGCTTAGGTTAAGGTGCTTTATGTGTCATTATACAACAACTGCACCACCAAATGTGTCCTCTGCATTTGACCCATCCTTCCGACGCCGCTGAAACACCTGTATGGAGCAGTGAACAGTCCGGGGAGCCATCTCCAGATGTGGAGCCAGGCTGATGGTCAGAATCACTCTGCTGGAGGATCCACCTATTGTACATGTTTTATTATCATTGTTATAAATGAAGACACAATATTTCAAAGCCAGGCCTTGAGTATACAGGCACATCAGGTGACACCCTGTGAATATAGTGTTATAAAGCCAATAAGTGATATTGCCAACGAACATCCAAGACAGGTTTGAAAAAAGAGAAAGTCATTATAATTTGAAAGAACCAGATGTTTCAAAAGCCCAGGTTCAATTCCAAAGCAATGGAGCGACCCGTCACAGTGACAGAAATGAGTTTATAGAAGAAATAAACGCCCAAGTTAGGCCCGCGCACCTAGCTTTAGTTACCCATACACGACTGTTTGGTTCTTTTAGTTATTTTTTCTTTGTGTCTTACTCCTGCTCTGTGTGTGCAAGTTTGTGGATCACTTTTTTTAAATTATTATTATGGCGCAACACTGCAGGGGAATTGGGGGGGAAAAGTTAAATCATGGAGAAGTGATGAAAACACATTAAAAGGCGTCAGAAAGGCAACAAAACCATGAGTGATTAAAACATGACCAATCACGACAAAAAGATATTTCATTTTTATCGGTCTTAGCTTTCAAATACGGCGTTGCACTAGTTCATAGGCTGTAACCTGAGACGTTTATAGAGAATGCGCTTGCTAAAATGGGGGTTAAGAGGTTTGAATAGTCTTGTTGTTAGTTAACTTGTCCACTAGATGTCAGTCTTTGCTCATAAAATGATCTAATCTGTCCGTCCAAAGAAACGGCCACTCGGTATTTTATTTTTTCCATTGTTTGGGCTAAACTTGTTTTTGTGAGAGGCCAATGTTGTGTAATGATTTCATTTTTGCACCGTTACATTATTTTACGTTCACAACAACCCGCAACACACAATTCATAACAAATAGGAGAGAGAGAGGAGGGTAGAGCGCAGCAGAAAGACAAATAAGACTAGAAGAAGAAGAGAGGGGGAAAAAGAGAGAAAGGGGGATAAGGGAAGAACGATAGGGAGAAAGTAAGAGGGGGGAGAGAGAGGGACAGGAGAGAAAGAATAAAGGAAAGAAAGGGCAAGAGAGGGAAAAAGAGAGAAAAAAGGGAAAGGCAGAGAGATCGTATAGGGAGAAAGGAGATAATAGAGAGAGAGCGCGAAGAGAGAAACCCTGAGGGGACAGAGAGAGATGGAGGGGAGGGAAAGAAAGAAAAAAGGAAAGAAAGAGAGAGGGAGCACGAGAGAGTAAGGAGAGAGAG
The DNA here is from genome assembly GCA_021464625.1 of Proterorhinus semilunaris. Classification (NCBI taxonomy): domain Eukaryota; kingdom Metazoa; phylum Chordata; class Actinopteri; order Gobiiformes; family Gobiidae; genus Proterorhinus; species Proterorhinus semilunaris. The sequence continues at coordinate 31,631,128 of CM038357.1, forward strand.
AAAGAGGGAGGGAGAAGAAGGGAGAGAGCGACACACGCACAGAGAGAGAGAGAGAGAGAGTACAAGAAGAGCACAAAGAGAGTGACCCTGGATTTCCAAATGTGAGGGTCAAGGTCAGAGAGAGAGGAACAAACCATGACACAGCAGTCTGTTGGAACATGAGTCAGCAGTGACAGCGTTATTACATCATCGCATTTCTGCTCCACTAAACCCGGTCTAGGTGAACTGCCTGAGGAATCGATGAATTGTCCTGAAAGTGGTAGTATCATCGTGAATTCTTCAGAATTTCAAATTGGGACGGAGTGCCCTCTGGAGGCAGCTGCGGGAATGACTATTCTTCACATTTTATTGATTTTAAAAGGCTCTTTTCCAGATCGTTTTTGTTTAAAAGCAATGGAAGAGGGAGGAAGTAAATGTTATATAGTATATGTCCAAACCATATACTGTAAAATTAAGAATGGACTTATTGTGGCCAATAACTCTTCCTGAAGCTGTACAAAAATGGCGGTTGGCTCAGAGAGTTCCCAGCTCCAACGTTTTTGAACACAGACTTGTCATTCTTACCTCCATGTGTTTGTCGTAACATGCGCAACATCATCCTAATGTTATCCTTTCATTATTTTCATTTTTGCCCTATTCTACATAATGGAGAAAACCCAGACACATTGCTAGCATAAATGAGCTACGGCTAGCACGTGCTAAATGCCATGGGGGGAAGCCTTCAGTCCATCCATCATTTTACAGTCTATAGTCCAAACTCCTTCTTAACTTTCATAACACATTTCGAACTTCCCGATGTTTCCCAGGACGGAGTTTAAAAGCATGTTTGGTTACTTTCGGGGTCACTAATCAGGGTGCCTGTCACAGACATGCTAACAAAAAACAAGCATGCAAGCTCAAGGATCTGATCTGTCCCTCAGGAGGTAATCCTGTCATTTCTCTCGTTTTTATCGCTGCTTAAATGGAAATTCCTCTCAAAACATGAAGTTACGGGTGACGCTGCGGTGGCCTGTTGCTTTCTGCCAAAACCAAGCTTAACTGGTTGCTATGTCAGACTGCACAATGTCATACCTGATTTCGGCCGTTTGTCATGTTGTTTTCCATGCCAAATGTCGGGGAATTCTTGATTTATCCATTGCTATGTCAGGCAGCGGGAAACACGCTAAAATGGCGCTGTCCGTTGTCATAGTAATCAGTGACTGTGACCTACACACCGTCTTCCCGAATACAACTGTTCTTTTTATTTATTTATTGGTTTAGCAAGGGCCACAAGTTCTTTTTTTTCTCTCCCCAGTAACACTGTGTCCCCGTTTCTTTCAAAATACTTTTAAAACATCGATTTTCAACGCTCAAAATATTCAATATCTGTGTCACACGATACTCACCCATCAAAACAAACAGTCCCGCAAAATGGTTAATTATTGTCGTGTTCTCGGTTGTCACAATAGATCAGACAGAGAAACGACTTTAATTATTATTATTTATTTTTTTTGCATTCAGTCTTTCGTTGTACAACTGGTCAACTGTGTGAGATGTTTTGGGGTCCGATCTCGAGAGTTTATTGCGAAACCTTACGTTTTTGTCCAAAATTGGTAATCCGTCACGCAGTGGCGGATTTAGCTATTTGGGGGCCCAAGGCGAACACAGACATGGGGCCTTCCTCAAACTTAATGTTCAAAATCTTTTTAAATCCTTGGTTTTATTTTTCAAGAGAATCTTACTTTTAACTTGATTTGTGAAGCCCTCCAGTCCTCTGCCATAAGTTAGATGCTGGAGATGACGTCTGTAAAGAGAGAAAAGGGTAATGTTTCCAGAAATGATTGACAGTAAAGTAAATGCACAAAATGAAGATTATGTTTTTTAAATAACATTGTTCTCAAACACTTTAGATTTCATTCATAAGGAAGATCTGAAATTCCATACCAGCAATTACCTTGTTTTTTCTGCAGAATTTTGTAAAGATGATGATGATGATCTGCCTTTCTGTCAAATCTTCTTTTACTAGAGTGGGAAAGAAACAAATGAGATCCCAAATATAGGAGTCATACACATAACAATCTATACTTAATGAATACCTTATTGCTTTGCTCCTCTCATCTCCTTAGCCCTCCATTTCCTTTCTGCCTCTTTCTTCTTCCATTTATTCCTGTCTGTCTTTCTCTCATGTTATTGCATCCTGTTCTCTTTTCAAGGTTTCTGTATTTTCCATTAATATTTCTCCTCTTTATTCCTGTCTTTCCCTCCTTTTGAGTGCTTCCATCTGTGAATCTACTTTCTTCCTCCAGTCAGTGCTGCTGTGTTTTTTCTCTTTTCCATTTCTGTCCATGTTTTCCTCCCTTTAAACATTTCCATTGTCTTTCCTTTCTGCTTCCTATTGATGTTTCCTGACTATTCTTCCTCTTCTTTTCCAGTTCCATACATATTTCTCTCCCTTCAATATTTTTTTTAAATCAAATTCACATAAACGGTAAACAAATCTAATCACCAAAATTTAAATATGCTCAACATATAAAGGAAAGTGAATTTGAAAATAGAGGAACTGTTTTGATGTTCACAGTTTAAAGGTACTCAGATTATCTGTATTATTTCTATAAACTGAACTGGTCTCTTACCTCGGTTGGGGTAAGTTTATTTTTATTTAAACCTTTTTATGTTCAATTTAAGATCCGAACTATCTATTATTTCTTTAAATGCAAGAGGTCTGAAAGAAAATGTAAAACGCAAGGCTATTTTTCTTTTCTGCAAAGGTTTTAAAGCTCATGCTGTTTTCTTACAAGAGACACACTCCTGTGAAGAGGATGAGACTTTTTGGAAGAACCAGTGGGGAGAGAAGATTTATTTTTCACATGGGACAAATCGATCTGGGGGTGTGGCTATATGTTTTCAACGATTTCCTGGAGAAGTAATAACTTACAAAGCTGACAAAGATGGACATTGGGTTATAATTATTGCTAACTTGGAGGGATCACTGTGTCTTGTTGCGAATATATACGGGTATAACAATTTAAACCAGAACAAAAGGCTGTTTGATGATATATCAGACATAATCACAGATTTCAAACTTTCTTATAATATTAGTTTTACAATGTTTGGAGGGGATTTTAACATTGCACCGGATGAATGGTTAGACAGATCCCCGTCATTTTATAAGGACCACCAGTATAACACAGTTCTTAAGGTTTTTACAGATACTCACTCTCTCACTGATATCTGGCGACAAAAAAATCCCAATGAGTGCCAGTATACATGGATAAAACCTAATGGTGGTGCAAAATCAAGAATAGATTATTGGTTATTATCCCCTGAAATACTGGAATTTGTCACTAAGGTTGAAATAGCTGCAGCACCTTTAACTGACCATTGTTTAGTTGGTATAACTCTCAAACCAAATGTTAATATCAACCACTATAAGAGCTATTGGAAATTTAATTCAGATTTATTATTGGTGGAAGAGTTTGTCAATGAAGTAAGAAATACATTAATGGAAATTGAAAATGATATAGAACTAAACACTTATTGTAAAAAATGGGAATATTTTAAATTTAAAGTGAGAAGTATTTCTATTAAACAGGGTAAAATCAGAAGCCAACGCCTAAGGGAAAAAGAATATACCCTAGCACAAGAAATTAACATATTGTGTAAGAAACATGATCTTACAGAAGAAGAAAAAGCTACTTTTTCAAATTTACAATCCAATCTTGATGATTTATTCACTCAAAGGGCACAGGGTGCTTATGTAAGGTCCAGGGCCAAGTGGATAGAACAAGGAGAAAAAAACTCATCTTACTTCTATCATTTAGAAAAAAGAAGACAGGAAAAGAATAAGTTGGATGTATTAATGATTAATGACAAAGAATGTCACCAAGCAAATATAATAGCTGAAGAGACGTACAAATTTTATTCAAATTTATACTCATCCAATTACATTCCTGAAAGTTCTGAAAATTTTCTCGAGAATATAAGACACAATATTCCTCAAGTTGAACAGGGTTTTAAATTGTTATGTGATGCTGAAATACAACTAAAAGAACTTGATGTTGCTATTGAGCGTATGGCTTTGGGAAAAGCCCCTGGTCAAGATGGTTTAACATCCAATTTCTATAAATTTTTCTGGAAAGATATAAAACAAATGTTATTTTCAGTTTTCAATGAATGTATTGAGAATAATAATCTCACAACAACGATGATGCAAGGGGTCATTACTCTCTTACCAAAGCCAGGAAAAGATAAAAGGTATATTGAAAATCTAAGACCCATATCCTTATTAAATGTAGATTATAAACTATTCACTCAAATTTTAGCCAATAGATTGAAGGCTGGGATAGGCGATGTTGTTAGTGAAACTCAGTCGGGCTTTATTAAAGATAGATCAATACACAATAACATTAGATTAGTTTTGGATTTATTAGATTACAACTATTTAATTGAAGATCAAGGTTACATTTTATTCCTTGATTTCTATAAAGCCTTTGATCTGGTTGAGCATCCATTTATTTTGAAAACTCTTGAATTTTTCGGCTTTGGTGATAAGTTCATTGACATGATTAACATGTTGTATACAGATATAAACAGTTCAGTGTCTTTACCTGCGGGTACAACCAAAAGATTCAAGATAAATAGAGGGGTAAAACAAGGATGCCCGTGCTCACCTCTGATTTTTATTTTAGTTGTAGAAATATTATCGATTTATATCAAAAACAGTACAGATTTGAAACCATTAAATGTCCTGGGCAGGCCTCTAATTATCACTCAGTTAGCCGATGACACGACAATTTTTATAAAAAATGCAGATCAAATTCCTCTAGTAATCACGAAAGTGGAGATGTTTTCCAGAGCTTCTGGGTTACAATTAAATCTTAAAAAATGTGAGCTGATGGCCCTTCATGAGCACCACAATTCAGATTTACATGGAATCCCTGTGAAAACTGAAGTAAAATACTTGGGAATTATATTGTCGAAAGATTGGAAAAGAAGAGAACTCCTAAACATTGAAAACAATATAACCAAAACACAACCAATCTTAAATTCTTGGTTACAAAGAGATTTATCAATCTTTGGTAGAATTTTAATTTCCAAAAGTGAAGCTTTATCAAGATTTATTTACCCCGCATTTTCTCTAGCTGTCCCTGATCATCTAATTAATAAAATAAACAAAAACATTTTTAATTTTATATGGAAAAATAAACATCACTACATTAGGAAAAATGATGCAGTTAAACCCATTGCTGAAGGTGGTCTAAACATAATTGATTTTGAAGCTATGAATGGAACGCTAAAATTAAAATGGTTGCAAAATTTTATAAACAATCCTAATAATTTTTGGTTTCGTATTCCAGCAAAAATATTCTTAGAATGTGGCAGCATTGAATTCCTATTAGCCTGTGACTTTGCTCTTTCTAAATTACCCCTCAAGTTATCTAAATTTCATCAACAGGTTCTCTTAAGTTGGAAAATGTCCTATACTCATAACTTTACTCCACACAACATGCCTATTTGGAATAATCGATGCATATTGTTCAAAAGAAAATCTATCTATTATGATGACTGGGTGAAAAAAGGTATTTGGTCTATTTTACATCTTATGGATTCGGATGGGAATGTCCTTAATTACTCTGCTCTTACAGAGAAATACAATCTTAAATGTACCAAAAAACAGTATAATACTATAATTAAGGCTATCCCTTTAGAAATGTTAAATTTAGTGAAAGGGTTATTGATGTATGAAGTCGTAATACCTAGATTTCCTTTGCTTATAATAGATGACATAGAACTTAAAAACGGAAAATGTTCAAACAAAATAATAAGAAGTGTAATAACAAATAAACTTCACCCAATTTCACTAAAAATACTTTACACCCTCAAAGATTTTCCAAAAGATATACAAATAAAAATCAGAACCAAATATCTCTCCCTCCCAATTTATCCTAAAGCTAAAGAAACCCATTTCAAAATTTTAAATGATATTTATCCCAGTAATGAATTTCTGAGACAACGTTTCAATATTGATTTAAATTTGTGTTCATTTTGTGAATGTGATATTGAATCTGTGGAGCATTTATTTTTTGATTGTCGTTATACCAGAACTTTATGGAATTCATTTCAACATTGGATATCAGAATATGTTAGTGATGCACCCAATATACTGTACAAAGATGTAAAATTTGGAGTATTTTTGCAAGATAGCAAGAAAGATCTTTTTTACAATACTTGTATACTCTTACTTAAACAATATATTCACAAATGTAAATTTTTGAAGGTTAAACCACTCTTCCAAATTTATTTGAATGAATTTTTGCAATTTAGGAAAGCCTTATGTCATGTAAAATCTAAAGCAGCTACTATTTTCATTAATTTCATACAATCTCAAGTATGATAACAGACCTCTTGTGATTGTTTTTCTTTTCTTTTTATTTATTATTATTATTATTTTTTTCTCTACCTCATGTCGTACGTCTATTGTACACTTTTGTAATGTACTCTTGCTCAGTCTGTGTAAAAGGTTATAATAACGATTTGTAATGCCATATTGTTTGGAAAATAAAATTAAAAAAAAAAAAAAAAAAAAAAAAAAAAAAATTCACGACACCTGTTAGCTCCTCGCTGTTGACAAGGTTTGCATCCGCTGCAGCACTTTCTCCCTGCTGCTGTCCATCGGTACGCTGAAATATGACGTCACTTTTGGAAGTGTAGACATCCGCTTTTTCGAAGCAAGTTGCTTCTTTCTTTTAGTGGCACCACTAGGAGAATTCCTTTTCATGCTTGTTTTTTTACGTTTCTACTTTGCAACGAATGTTGTGAGTTCCCGCTCCCGCCTCTCATTCATTCAGATCCAATCGCTTCCTGTTGCGTGCATTAGCGTCTTAAAGGAATAGCCCATTGTGACAGAAACAGGGGGGTTTATGCCGGTACAGTGCTCAACTCATTCATAAATCAAAAGCCATTCCGTTGTTTAATGACTTTTTTCACGTTAATTGGAGTGAGCTGTATCTCCAGCATGGCGGCACAGCCGGGTCTGAACCAGATTTGTGACGTTCATGAAAACATGGGCTAAATCCATAGTGTTGAATCCATTTTCAATTCAACTGCGGAATTGGGTGCTTTTTAAACCTTGCTGTGAATAAAAGTTTTATTTACCATCCTGTTTTCAATGAAAAATAAGCTTGATAAAAATCATTATTTCTAATGACAACATTTCAAATCCAAGGCAGGAGCAGATGGCTCTGTAAACTAGTAAAGAATATTGATAATTCTAGTCCGCCAGGTTTGGCTCCAAGATGGCAATGTAGTGGTTTCAATACCCTGTGCTCATTTGATTCCGATTTTCCCTAATTCATTCGATTCGATTTAATTGATTTTCAGATCAGTGAAGGATATCGCGTATTACCAATTTTACTCGGACGTGGAAGACATTCTCAGAAGAGCTAATGCTGCACATAGTAGAAACTAACTTGGTGTATTAGTAAAAATCAATATTTACATTAAGAATTAAACCTTGTGCAGTGACATTAATCATCCATCCATTTTCTTTCGCTTGTCCGTTGCCGGGTCGATCACATGCCACCAGCCCCTATGGCTCCCCCTGCAGGTGGTGGGTCCACAAAAGGACGGCCTCATGGTTCTAACCGGGCCTGTTGGTCTCTCATAAGGGGCTTCTGATCCGCTCTTTGTCTGACCCGTCACCAAGGACCTGTTTGCCATGGGAGACCCTACCAGGGGCACGAAGCCCCCGACAACAGAGCTCCCGGATCATTCAGGCGCTCAAACCCCTCCACCACGTTAAGGTGGCGGCTCCAGGAGGGGTGCATTAATCATGTACTCTTTATTTAACATGACCTGATCAAAACAAAAGAGCAAGAAGTCAAAAGGCATTATTAGTAGGGAAAAGACGTATTAAAAAAGCAGACTGAAGGAAAATCAATTCAAATCAATGAATCGATGAATTAAACCCAGCCCTAATCGATACCACACTATCAACTGTGTCCTCCGCCATGGAAACATGTTTTCTTGTAGCATTGGTTTCTGCTTTGTGTCCCTCAAAACTGCATGAAGCCATTTATTACTTCATATGAATTCATATTTTTGACGAGGTAATGACGTTATAACAAGCTAACAAAAAAAAAAAAAAGCAAGTCACTTATAATATCCCCTTTTAGGCCATAATGACTAAAGATATGAGAGAAAGACCCCTCTTGCTCATGCGCACAGACGGGAAGGATTCTGAAGGACAATGGGCAAATGAGCACAAGCCACGAGGTCAGAATGTACCAGGACACGGCAAACGTACTGACTGTACAGCTACGCCTCAGCTAACATGTATGTAGCGGTCACACATGTACTGCAACCTGTAAGAGAGGGAGAGGGGGGGAGAGTAGGGAGACAATGTGGTACATGTCTGTAGGGGCGGCATGAACACTGGGTACATACATGCTCCGTGCTCTAATGACCTCTGCTGGAGTTCACTCAGAGCTGACAGATGCGCAGATGGAAGTACATTACACATCCTCACTATATCAACTGACAACTTAACCGAGCGAGCCACACAGTGCGTACGCCGAGTCCTAAAAGTGGATTGTGTCCGTGATGGAGGAGAAGGAAAGTATCGGAGCGCATTTGTGGGTTTTTTTTCTCCCTTGACTGCTTTGTTCCCGGATCGGACCTTTCTGTGTGGAGTTTGCATGTTCTTAGGGCTGGACCATTTTCGGCGCGAAAAAATTGAGCACAGATTTTTTTCTCTCTCACATTGATCAATATCCATTTTCGATTCAATTTAATTTTTTCATAAAGTTAATACAGTGGGGGGAAAAAGTCAGTATCCCATTTGGAATTTCTCCCTAAATTGGTCACTAAATGTGGTCTGATCTTTACTCAAATCACAAGAATGATTAAACAGTGTCTACTTGAAACTAATACCACCCGAACATTAACATTTTCTCATATTTTTATTGGCCATAACATGTAAACATTCAACATGGAATAAGTAAGTACACCCCCTGAATCTCGCTGAACTGCAGCACTTTTGTAAAGAGGAACGGTCCACGATTCATCCTGTTCGTTGTGAGCGTCTAATCTGCAACTACAGGAAAGCAGGAATTTATTACAGGGGTGTACTTACTTATTCCATGCTGCTCAGTTTTTTCTGCAATCCAAGAGCTCTTTCGCAAACCAAAGTTGAATAGTTTGGGAGGAACACACAACGTCATGTGTGGAGGACAAATCAACATCATAACCTTCTCCTCACTGTGGAGTATGGTGCAGGAGAATCATGGTATGGGGCTGTCGTGTTGCCTCAGGGCCTGGACAACGTGATATCATCAATGGAAAAATTCACAAAGTTTATCAAGATGTTTTGCAGACAAGCCTGAGACATTCACAACATGCGTGGAATAAGTAAGTACACCCCTGTATTAAATAGCTGTCTGATCCTTCTTTTGCAGCTTCCCTGTAGTTGCAGATTAGACGCTCACAACGACCTCTTTACAAAAGTGCTGCAGTTCAGTGAGATTCAGGCGGTGCACTCACTTATCCCTCCCTGTCCTGCGAATGTTTACATGTTATGGCCAATAAAAATATTATAACTAACATGTAAACGTTTGGGTGGTATTAGTTCACGCAGACACCGTTTCATAATTCTTCTGATTTTAATAAAGATCAGACCACATTTTATGACAAAATTTAGCAGACATTTACTGCGCAATATCTCCATATGAGGTTAGTTATAGGGCCTTTAGCTATCTTATTAAAAAACTGATCAAGATCCGCTCTGAACAAATCTTATGTGAATAACTAATGTGTGAAGAATATAAAACATTTAGACCAGACTTGATTTGTTTGCATATTCTGTGGAGGGTTGGAGTCCCCCGGCCCTGAGCGCCCGTGTGGGGGGAGGGGCGCTTTGGTGCGGGTGGTGGTGGTGAGCTGTAAATATTTCTACAGAAGCCTTCATCTCGGCTTCACGTCAGAGCGCACAGCTGCCAGAGCCGCGCTGGCCCCCGGCGACGAGACGGAGCGAGATGTCCCACACTGGGGCCTATAGGAGACACTATGGGAGCTGAGGAGCGCCCCACATGAAGGACCCACCTCACCCAAAAGGGGCTCTGCGCACTTTGTACAGACTCAAACGCAATCTGGTTCATCGATGGTCAGTTTGCACACTGACAGAAAACTATATTCTTTCTCATATTCACGTCAGTAATCTACACTGTAAAAGCTTCATCATATATTTTACAGTACCCTACCGGCAACAGGGTTCCAGTATATTACTGTACTGCCAATTACTCTAGTACCAGTGTTTTGACAGTGTACTGTCATTTTTACAGTCATTTACTGGAACAGTTTCCCGCCCAGACAGTATTGTAAAATTTACAGTACCCAAACTTGTTACTGTATCATTTCCCAGAATCCTTTGTGAATTACAGTAGTTTACTGTAATTGCAATTTGCAGTACAATACTGTAAGAAAACTACTGTTCAAATGGCAGTAAATCATTACAGTGTACCGCAAAAAAACTCAAATCGATATTGCTACATGTATAATTTTTCCCCATTTACTTGCCTGTTTATTGTCTTGTTTCTCCCGACTTAAAGTGGATATGACACATAAGACACAATTTTTGCTAAAACATCGTTAACACAATTATATTTTAAGGCTCATTCATACTTCGCAAGATGCAAGAACAAAGTTCTTAATATTGTGCTAAAGCTTGTACTCAGCTTTCTTTAGTTTGTGGTGTTTATAGTTTCACTTCCTTTTTGGACACTGACAGGAAGTGACATAGATAGAGGCAAACTATTCTAAACTGTTGCCGTGCCGACCATGTTATGTCAATGGAAAAGGAATGAGGAAAACTGCTGTGGAACTTTACCTCTATCTATGTCACTTCCTGTCAGGAGCTTAAAAATTAAAATTAAAAAAACTTTCCTTCCAACATTTCTCCATTAATTTACTGCTTCACTGAAATAAAAGGATAATAATTACTCACAACAGACGTTTTCCATCTAAATAAGTCATATTTTCCAAAGAATTAAAACCTGTCATATGCACTTTAATTCATTGGAATTTAGACTCTTTTTAAACTCCTCCTGAACTCTGCTGCGTGCTTACGGCTCTGATTTTTTTCTTAGAAAGCTTTACCTAACAATCCTAAAGCCTGATTTGTTTGGAGACACGAGACACACCTCTTCTTCCTCCTCCTCCTCCTCCTCCTCTTTCTCCCGCCCGGCTGCCCAGTGTGGACGCGAGTCGATTTGTGTGTTTCCAAACAGAAGCTGCTTCTGCTTACTGTGTGTGCGTGTGTCTGTGTGTGTGTGTGTGCGTGGGAGCGCGAGTATGTGCGAGGCTGGAGCAGAAAGAACACTGCGACCTAAAAACCCAGCTCACTGAGACCGCACGCCCGAGAGAAGGATCAGCCAACTGTAAACACATATACAAGCACACACACACACACACACACACACACGCACACATACGTGGTTTTATGGTTTATGTTGACCTTTTGGAAAAACCAACCCTGGTGTGGTTTAAGAGGACTATGGTTTCCCAAGGTCCTAGAGAGATAAGCTCTGGATAGACTAACTGTAAAAAATCTGAAAAAAATTTAGGTCTATTTAACATCCTTGTATCAGCTACGGTTGTCTATACACAGCCACCGACCAGAAGGTGGTTCATGAGGACCAAAGATGAATTATGAGGACTTTAAACATAACTGAACCACAATTCCCCTATGAGAGACCAACAGGCCCGTTTGGAACCATGAGGCCGTCCTTCCGTGGACCCACCACCTGCAGGAGGAGCCATAGGGGACTGGTGCTATGTGATTTGGGCAGCTCCAACGGCTGCCTCCACGACCCGGCAACGGACAAGTGGGAGAAAATGGATGGATGGATGAACCACAATTAGAGGCTGGAAAAGTTTTAATGTTCTTCATACATACACTCCATGCTTATCCATCTTTTACCTTTAGTTGTCTTTTATGTGCTAGTCCACGATTTCTCACAAAGTCTCTTATATTCTGCAGTGTTCTCTGACTTAAGGCCATTTCTGCTTGCTTACACTGAGTTACTTCATTTTTTGTGGCCAGTTTTCCTCTCTTGATGTGTTTTTTAAAATGCCGCATTACAGCTGCTTCTTCAGTCTTTGACCATGCTCTTTTTGTCACTCTGCGTTTTGGTCCAGGTTGCTTTGCAGGCCTCTGTGCTGCCTCTGAAAAGGAAAATTAGGAATTAATTTAAACAAAACAATGTGAATAAGTCAGAGCAAGACTACTACAAGAGTAAACAGAAGAACTTGCCTTCAAAATCAGAGGTATCTCCATCAGCTATGTCGATCGGGTCATCATCTATAACCACAGTTGCCGCTTGTTTCTCAGCAGAGTCCCCCGAGTCACTGTGACTCTCCTCTTCGGCCTCATCTGCACTGATGGGAATTTCATCTAAAAACAAAAGGGGGATTCAATTCAATCAGCCCGCTCCTAAAGCCACCAGGCCTGGGAAAACTCACCAAGGCTGGGGCTAAGATCCCCAGCCGGCTCCTAAAGCTACCAGCCCCGCACCAACATCCACCACAATGACCCACCCTCTACTCCACTTACACTACCCGGCTCAGGGCACTCCTACCCCGGCCTACGTGCACACACTCGCCCCCCTGGCTCCTCTGGACCTCCTCTGACCAGCCTGCTCCTAAAGCTACCAGCCCCGCACCAACATCCACCACAATGACCCACCCTCTACTCCACTTACACTACCCGGCTCAGGGCACTCCAACCCCGGCCTACGTGCACACACTCGCCCCCCTGGCTCCTCTGGACCTCCTCTGACCAGCCTGCTCCTAAAGCTACCAGCTCCGCACCGACATCCACCACAATGACCCACCCTCTACTCCACTTACACTACCCGGCTCAGGGCACTCCTACCCCGGCCCTACATGCACACCCAGATAAGAGATACATTTAACAAACCTTCAAGTTCAATCTCCTCCAGCGTCTTTCCTTTTAGCGAGGAAATGGATCCCTTCTCCATTAAAAGCAATACTTTGGATATCTTTGCAAGTTGTGTTGTTGGAACAGGCAGTCTGTAGAATTCCCTGTGTACGCGGATATCATGTCCAAGGAAGTCTGCCACCTGATCCAGCTCATTCTCCTGGAGGTTTAAGACTTGAGATAGCGTGGCCACATGTTTCCTGAGACCCGTCGACCGGAGGTGCTCGGGGTACTTTGTGTCGCACTGTGTGGAGAAACGTCTCAGGCAGTCACTTCCTCTATAATGGGTTGGTGCTTTGGGTCGTGCAAATAAGAATGGGTTTGAGGGAGACACACCACATTCTTTCCTCTTATTTGTGAGTAGTGTAAGACCATTGACAACAGGTCGGGGGAGAAGAACTGCAACTTTTCTCCCTCTTTTACCCATAATTTCCACGCGACTTAGATACCGGCAGAGCTTCTTTTCTGTGTCCGATAAACCAAGGCTTACATCCGCATGAAGTTGTTGATTATCCCTCTCCAGAAAATGTTTCAGAGGCATTTTGGAAACCTCTCCAGCTCGCCGACGGTTGAACACAATGATTTGTGTGAGCAACACCATGGCAAGACGGGCATAAGTTTGAGCATCATCTGTTTCTTGCAGTTTGCTTGTGGCCTCTTCTGCTGCCTTTTCCAAAAACTTGTGAAGTTTCACAACATCTTCAGTGAATGGTAAGGTTAACGGTTTATTAAACTTGGCATCACTCAGTGTGTTAAGGGCATTGTGAGATACATATTCTTTCCACTTGGTACTGAGCAACTTCTTAAATGTTTCAGTATACTTCACCAGCTTCTCATCTTCTGCCATCAAGCCCCGGCAGTGGATGATGTCGCAGATCTTATTCAGTGTGTGGCCGAGTTTAAGAGCAAGGCTCGGGGTTTTGTACGAAAGATTGTCATCATTAAAACCTGCTACCTTTTTGACCGCTTGTACCACTTTCTCAAAGTTTGCAGGCCTAACAGCATCTTCCAGGGTCGGCACAGAGAAATCTGTCCGCAAGCACAGCAGCAGACGTCCCACTTCTCTCAGTTTTTGTCTTATGTATTCATACTTTGTTGTATCCTGTCCATGAATGTTGTAAAGTGACTGGGCAAACTGGAGAATACAGAAGTCATTTCGCACAACTGATCCAACTTCATCCACGTTCATAACACTGAGAAGCTTCCAAACCCCACCCGAGATTTGCGCACATAAGGCGGCATCCTGAGCTGATGCAGAGCCGAGGATCCTTCTCCTTCCAGACGTCTCTTCTTGGTTTGCATCTTCGGGTTTGTGAGGGCACCTGCGAGTATGCCTCCATAGTTCTTTGCGGAGAAACATGCCTTGACAATACATGCAGTGAATAAACTTTCCATCCAAAGCTTTTTTTTTGCATCGTCGCTTCACTTTCAATTGCCCTTTCCCACTTTGTAATACTGCTTGATTATGTAAAAAGTTCCCTTTATTCCTAATTTTTTCAATCCGTTTGTTGCGCTCCTTGACATCAGTAAGGGAAAAGACTTGTACAATCTCTGCATTGGTCTTGTGTGTTTTAAGATGTCTCGATATTTTCTTCTGGGGCTTACCGCAGACAAAGCAGTAATTTATGGAACTTGTCCGCTGTGGGTCTCCTCTTTGTGGACCATTCTCTGAATGCAACTCTGAGGTGTATGAAGAACTACCTTGCTGGCTGGTTCCCGGTGCACTAGAAGCAGGAGCAAGACTTGTATCCGACTTTTGTGTCAGCCATATATTTGGATGGGGGAGCTCATCTAAATCTTCATCACCCACATAGTCTGGGTCTGAGTCTGGGTTGTTTTTTTCTTGTGCCATCTCCTGCCTTTGGTCCTTCCCAGTGTCACTCTGAAAGATAAACAGACAATACTTGAACCTACAAAGAACCACCCAGGCTGGGGCTAAGTTCCACAGCCAGCTCCTAAACCCAATACCCCGGTCCCCAACTCATCAGGGCCGGGGAAAACTCACCAAGGCTGGGGCTAAGTTCCACAGCCTGCTCCTAAAGCTACCAGCCCCGCACCGACATCCACCACAATGACCCACCCTCTACTCCACTTACACTACCCGGCTCAGGGCACTCCTACCCCGGCCTACGTGCACACACTCGCCCCCCTGGCTCCTCTGGACCTCCTCTGACCAGCCTGCTCCTAAAGCTACCAGCTCCGCACCGACATCCACCACAATGACCCACCCTCTACTCCACTTACACTACCCGGCTCAGGGCACTCCTACCCCGGCCTACGTGCACACACTCGCCCCCCTGGCTCCTCTGGACCTCCTCTGACCAGCCTGCTCCTAAAGCTACCAGCTCCGCACCGACATCCACCACAATGACCCACCCTCTACTCCACTTACACTACCCGGCTCAGGGCACTCCTACCCCGGCCTACGTGCACACACTCGCCCCCCTGGCTCCTCTGGACCTCCTCTGACCAGCCTGCTCCTAAAGCTACCAGCTCCGCACCGACATCCACCACAATGACCCACCCTCTACTCCACTTACACTACCCGGCTAAGGGCACTCCTACCCCGGCCTACGTGCACACACTCGCCCCCCTGGCTCCTCTGGACCTCCTCTGACCAGCCTGCTCCTAAAGCTACCAGCTCCGCACCGACATCCACCACAATGACCCACCCTCTACTCCACTTACACTACCCGGCTCAGGGCACTCCTACCCCGGCCTACGTGCACACACTCGCCCCCCTGGCTCCTCTGGACCTCCTCTGACCAGCCTGCTCCTAAAGCTACCAGCTCCGCACCGACATCCACCACAATGACCCACCCTCTACTCCACTTACACTACCCGGCTCAGGGCACTCCTACCCCGGCCTACGTGCACACACTCGCCCCCCTGGCTCCTCTGGACCTCCTCTGACCAGCCTGCTCCTAAAGCTACCAGCTCCGCACCGACATCCACCACAATGACCCACCCTCTACTCCACTTACACTACCCGGCTCAGGGCACTCCTACCCCGGCCTACGTGCACACACTCGCCCCCCTGGCTCCTCTGGACCTCCTCTGACCAGCCTGCTCCTAAAGCTACCAGCTCCGCACCGACATCCACCACAATGACCCACCCTCTACTCCACTTACACTACCCGGCTCAGGGCACTCCTACCCCGGCCTACGTGCACACACTCGCCCCCCTGGCTCCTCTGGACCTCCTCTGACCAGCCTGCTCCTAAAGCTACCAGCTCCGCACCGACATCCACCACAATGACCCACCCTCTACTCCACTTACACTACCCGGCTCAGGGCACTCCTACCCCGGCCTACGTGCACACACTCGCCCCCCTGGCTCCTCTGGACCTCCTCTGACCAGCCTGCTCCTAAAGCTACCAGCTCCGCACCGACATCCACCACAATGACCCACCCTCTACTCCACTTACACTACCCGGCTCAGGGCACTCCTACCCCGGCCTACGTGCACACACTCGCCCCCCTGGCTCCTCTGGACCTCCTCTGACCAGCCTGCTCCTAAAGCTACCAGCTCCGCACCGACATCCACCACAATGACCCACCCTCTACTCCACTTACACTACCCGGCTCAGGGCACTCCTACCCCGGCCTACGTGCACACACTCGCCCCCCTGGCTCCTCTGGACCTCCTCTGACCAGCCTGCTCCTAAAGCTACCAGCTCCGCACCGACATCCACCACAATGACCCACCCTCTACTCCACTTACACTACCCGGCTCAGGGCACTCCTACCCCGGCCCTACTTGCACACACTCGCCCCCCTGACTCCTCTGGACCTCCGGGGACACACAGCCCACATCTCGGACCCACTCTTAAGCACCCCTCCTCGGACTACACCCCCCAACTCATCCAGGCCGGGGAAAACTCACCAAGGCTGGGGCTAAGTTCCACAGCCAGCTCCAAAACCCAATAGCCCGGTCCCCATATCATCCAGCCCGGGAAAAAATCCTCCAGGCCGGGGCTAAGTTCCATTCAGAAAATACTTGATAACGTATATTTAACAAGGACTAGATACTTACCAATATATTTTCTTGTCTTCTTTGGAGTGAACTTTCTCTTGGTCCTTCTTCTTTGCATTACCATTAGATGTCTTCCGAAATCACTCAACATGCCCGGACACATATCCCGCACGTGTCCCCATAAAGAACCAATCACAATGGAGCCTTCAATACCGCCAGAGTAGGGTAGGGGGAGCACATCATACACTCCATACACAAGAAGTCAGGTTGGGGTATTATATGGACGTCAAATAAACTTTCAATTTATGGTCTTTAAAAGCTAAGAATTTAAAAAAACTTGATATGTGCATGATATATTATCATTGAGCATTAAAAGGACTTCAGAAAAACAATGAAATTATGCTCTTTATATGCTAAAAATTAAAATACAAAATCTTGGTTTATGAGGACCGTAGCATAGTCCTGCTAATCCCCTTAGGTTCTCGTAGTGCTGGTGAGTAGTCAGGTCAATTGGCTCCATAAACCATATATACAGACACACACACACTTACACATACACACAGACACACACACAGACACACACATGGTTGGGGAGAAAGGCGCTGGGTGCTATCCGGCGTGTAGCGGCCCGGTTTGCCTGGGTGCTGCATGGGTGTGTGTGTGGGGGGGGGGGTACGGAGTTTAAAGGGGGGGTCCCGGGGGTCTTGTGATGATGCATACGGGCGCGGAGCCAAACTGCAGGCGTGTGTGTGAGTGTATGTGTGTGTGTGTGTGAGGCCGGCGGCTCTCGGCTTCCACTGCTGCGTAACATGTCCACTCTCTTTAGTAATGTCATCTGCTACGCGCCGCCACACACCGCGCTGGACGTTAGCTCAGCACACACACACACACACACACACACACAAACACGCACACATGTACACACACAAACGTACTGTGGGCTTATGGGGCATTAGAGCGACGTCGCAGGGACACAACTCGTCTGTAACGTACTCTCGAGGATTTTGGTGAGAGCTTAGTGCAGTTGATGCCGTAAACATAGCAACATGGTCCAGGAGGCTTGTGTTTATTACCCCGTTGTTCTGTTGCTGGAAATGTTCATTACTGGTATTATTGTTCAAAGGCTGGGGCCGGGTATCGATTCGGAGTTCCCAAATTGATTGAACTTGGTGCTTCAGTAAAAATATGAATACTTAAATTAAGAATTGAACACAGTGCAGTTACATTAACCATGCACTATTTATTTAACATGACCTGACCGAAACAGAAATGCAACAAGTCACATGGCATTATCATGGGAAAAAGATGTAAAAGATGATCGATTCAAGTTTTTTTTTTAATCATTCAAAGGAATTCAAAGGAAAATTTGTAAAAAGTTGAACTCAAAAGTCAATCAGCCTATCATTGAGAGAAATGTTTTGTTCAAAGGTACAATAAATAAATGCATATTTTAAAACTGGACTGACTGGGTTGTTTGAGCTGAGGATACTTAGCTCTTGCCTTCTGAAGTCAGTCCTGTTAAACACACAAGCTAGAGAACGATTTAAGCTCTGGACAGCCATGACACACCTCTTCCTTGTTAACTGAGAGTTATCGGGTTCCATTTGCATTTCCCTGATCTTACCAGTCCATTGTTAAAATGAGACAAAATATGACACAGCCCCTATTCGTGTTGAAGCTGTCAAGGTTAAGCCTCCTTTACTCCTCTCTCATACCTTCTATTGCAAGTTTTTTTTTTTTATGTCACTGCCATCAAAAGTATGGTTAGTAGGACCTTAAAGCCAAAGCAGCAGCAGGGCTTTGTCTCAAAGTATATAGTGCTTTCCCACTTACCTTAGGCACTCAAAGTGCTTTGCATCGAGGAAGCACCCATTCACACTCCCGTTCATACGCCAATGTACGCAGACACTGGAGGCAAGGGGATTGACGCGTCTTGCCCAAGGACACAACAACAGTGTGCACCTCTGAGAGCTGGGAATTAAACCCCAAACCTTCAGGTTATAAGACCCTCTACCATCTGAGCCACTATCGCCCTGACATTACTTTCCGGGCTTATTAAATACTTACTGTATCACAATTGCATCATTGAATTTAACTATCCGGGATGAATGAGAATTCTTCTAAAAACTGAACTCGTTTGCGGTGGGATTGTGCAACTCTTTACATCTGTCGCACTGCAGTGATCAGCGCCCACTCTACCGTCTCATGGGACCTCACATCTTTGGGCCCATCCATCCATCCATGTTGGAGATGCCCAAGTCACATTGCACCAGTCCCCTATGGCTCCTCCTGCAGGTGGTGGGTCCACAGAAGGACGGCCTCATGGTTCCAAACGGGCCTGTTGGTCTCTCATAGGGGGATCTTTGGGCCCAATTAAGAATAATGGATGATTTCCGAAGCGTTGTCCGCCTTTGTCCAAAAAGGTCCAGTTCACAAGAGTCCATTTAAGTTGACCCTTGCATAGTGTGGTGACCAAAGCGCATCCTGCCAGCCAGCGCTTCAAGCCATAGGCTGGAAGTCTAAGGGCCAGATCTTCCGCCTGGCGCAGGGACAGCCCTGCTCCAAACGCATCCTTAGTCAGGCGTCATCTTGCTGTTGTCGCTATATATATATATATGAAAAACTGAGGCATGGTTTACAACAAGCTCCTATAGCAGCCTCACATACCTTTCCTCGTTTACATTGCGCTGCCTCATGGTCTTCCTTTAGCATTAAGGGCTTTTATAAGCTCTATCGGTCAAACTAAGTACTTGAGCTAAACATGGTCCATGTCCGGTGTCCGGTAGTCTGTCTTGCCCATTTAGTCTGGTCTGGCTCTGCACGATCTCAAAGTGCTCTCCTACTAAGCGCAAAAAGTTTTAGAAACACAAGATCGAGCCCTAAATGTTTGACACATAGTCAAACCCTAACCCTTTATAATATTATTATAAAATGTTCAAAGTCAAGCACCTGGTCTTGGATTCTGGTGTAAAGTAAGTACGCTGTAAAATGTAAAATTGTTTCAACTCAAAAAACTAAGTCCAAGGGCTGCCAAGAAATTGTATGTGTAACCAATTTACAATGTAATCGATTTGAAATTTCAGATTCACCTCTTTAGTTGAATTGTATTCTCAGGTTGACACAACGTTTTTCATTTCAGACAACTATTTTCTAGTTGTCTGAAATGAAAAACGTCAGTTACAAATTAAATCAGTTGTGTCAACCTGAGAATACAATTCAACTAAAGAGGTGAATCTGAAATTTCAAATCGATTACATTGTAAATTGGTTATTGGTTACACATACAATTTCTTGGCAGCCCTTGGACTTAGTTTTTTGAGTTGAAACAATTTTACATTTTACAGTGTAATGATATGTATATGATTTTTTGTAAAGTCCCTCCTTTCCGGATCTCAGCAACTAGTCAGAGTCTAGTATCCTCCCGCGTCGACCAATGAGACGAGCGTTTCCTGTGAACCAGCCCGTCAGGTCTAATCAGGAGGGAGGGGGAGGAGCTTGATTGTTTCTATCTCTCCTCACTTTGCAAACTTTAATGTACAGAATGTCACTTTGGGAATTGGGAAATGGATGCTACAATAGACCGCACACTATGATGGAGAATTTAAAGCTTGTCGTCCAACCCCGGACCTAGTCCCGCGCAGTTCTCCGCTCGCTCCAAATGCGTCCATCATGGCGTCGTGGATGGACCAGCGTGCCGTTAGCCGGAACGTTTTCACTGTTCCATCACGTGTCATTTCAAATTCGAAAAAACGGTCAAATATCAATGCCGAGGTACCCAAAAGAATGTCATCACGGGGCAGTTACGCGTATGTCCACTTTGGCACGTCCTTTGATATCTGGAATGTGACCGTTTCCTTGGTTACACCTGACGTGTATTTATAGCCTCCTCAGTGCTGCGCCACCAAATATCCCATGACCCAGAAAATGTTCCAAAATGGTTGGCGTATCCCTTTGCCTCCTGTCACTTCGGGCATCCCAGCCTGCGTCCGTGGCGTTTTCATGTTGTTGACAGCTGCTGGCTCTGAACCCTTCGCTCCGCTGTACGACATGTCCGCTCGCTTTAGGAAAAACAAAGTCGACCACTTTACATTAGCTGACCCCCGTACGCGGAAATCCTGTCGACTTAACCCGGGAAACCTTAAGCTCGCCGTAACCCACCCAACTCCGACTCAGCCCTAATCCTCTGATTTCATTATTCTTCGACTGGACTGGAGGCGGCTTTCTCCGTACTGTAAGAGGCGCACACACGCGGGACAATGAGGTAACGCGCCAGCGGTAAGTGAAACATTAAAGACGCGGTGATCGGATGAGAGCTGACAGCAGATACATTACGGTCATCGGCTTCATATACATCACTGTCATATAGCTCTGTGGCTCTATAGGCCCGCTCTGTGGCGCTGCTCCCCCCACGTTTGTGAGGGGTCTGGGTGCTAATAAGACAGGCCAACCATGGAAACCAGATGCATGAATCATGGAGGTTGTTATTGTTGGAGCTACGTCTTTCTTTTGTCGCCCATATTTGTGTTTTACGTGTGCCGCTTTTGATTATGCAACAATACTCAACTTTCAACAACTTAATACTAGCTCCTGTGTCCTGGTCCCTTGAGTTATTCATTTATACAGGGTTAGTGAGTTTTGGTAGAGCGGTTTCCTATGTAACATATGCTAGCTTATATGCTTTTAAGATGCGAGAGAGGAGCAAACCAATAAAATACATAGACAATTACATTCACGGTATATCCTGGATTTTTGGTGGACGATACCTGGCAATCCAGAATGTTCCCCTCCCTTTATCTGTGCATTATAGAGCACACACAGGCCTCGCCTCCAAACCACTGTACCGTATACATGTGTAGGTATGAGCGTGGGCATGTTGCCAGCTCTCGTTACCAAACTGACCTTAATCAGGGGACACAGGAGCACGGGGCCGTTCCCCACACACACACACGCACACGCACACACACGCTCTCCCCCCCGCGGCAGTGGCGTTTGAAAGGGGACGCATGGGAACATTTGCCCGGGCAGTTGGTGTCTGACTGGATCCCACGTGAGCGTGTTTGTTTGTGTTTTGTGTGCGTGTGCGCTAAAGTGCGCTGATGCCCCGAGTGTAAACAAAGACTTAGCCTAAACCCAGTCTGGCTTCACTGTCTGGACTCGGAGCGCTGCAAGAGGAAAAATGTCACACAGCATTTTGAGGACAGAAAACGGAAAAGGTTTGTGATGGTCTCTGGTCCAGTCGTTTCATGTACATGGAGCTTTTTTTTAGCTTTATAACATTGTTCCCTTGTTATAAACAGACATTGCTTCTTTCGTGCAGATTTAAGTACTGGCCATTAGCACCGAAGGTACAAAGTACAAAGTACATGTGCTTGAGTAAATGTATATGCCTAATGACGGGCCAGGCCAAAATATCTGATCTAAAATCATAGTTCTCTAATCAAAAACATTGTATTTCGTGCCACTTGGACTAATCTTTAGCTGCAGTTCCACATAACGCGCTTGTATCCCACACGCCTCAGGCTACATACTCGCCTTGTCTACTCCAGTAGTACAGGCGGGGGGTTCCACTACACAAGTGGTTGTGGGCGGCGCTCCCACAGATGCGCACATTACTGAAGCAACAACAGGACGGTCTGAATAAGCCGCGATGAGCACAATGTGGACGCGTGCTGCCTTTTGGTGGAGTTTATGGAATCCTTCAGCGGTGCCAAGGCAAATACTAGAGGCAAGAAGCAGCTAAAAGACAAAGCACAGTATGAAGGTAAGCTCTGTGCTAATGTTATGCTATCACCCGCTAAAGTTGTGCCAACAGCGGCTAAATGCTATCATCTGCAAAATCACCTTTTTCAACAGCAGTATGATAAATAAAATATTAAATCCGTGTGACCTGCATGTGAATAGTGAGGGCTGTCCACGCTCTCCTCTGGCCAGTCAGAGCCTCAGTCAGGTCACGTCACGTTACTCTCGGTTTAGCGCTTTGGCCACGGCCTGAGGTCGGTCCCAAAACCTGTGTCTGGTTCAGACCGGTTTGGCCCTGGCCTCTGCAGTGGA
The DNA here is from genome assembly GCA_021464625.1 of Proterorhinus semilunaris. NCBI lineage: Eukaryota > Metazoa > Chordata > Actinopteri > Gobiiformes > Gobiidae > Proterorhinus > Proterorhinus semilunaris. The sequence goes on from CM038357.1 coordinate 31,654,127, forward strand.
GACGCTCGCCAACCAGGGTAAACCAGGCACTGGGCTGGGCAGGACCTGCCAGTGGAAACACATCATTTGAATCCTCTCCTGAGTCCTCACCTTTCTGCCTCTTTCTAAGCTTAATCCTTTCACAGGATAAAAACACTTGCCATAGCTTCACAATAGCCACACGAGGTGCACTGGCTTTACTTTCTCTTAATTGAAATGGGGAGCAGCTGCCAATCCAAATACTGTATGATCATTCCCACAAAGGAAATGATCGTATTTGAGTGGTGGTGGTCAGAGGGACCACATGTTGCAACGCCAGGTTTTTGGTGAACAAAGGGTATTGATATATAAATAAATCATAGAACACTTGCCTTTGTTACTTTGATGTTTAAGTATGCAAGGTTTATATTGATACTGTATCTCTCAATGTATTCATTTCTTTTTCATCTGCAGCGTCTTCTCTTCAGCCGGGCTGGTGCTGCTAGTGTGGGAATCTGCGGAGCCAGCTACCGCCATGTTTCCATAATGACGACTTCTGACTTTGTGCCAGCGGCAGTTACAGTAACAGTGGCGCAAACACGGCATAATCTTGTAAGACGGTACAAGCTGATCCCAGAAGATTAACAAAGCCCAACTAATCTAATGCTAATTTGATTTTGGTTCCACAAACACACATCCACAAAGGCGTATTGCTGAATCAGCCTCAGCGGGGTCAACTTCTGGTTCGCTTTCGAGCCTAATCCGGGAAAACGTCCAAGAAAGTTTTGAAAAGTTCAAGTGCTTACAATGAATGTGATCCTTCAAAAGAGGTGAACTTATTAACAACAAAGACACAGCATGGAGTAACATCTGGGACAACAACATTAGCCCATATCAGGATTAGCAAAACCCTTCGAGTGCGAAGCGAGCGCAACAACAAGCAGCATGTAGCATAGAAGCTAATGGTGCTAATTTTCTGAATTATTTTCAAGTAAAGTTTGAAAGTTGGAGTAATTGTTCAAATAATAGCATTTGGACACTAAAGTAATAAAATAATGGCTATGGTTGCAAAGAATGAGGTGTTCTTTGCTGTGTTAATATCACAGAAAGCTTAAAAGAATAGGCCACCGTACCTAACAGGTACACATGAACTCGTCTACGCTCAGGTAGGAACATATCTCAGTTTGTATGGTGGCCTATTCCTTTAAGTTTAAAGTTGATGCAAAATCAACTTTTTACAATGTTGTTTGCACATCAAAAACACATCAGGAATGGTGTTTTGAGCCGTTTGTACACGTTTAAGCAATCTTTGAATCTTCTCCTGTGACTGCTCTGCCCCAGCGGCAACTCATACACTGCTCCTCCCACGGCTCTATGTAACCAGGAAACACGTCCTCCATCGTCCATCTCCCTCCATTGGAGAGAACAACAATCAACAGCAGCTGCACAGCTTTTTTTATTTTATTTGTTTATTTGGTTGGGACGGTGCATGTCAATGAACACACATGGGACTCATGCATGTAAGCACGCCACACTGGATTTTAGCCTTGAGCTAATTTCCATCCATCGCCCCACACTCACACCCTCAAACATACTCTCATTCATCCAGACAGACCTATTGTACATGTTTTTAGTGGTAGGGGAAACTGGAGTACTCGGAGGAGACCTACGCAGACACGGGGAAAACATGCAAACTCCACACAGTCTGGGGATCATGGGGCATGATTTAACCGTCAAGTGTCGCCCTTATGATAGCAATAACTCACTGCAAACATTTACTCAAAGCTCTAAATAAAAGATAAGGCACTAACATGATGTCACCGACTCATCACTGTGTCCAACGTCCGGATAGGCTGGGCATCTTTTGATCGAAACATTTAGTACCAATAATAATACTAAAAATAATAATATGGCATTGGTTTTATATAGCACTTTTCTGGACACTCAAAGATGCATTACATTCATTCACTTGGTGGTGGTAAGCTACTATTGTAGCCACAGCTGCCCTGGGGTAAACTGACAGAAGCGAGGCCGCCACTCACTCACTCACTACATTCACTACATTCACCCAGGCTTCCCGATGTTCCCAAACGGTCTCCCATCCAAGTACCGACCAGGCCCTTCCCTGCTTAGCTTCGAGATGTGACAGGATCGGGCAGAGCAAAGGCGGGATAACCTGTACCTTTTACTTCTTAAATCTATTCTTGGAGTTGTCCCTTCATATTGGCAGCAGCTCACTGAGCTGAGGAGCAGCAGCTCCAGCCCGGGCTCAGGACTTCCTTCTGCTCTTTGTGCCACTGAGAAGATAAAAAGACCTTAAAGTTATTTTGGTTCCTCAGCATTGTACAAGGAAAGACTCTGCACACCTGGAAGACGGCAGATGCATAAGAACGGGTAACTTATGTAAAAAAAAAAAAAAACTCCTGCACACTGGCTAGTCTGACAAAGGTCAGTTTGGCCGAAACATTGCAGCAATAAAATTTACATGAGTGAGACAGCGTGTAGTCATTTACGTTTCACTATTTGTGATTATGGCTCTGTAAGTATTGAATAGTAATGTAATACAGGCGTAGAGCTGAAGAAGACTGTGACTGGGGCTCCCCCTGCAGGCAGCTGTTGAAATAATGTGTGATTTACAGCGTGGTTTGCAGCTTCAGCATGGCCAAAACACACCTTGAGCAAAACGGCTCAGAACCAATTTACTGTTGGCTTATGGGCTTTAAAAATGTGGTGGACAGTTTTGGGTTTTAACAATGAGGCGACTGCATCCAGGAAGTAGACAGAAACAGAAAAAAAAGAAGCAGCTAAGTTTAACAGCTTTGCCCGAGGATTAGTTAAAAACAGTGTGGATGTAGTGAAATACTACTCCAGGTACAGAGGGAACAAGATAACATGGTTTAAAACGACAGCAAAAAGTCGATTTTGCGTGATGTGTCCACTTTAAGTCTGGCCCTACAGTAAGACGACATATGCAGAAGAACGGGTAACTTAGGTAAAAAAGTTGCGTCTCTAACCTGTAGATGTTTCCCCTTGGTGTATTATCTTGATACATTGAGTGATTATATTATATGAATGACTTGTATCTTGGTTAAATAAAGGTTGAATGTAATAAAAACAAATAAATTAAGAAATTAGCTGGTGACATCTTTCCCCAAATTGTTCCTTTTTTTTTTTTTTACTGAAATGGTTGTTTCCGAGGACCACATGAGCGCCCCGTAATCCGTTGTTTTGAAATGTGCTGCTAACCCACTCAGAGGTCAGCAGCTCTAGCACATGCCTGCGCCTGTATGCTAGCTCCACCGTACTGCCTCCGCTGTAAGCTCATGAATTAGTCACATACTGTAGTGCGCACTGATCACGACAATGCATTATTTAACGGGACCATGATCTATATTTCAGAGGAGATGATGGTGCCATGTACAACAGAGGAATTGCTAAAACAAACACATTCCAAGAGCAGAGCTAGCCGTCGTGTAGTCCGTATGCTAGGCTTGTGTTTTGTTTTTAGCATTTAGCACGTTTTCCCCGAAGGTAAAAAAAAAAAGTATCATCTTAAATTAGCAAAAATCTGCTAATGCTAATGCTAAATGCTCTCGCTAATGCTAATAAAGAGATGTGTTTATGTTCGACAACCTTTAGGTGTGGGCAATATGAAGAGATTTTTTTGGCATTTGGAGTTTTGCAATGACCTGATAACACAGGGGAATAAGCCCAAGCCTTTGGTTCTATTCTATTGTTCAAATCTTCTCTGTGATCAAATGCTTTTATTTTATTTCTGTGCTGGGGATGCACCCATACCCAGAGGTGGGAGACTCCAGTCAAGTCAGAGTTGAGTCGCAACTCGGTAAAAGCTCAAAAAAGACTTGACGTAGGACTTGCTGTTTGTGACTTGGGACTTAACTTGGACTTGAGGCCAATGATTCTCAATGACTTTCTGTAACATTACTGTATATTTATTTTTGATTTGAGTTTAACTGTAACTAGGGCTGGGTACCGTTAAACGGTACCTACTTGGTACCAACCAAAAAGCTCCGGTAGGGGGAAATATCGAAACACTTTTTTTCTCTCCAGATGTCAATAAATGATCCGCAGTGAGTCTAAAAAAGCAACCTGAACTCGTGGGCAGATAATGAGCCGCTTCAGCACAAATGCAAATGTTTTCTTTAAGCGAAGCAAAACTATATCTTACTCAGTGACGTGCGGTCAGGTGAGGCCCTCACCAGTCATCATGGAAAAAAACAAAAATTAAAAAAATACAATAAACTTTATAAAAACAAATCTCTTCTCTTAAGATGATATGGATTTCCTATGATTTGAATCAATCTCGTGGTAAAAAAAAGCCCAAATGTTTTATCAGTTGTCGATATCGTGTAAAGAGGGCGGAGCTGCGGCGAGCCTCCAGCGTCCCGCACACACTTGAGCTCGGCTCATTCACTCAGCGCTCCCTCCCATTCGGGGCTTTTTTTGCCCCCTAAAAGTAAAATACATTTGTAAATGGGTTTTTGTTGGGCGCGTTGGTTTTCTGCTTAACGGTACATTTTTTGATACCAATGTTATTTTAATTGAATTTAAATAATGTGTTTAAAAAAGTATAGTTCAGGAGAAAATCCTAAAACGGCACAACAGAAAAAAGTACTGTTCAGGCACCGGTGCCGAAAAGCAGGCATCGTTAAAGTAGTGGTATCGGGGGAAAAACGGTACCCAGCCGCAACTGTAACTGAGGTGACTCCCCAGATCTCAGGGTGGTCGTCTCTAATTGCAATACTGGCCTATTGTGGGACTATTGTGGCTGATATTCCAAAATGTTCTCGTGCCCATATTGCACTTGGCTGTCTATACTGTACTCAAGCAGTCCAATCTGTAAAAAAAAAAGTTCAACCTTCCAAGTACCTCTGCCTAAAACATTTGAGTTTCCAAGGACCATCAGATGAACCTGAAGAAGCCCCAGCAGCAGAGTTTGAGACTAAGAACCTTTGGTCTGCACATTCATTTGAAGGGTCCCCACCAAAGCTGTTCACGATCACAATTCGGAGAGCCAGAATGAGCATGGTGCATACTGTATATCAGTGATGGTATGGAATGTCTCTCATACAATCTCATCCCTGTCAGACCTCCACAGACAATGTACGGCATTCTTTTACAGTCGCGTTTTCAGATGTTAATCCTGGACACGTTTAAATGGACACTAGTGAAGTGTATCTTGATTTCCAAACATGAATATTTCATGCCTCGTTTTGGGCCTCGGTATTGTGGAGCCTGCTGAGCCTTGGCTCCTCCTCCGCACATGGCTGAACTCTCGCTGAACCGTTAGTTGAACCCTGGGTGAACCACACTAAACTGACCCATTAATCTACTTTGGGTGTAAAGCAGCTGTACAGTGGCCCACATGGGCAAACCCCGTGCCAGAAACGCCTGCCAATGAACGGGCACGCGCTGGGGGGGCTCTGCTACGCCCAGGGAAGTATACATCGAGCAGGTTACGTAAGAGGCCATTCCTCATTTCAAAGGCTAAACTGGCACTCCAAATTTTTCATTCCCCCCCTAATTTTTGCAATTTTTTAAATGTTTACCCAATTTTTCCATTTTTTTAAAACATACATTTTCCCTCAAATGTTTTCCTCATATATATTTTTAATATATATTTTTCTTATTTTTTTGCCACAGTTATTCCCAATAAAAGTTATTCCCCCCCCAAAAAAATGAATCCCTATTTTTCTTGACATTGGAGATTAACCCAATATTTGTAAATTTGCAGATCTTCCTTACATTATTGACAGATATTTTATAAGTATCAAAAAAAGTATCGTTCAGGTATCGGTATCGTAGACCAAGTATCGTTATAAAGTATCGGTATTGAAGACAATGTAACGGGACCCAGCTCTATTAGCAAGTGTCTCGCGGTGTGTGAGTGACCGTGTGTGAATCGGGTCACTCCACTCTCCCACCTTTGACGTCGCCGCATGATCTGCCTGTCCTGGAGGCAGCTCGTGTGGACGCGTTGCCAGGTCGGCCCGTCCGCTCCGTGCTCTGGATGGTACGATGCTGCTTGGTTTGAACTCAAAAGGAAATGTAAACTCTATTCAAGTGCGAATGGCTGAGGGAAAGGTTTATGTGGAAATATTGAAAGCTGTATGTTTTCCCCTGAACTCTCTCCTGTCCACTAAGTGAAACTAGTTTGCCTTAAGGGTCGGGAACCTCTGGATACCTCACGATTCAATGCGCGATACAAGGCTCATGTTAACCATAGCCTGATGTTTTCATGTGCATTGTTCTGCTTAAGCTTGAATAAATGATCCTGTATTCATCATTAGATGGGCCTCCTCATCTGTAAGTGGAGGATCCCTTCATTTACATAAAAAAAACGGTCCTGTTCCAAATGGAAAAAAATAACTACAAATTAATCTGATTTATTATCATAAATACTAGGGCTGCGACAAAATATCGAATCGCATGTGCTGCAATACCAAGAATCGATGCTTTACCAAGTATCGCAATACTTTCAATACATTTTGATCTTGCACGGTTACACAGCACTTTGTTACATTTTGCATTCTCGGTTACACATGGACTGTTATTGGTTGCGAAGGATTAGTCCCAAACGTGTGTGTGCACTACATTAATGTGTGATTCGGGGATGAAAAAAAAAAATCAGAATCGCATTGAGCTGTTAGTTATGATATAAGAACATATCTATAAAAATGACAAACTGGTTCCATTTTCTTCTTTTTTTTAAAAATGGCAAGAGGGGCGCCTAATACTTTCTACTCCACTACATTTTTAAAATGGTCCAAAGTAAAACATTTTCTGTTTTGGCCTATTTAAAAGCTTTATGACTCCTTCTCCAGAACAGTAGGGGGCGCTGTGTAGATGATATATATATATATGGTCAATGCTACTGACTCAAGATAATGTTTGTTCCCGTCGTGTTGCCGTACGGTGGATATAATAAGAAAAGGAGACGGGCCTCAGCCCCGAGACGGAGGAGACAGCGGAGAGAAGTAGCTAACATCAGCTGATCAGTCTGAACACAGTGAGTTCCGCTAAACTCTGTATGCGGATGAAATGTAGTAGGAAAAAGTTTTGAACTTTTATGTTACATTTATATCGCTAATGTTGTTTGTGGGGCTCACTGTGGCCTTTAATTCCATGTTTGTGCATCCAGTCGTGAACCCTCTCATACTACGAGACACGACTGAACAACATAGCAAAATTGAGCAAAAATATTGTGTAGCGTGTCCTCAGCTAGCTCAGACTTTCGGCTCTAGATGCTGTGGTGTTTTTTCCTGTCCACAGATGTAATGATTTCACTTGTTTATTGACTGAACGGTTGCTTTGTTTAGGTTGTAACAAACACAACACGGGGCTAACCCTCCTCCGCACTGTCGTAGTGCATTACACAGAGCGCGCATGTACTGCAGTACTGTTACTCCGGCGACTACAGTGCAGGGAGTTACATGGTCCCTGGCTGGAGATGTGGGAGTTATTATGAGGCGAGTCCTTACGCTAAGCCTGCACCACGCTAAATCGAGCTGACTCTCGCGCTGTACTCCGCGGGGTCATGTATAGTTTACGGCTAAAAATAGGCCTTTACAGTAGGGCCCTATACCCTCCAGGGCGGCGCCACCCTCGCGTCAGGAGCGCGGTGCAGAGCGCGCACATGTCAAGGAAAGGATGAGGGGTGAGACGGGGCAGGGAGCGGATCATCGGTGCAACCGCGACAACCGGGGCTCACCCAGGGAAACATTTGGGTGCGTTCGGTTTCCATGGCACCCGCCTCTTCAGCCTCTCTAGTATTTGGGATGCAACACACTGACCCACATTTGGAGCCTGGAGTGGAGTAGACGGCGCTGGAGGAGTAGGGGCGGGTTTGGGATAGGGGCATTTTTAAAATGTCCTGTGTGATGTAAACGAAAAAGACAAAGTATTACCTCCCTCCTGTGGCATTACCAGTTTTTATTAACTGTATTCTAAATAACCTTATTAAACATCCATCCATCCACTGTCTTCCACTTGTCCATTGCCGGGTCGTGGGGGCAGCTGTTGGAGCTGCCCAAATCACATTGCACCAGCCCCCATGGCTCCTCCTGCAGGTGGTGGGTCCACAGAAGGACGGCCTTATGGTTCTAACCGGTAGAGCCCTGCACGGGCCTGATTTCTGGGCCCGAGCCCGGCCCGGCCCGACAGACTTTCAGAATTATCAGGCCCGAGCCCGGCCCGCGGCCCGGCTCTTCCCTCTCACTCTCTCTCTTGCTCCCGTTCCAATATTTTCCAAATGCGTGATTAAACAGCGCTGCAACAGTTGACCTGTATTGTATGAATAAATAAACACTTCTATCTAAACGTAACATAAAGCACAGTGTTTATTTTTTATTGTTGGGAGGAACACGCATGCATTTGTTTCCTGGAAACACTGCAGACACATACCGTCGATAGAAGCACTCCGCACGCGAACCGCTCCGTCCTCTCTCTCCATACCGCTTTGCAGAGGTTTGCCCACGCGGGGAAACCCCCCACGCCACAGCCCACATGGACGGCAGGTACATGTTTGTGGCAAGAGGTGGCGGGTCAAGACCATGGATGTATTATAATTACCGACGGGGCGAGAGGACATCGATAGAAGCACATCCGCACGCGGACCGCCCGGTCCTCTCTCTCAATACGACCGCTTTGCAGAGCTGTACGCACGGCGAGGAAAACCCCCACGCCACGGTCCACGGGGAAGGCAGGTACATGTTTGTGTTGAGTCAAGACAAGACGAGGTGTGAGAGAGCAGGTGGGCAGGGAGAGAGGAGAGCGGGTGCTGCATTTAATGTTGCCATTTAAGTTGGTTAAAAAATAGCAGCACAACGCATTGGCAGGGGGGAAAAAACCAAGCCCGAGCCCGGCCCGTGTCCGACGCAATGATGCGGTAATGGGCCCGAAGCCCGGCCCGCGGGCCTTCGGGCCGTCGGGCCCCTCGGGCCTCGGGCTCAAATGCAGGGCTCTACTAACCGGGTCTGTTGGTCTCTCATAAGGGGCTTCTGAACCGCTCTTTGTCTGACCCGTCACCTAGGGCCTGTTTGCCATGGGAGACCCTACCAGGGGCACGCAGCCCCCGACAACAGAGCCCCAGGATCATTCAGTTGCTCAAACCCCTCCACCACATTAAGGTGACGGTTCCAGGAGGGTTTAATAAACATATGCATTTTAAATATCAAGACAGTCAGCAGATGGCGCCACCGCTCAAAATAAGTATATACCCTCTTCACTCGTACTTCCTGTCTCCTCACTGGCGTCTTCCGGCCTGGCAGGGCTGAGGTCAGGGCGTACGCTGTGTTCGATGGGTCCAGGTAGCTATCTCTCGTTTATTGCACATGCTTGGATTTTGTTGATCGCTAACGGGGGTTTTATTTTAGCGTCTCGGGTGGTAGAGAGCCTCAACAGAGAGCGGCACGGTAGCACAGCGGTTAGCACTCGTGCTTCACAGCTAGAAGGTCCCGGGTTCGATTCCCACCTGGACGGGGCCTTTCTGTGTGGAGTTTACATGTTCTCCCCGTGTCTGCGTAGGTTTCCTCCGGGTACTCCGGTTTCCCCTACCACTAAAAACATGTACAATAGGCCAGGATGAATGAGGCTGTGTTTGAGAGTGTGCATGGGGGACGACGTATGCAAATTAGCCCAAGGCTAATTTGCGGTGTGGCTTGTTTACATGCATGAGACCACTCCATTGCTCTGTCTTGGCGTGTGGTGGTTTGGGGTCTGCTGGGGCCCTCGCGTAACCGGGGCTATCGAAGCACCGAGCCGGCCAAGAGGGGCTAGATGTGGGCGTGTGACGGTAGGATGGACCTTGCCTCGTGGTTAGTTTAAGCAGGGGACTATAAGGGGACTTATTTACGTTCAGGTGGGCCTGATGCTGCTGTCTTGCTTCCTCCCTCTTTTGTTCAACTGAAAATTGCTAATGGAAAAACAAACAACGTGAACTGTGAACCAACTGAAAGCTATGTTGTTAATGCTGTGAAATGAACAGAAATGTTTGTGAACTAAAGTACAAACAGAACAAATGTAAATCATAGAAATAAACTAAAATGATATGTACAAGGAACATGCTGCTTCTGTCCTTATGGGTCGAACCTGTGTGCCTTACACTGGATGGCGTTGTCAGGCTTTTATTTTGTTTAATATACCACTCGTCATGTCACAATAACATATTACATGAAAGTGCTATTATCCATCAGCAAAGTGAAACCATTAGAAAAAGCCCAAAACATGGGGACACCCATAGGGACATTTTTCTTTTAATTTAACATAAGAATATGTTGTAATCGTGAGTGTATATTTGCGTTTCCAATGACGTTGCACATAGTTAATGCCGCCATTTTGAGGATCACCTGGAAGTATTCTGTACCACAACACGTTACAATATCTATCTCTACTCAGAATGAAAATGAAGGACAACTGATTGAGCATTTCTGTATGATCATAATCATTTTGAGTGTGGTTCATCCTCTTGGAGAAGTCTGCACATTATTCAGGGCAGGCTTTTCTGCTTTTAAGCGGCGTCAGTAACTCTCCAGGCAGTTCATAAGGCTCAAATCCTAAGGTTTCGGTTTCTTTAAGTATCAGCTCTGCTCATCTGAATGAGGTGAGACCTACAAATCCACCAAGAGCCCCCCTGACCTGCAGCACAGAGGAGACGTCACAAGAGGAGCTACAGGAAACAAGGACTGGGCAAACGAGGAGGTATCCCGGCGAGACTCACAGCTACGCCTCTCAAGCCTTGTGATGGGAAGGACCGCAGTCTTATAAGCAAAGAGGAAATGCTTAAGAAACAAATGGTGAATACAGCCGCTAACAATCTTCAGACCACTTGCTCAGTGTAAACTATAAATATAAAAAGTTATATAGAATTACTTAGTTACAGTCGCTTTAACCACAACAGGTTCTGACTCTGACGTTGCTCCGTTTCCCAGTGTCCCGCGCACTTTGGGTTTGTGTTTTGCTTTACATGCTTTATATCGTCGCCCTGTTCCACACGGTCCATTATCAACTCAAGTCAGTGCACACTTTCTATACGGCGCATGATCGGTGCAACAAAGCGGAAAATTCACACACAAGCTTCCCCTTTCTCCCAGCGCCCTCAGGTTCTGAAATCACCAGAGCGGACAGACGGATACAAACACATTTACCCCACAGAAACGACGCTCCTCAGTCCACGCTGAACCTGCTTTACCCATGATTACAAACAGAGACGAGACGAGCTCAATGTACGTTTACATCCTCCGAGCGATTTACTCTGTCCAGTGTGTAAAAGTGGTGTATACACTGCATTCCAAATGATTATGCAAATGACAAAAAACAATCTTAGATGAGTTTTGTAGGTCTTAGCTTTCACATTAGGTGTTAGGCCGTAAGCTCTAGTCAAGAAGCTTTTAGATTTGAGTAAAGCCGAACTGGAGAAAATGCGCTCAGTTAAGGCGGGGGTTAAGAGGTTAACAGGTCAAGTTATATTTTAACATAGGACCTCTTATTCGATAGCAACTTCAAAATTCTTGCATCCATTAAATTTTTTGTTTTTGGAGCGTTTCGACTTTGATTTCTTTGCAGGATGTCAGAATAGCCTCCCAGAGCTGCTGTTTGGATGAAAACTGCCTCCCACCCTCATAGATGTTTTGCTTGAGGCTCCAAAAGGTTCTCAACAGGGTTGAGGTCAGGGGAGGATGGGGTCCACATCATGAGTTTCTCTCCTTTTATGCCCATAGCAGCCAATGATGCAGAGGACATGGTGCACTGTCATGCATGAAGATGATTTTGTTAAGCACGGTTCTTCTTTTTGTACCATGGAAGAAAGTGGTAGGTCAGAAACTCCACATATTTTCACACGTTCAGGGAGCCTAAAGGAGCCGACCAGCTCTCTCTCCATGATTCCAGGCCAAAACATGACTCCGCCACTTCCTTACTGACGTCGCAGCCTTGTGTGTGCTCTGAATCAGCCACAATTCTCGTAACAGTACGATGATCATGCTGAATCGTTCATGAAATATCAAAGGTTTTCATACCCAGACAAAGCATTCAACTATTTCACGCTTATCAGCAGAGAGATCCTTTTTCTTTCCCTTATTGCTTGAAAATGGTGGTCTGCTTAATGATGTTCAACGTCCTTCAATAGTTTTTCCCCTTAGCTGAGCTTACCTGACACACTAATCATACCAGGCATCTGAGATTGATGTCAGTGATTCAATGAGCCTTGAGACACAATACCATCCATGAGTTTAAAAAAATAAAATACAAATTAACACTTAAATACAATTTGCATAATAATTTGTAATGCGGTGTAGATACAAGGTTATTCATTTTATGAAATACATCTATTGCCACTAAATTGCACCTTTTAAAGGTCCATAAAATTACATGTGGTGTGCCCCAGGGTTCGATTTTAGGCCCAGTGCTTTTTAACCTGTATATGCTCCCTCTTGGTGATGTCATCAGGAGACATGGAGTCAACTTTCATAGTTACGCTGATGATACACAGTTGTACATCTCCATGTCTCCTGATGCACAATGGATGCACTTTTTAACTGCATTTTAGATCAAATCCTGGATGGCAACAAAACTTTCTCCAGCTTAACCAGGACAAAACTGAAGTGTTAGTCATCGGTCCTCAGGCCCAGAGAGAGAAACTTTTACCCAAACTGCAGTCATTGTCTTTTAATCCTTCCTCACAGGTGAAGAACCTGGGTGTGATTGACTCTGAGCTGACTTTAATTCCACACATTAAGAATATCACAAAGATAAGTTACCACCATCTAAAGAACATAGCCAGAGTCCGCCCCATTCTCTCTCGGGCCAACACGGAGACGCTAATGCATGCTTTTATCACCAGTCGTATCGACTACTGTAATGCCCTGCTTTCTGGTCTTCCCAAAAAGAGTATCTCAGGTTTACAACTTCTACAAAATTCAGCAGCTCGTGTCCTGACGAAGACCAGGAGGCGGGACCACATTACACCGGTTTTAGAGTCGCTGCATTGGCTCCCCGTGTGTTTCAGGATCGGTTTTAAAGTTCTTTTAATGGTTTTTAAATGTCTTAATGGTCTTGGTCCTTATTTTTCAGAACTGCTTTTACCTTATGAACCTTCACGGTCCCTTCGCTCCTCTGGCAGGGGTCTCCTAGTTATTCCTAAAGTCAACAGAAAGACTCACGGCGAGGCGTCTTTCCAATATTATGGCCCTCGCCTCTGGAATGACCTGAGGAGGAGCTCAGGACCACAGAGAACGTTCATGTATTTAAGAGCAGGCTCAAGACCCACCTTTTTAGTTTAGCTTTTAACTGACATCTAATTATGTAGTCCAAATTTTATATATAGAGAGAGTGAGTGAATGAGTGAGTGAGTATATATAGATGTATGATGCGGGGCATATTGTTTTAAATGTTGTAATCTGTAAAGCACTTTGTGATACCTTTTGGTATGAAAAGCGCTTTATAAATAAAGTTTGATTTGATAAAGCAGAGGTATTTTGCTAAATTTACTTTTTATAGCTTTTAATCACGATACAAACACCTGCAGTCGTTTGTTTAGCCATTTGTGCATGTTTGATTTATCTTTGAATCTTCCCCGGTGACATGGCCACACTATGCTCCTCCTGTTTAGCCTAAACTCCTCCTGCGGCCTTAAATCCCCATTTACACTGGCAGATGAGTGTCCCCACTATCCAGGCCTCTCCTCCGGGCTGAACAGGTATACGTTTTGGGACCGACCTCCGGCTCTGGCCAATCAGAGCCTGTAGTATAGGTACAGCGCTTTGGCCAGAGCCGGAGGTCGGTCCCAAAACTTATACCTGTTCAGCCCGGAGGAGAGGAGAGAGGACAGCCCTCACTAACACAGGCAGCTCATACGAATGATATATGATACATCATACCGCTGTTGAAAAAGGTGATTTTACAGATGATAGCATTTAGCCACTGTTGGCGCAACATTAACTGGTGTGAGCACAACATTAAAGGCAGCATTTATCCACATTGTTGTCATCGCAGCTCACAAAACTTTGAATCGCTGTTCTGTTTCTCCTTCAGTAATGTGTATTCTAGTGTGCACATCCGTGGGAGCACTGCCCACAACAACTGTGGTCCTTTATTAAGTGGAAACCCTCACATGCACTGGGTAGACTCGAGAGTATATTTCGTCTGATATATGGAACTGCGGCATAAGTAATCAATAAGTGCGTTACCTTCCGTCTTCTTGCAACATTTATCCAGTGTTAGGGAGAACATTATACAGTCGGAACCAGATGTTTACATACACTTTATAGAAAGTAAAATATCTTTTACTTTTAAGGTCAATTACAGTTTTACAAAAAATATTTCTATTTGCTAAATGCCAGGAAGTCAGAAGTTTACATACACTAAGATTACTATACCTTTAAAACAGTTTAAAGCCCAGATCAGGATGTCATGTTCTTGGAAGCACAAGTCTGGTTCATCCTTGGAGGAATTTTCAAGACACTTGAAGGTTCAGGTTCATTGGTTAAAGCGGGTTCTGTGTCCCAGAGATGAACGTGCTGTGTCTGAAATGTAAATATCAACCTCAGAACAAATGCAAAAGACCTGGTGAAGATGCTGAACCTGGTAAGAGTTTGTCATTATCCAGAGTGAAACAAGTCCTGTACCGACAAGGCCAGAGAGGGAACTCTGCCAGGAACACGTCCTTACTCCAAAAGAAACACCAAAAAGCCAGTTTAGCGTTTGCAAATAGGACTGTTGTTGGGAATATTTTGTATTTTATTTTTATTGTTTGAGTGGATGCTGATCCAAGGTGGCGTTGTTGGTAATTATTAAAGTAGCTACATTTTGATTTAAGTAAAGCCTTGGCTAAGAAGTGATGCCTGCATGTTAACCCAAACCCAACTCTCGGGACGGAGATAGCCCAGGTATGATTTGTAAGGTTTTGACAGGGAAGAAGTTGAGGTTCCCACAATCTGTTTTTCTCCTGACAACCACCAAAACATTTTAGTCCTGGACCTGTCAACGTAAATAAGCAGGTTGCCTACTGTACCCTTGTGATGTTGTCGTATATGCCAGTGTCGATCTCCTTTCAGACGGATGACGCACCGGGGCAGGTCGCTGAAACGGAGAAGAAGGTTAAGGTCAGAGGTCTTTTAGAAAACTCACAAGGAAACTTTGGAAATGAGAAAGATGACGAGGGGCAGATTGTATTTGATAGAGATATGTCAAGCAGAAAGAAAGATGGATTGTCGTAATTTTGGAAGGCTGGTCCCAAAGCTACACCAGTTACTGTAACTGAAACTAATCAAAGCTCGGTCCAGGGAAATATTACAGTGCGTGGCATTTTTTGTTTTTTTATTCGTCACAGTTTAATCTTAACATAATAATTCATAATGGGCTACTTGCACGAGCGAACTTCCTATCTGGATGTTGCCACTAAATAGCTTTGACAGCTCCCTGCAGTTTCTCTAAAGGCTGTGAAGACACACGCGTAGGGTAGAGCGGCGATGGTTGGGTCACGGCGAGGGTAGGGTTGTGGTGACGGTGGATTGCGCGGTGAGGGTTGGGTCATTGCAAGGGTTGGGTTGCGGTGTTACGGCGAGGGTTGGGTCGCTGCGAGGGTTGGGTCCCGGCGAGGCTTGGGTCCCGGCGAGGCTTGGGTCACTGCGAGGGTTGGGTTGCGACGAGGGTTGGGTTGCGACGAGGGTTGGGTCACTGCGAGGGTTGGGTTGCGGCAAGGGTGGGGTAGTGGCGAGGGTGGTGTCTCGTAGTGTTTTAGAGCTCATTGGCCCGTTTGAGATGAGCCAGACCGACGCAGTTTGGATTTCCGCCTGCAGACGCACGGTGAATGCTGGTTAAACTTCTGTCCAAGTTGCTCTTGACTTGTTCTGATGTCACGGGGCAAAGACAGCTCCTGAGACCCCCAACCAGACTCCTCATTCATCTACTCTAAAACATGACTGAAGCTATTCACGTTGTCCATTGTTCCTTAAATAGACATTATGATTGATGCTTTTCAGAACAAACTCATGATTTGTGATATGATGAGGGGCGCAGATGATGGAGCGGGTCGTTTCATGATGACAGAAGATCGGGGGTTCGAATCCCAGCTCCCGCTGATGCCCTCTGTCATTGTGTCCTTGGACAAGACTCTCCACCCACCTTGCCTCCAGTGTCTGCGTACATTGGTGTATGAATGAGAGAGTGAATGGGTGACCGATTCCTTTCCTGTAAAGCGCTTTGAGCCTAATGAAGGTAGAAAAGCGCTATATACAGTTAAGGCCATTTACCATGAATTTGAGAAAATATTTTATCTCACAAACTTGTAGAAACTAAGAAATAGGAGCGTTTTCTCTGGTAGTGAGTGATGTCTCTGGAGTAAAGGAAAAAGAGCGGGGATAAATATGGAGTGGGTGGCAGGGGCGTGCTTGGACCTCATTTTGGCCCATGGATTTGAATGATTTAGACTGACCCACAAGGACTAATTTCATGATGAAGTCTGTCCTGTTTAGATTATTATTTTAATGGGGCAAAACCAGACAAGGAAGACAAAGAATTTCTGAATCCAGAGACTATTCCCCGTTATCTGTAGGGGAACTATGGGGCGGCCTTCACAGCTAGAAGGTTTCTCTGGGTTCTCTGGTTTCAACCGACACTAAGAGCATGTACAATAGGTTAATCCTCCAGCCAGGTGATACTGACCATCAGTCTGGCTCAACATCTGGAGATGGGTACCCGCTGCACTGTGTTCGCCTAAACTGCTCCTTACAGGTCAAGCCAGCAAAAGATGGGTGAATTGGGGACAATAAAGTACATCTTAAACACCTTAAGTTTAGTGTTGATCTTAGTAGTAATTCAAGTTCAGACTCTTCGCTGTAGCAGCGGGTGAGTCTGGTCACCGCAGCATCAATTGCATTTCTCACAGCGGTACATACGCAAGCAAACAGGAAGAGGAGTAAACCAATCAGCGAAGGGCGGGCGTCTGCTAGTACCCTTCAGAATAGTGACCCACCCCTTCCCTTGGACTGACCCATGGCGGTGGAGGGTTGGGTAAAAGCAATAATTAAAGTTGTGTTATTATTGTATTGTATCAGAGAAATCTTACTCATTGTTTTGGAGAGTGTACATACTTAGTATTTTGGCAAAATGTTGAAAGCCTTGGCAGTAAAGCTGAGAAATGTCACACATGACCCAGCCCTCCCCGCTCTCCCAGTCCCTCTATGTGGTTGAGCAGCCTATGTACACAGCAGTACTGTGTCTTATCCAAACTGACATCAGTCTCACAGGAACGTGTGAGCCTGCCAGCGCTAATGTCCTGCTCTGCATGTTTTATCATTATTTTATACGCTCATGAATCCTTCAGCTCATATACCAGTCACTCTGAGAAATGTTTTTAAACATACCAGCAGAGAGACTGATCCCTTAAACACGCGTCCTGGAACATAACACTGAAAAATTGATGGATTCGAAGACGATGACCACATTTTCACCAAAACAGAGTTAACACAACTGTTAAAGGGTTTGGTAAGTTAGCTCGTGTCTCCTCTGGAAAAGTTGCTTGTTACGTTACTGCGCTACTTTATTACAAAAGTAACGTCCTAGAGTACCAATAATAAACATCTACAGTGGGGAACCAGATGTTTACATACACTTTATAAAAAGACACATTTGCATTTTTTTCTGACTGTCTGACATGAAACCAGAATTGACTTTTACATTTTTAGGTCAATTAGAATTTTCAAAATTATTTCTATTAGCTAAATGTCAGAAGAATGAGAGACCGAATTTTATAGAAATGTCTTTGTTACTTTCTACAGAATCTGACGTTTACATACACTAAGATTACTATACCTTTAAACAATTTGGGAAAGCCCAGATGATGATGTAATGACCTTGGAAGCACAAGTCTGGTTCATCCTTGGGTGCAATTTCAAGACACTTGAAGGTTCAGGTTCTTCGGTTCAAACAATGATGGAATGTCCAGTCATCAGACAGATCAGAAAGAAGGCGGGTTCTGTGTCCCAGAGATGAACGTGCTGTGTCTGAAATGTGAATATCAACCTGAGAACAAATGCAAAAGACCTGGTGAAGATGCTGAACCTGGTAAGAGTTTGTCATTATCCAGAGTGAAACAAGTCCTGTACCGACATGGGCTGAGAGGAACTCTGCCAGGACGAGGCTCGTACTCCAAAAGAAACATGGAAAAAGCCAGATTGGAGTTTGCAAATAAAGAAGGATGAAGACTTTAATTTCTGGAGACATATCCTGTGGTCTGACAGGCCAAAAAATAAATTAAAAAAAAGTGTTTTGTTATTTGGCCATAATGACCATTGCCAAGTTTGGAGGAAATAAGGGGAAACTTGCAGCCTGACAACACCATCCCAACTTTGAAATACAGGGGTGGCAGCATCATGCTGTGGGGTTGTTTTGCTGTGGGAGGGACTGGTGCTCTTCACAAAATAGATGACATGAAGAAAAAGAACCATGTGGAAATATTGGAGCAACATCTTAAGACATCAGCTAGGAGGTTAAAGCTTGGGCGCAGATGGGTCTTCCAAATGGATAATTCCCAAAGTATAAGTCCAATACTGGTTACAACTTGACTTAAGTATAACCAAGTCAATGTTTTAAAGTAGTCATCACAAAGTCCTGATCTTAATCCAGTTGAAAATGTATGGGCAGAGCTGAAAAGGCATAGGCACGCAAGGTGGCCTACAAATGTGTCTGTTACATCAGTTCTTTTTTTGGAGGCTGGACCAAAACACTTGCCAACTATTGTGAGAAGCTTGTGGACGGAAATCCAAAACGTTTGACCCAAGTTATAGAGTTTAGAGACAATGCTACAAATATTAATGAAATGTATGTAAACATTTGGTTTTGTAAAAAGTAATATAAAACCATGTAGAGCAGTGGTTCCCAAAATGGGGTCCAGGGCCCCCTGGGGGGCCTCAGAGGCACTGCAGGGGGGCCCCCAAAGGTTGTCAAGAAAACCAGTACATTGAAAAACAATATATTTTAAATGGAAAAATACACGTACAAGTTTGTCGATTATTGGAAGGACCGATACTGCCAAAAGCTAAACATTGTTTTTTTGTGAGGCGAGGGTTTTCCTCTTTAGCTTCACCACCAGCGCTGTATTGTCCTTTTCACCGGTAAGTTCAAAATAATGTAAGTACTTCCACGATGTGAACGTGCTTGCTGAATGTTGCTGACTTTAAGTAAAGTTCTGGAGGAGGACACAGTCCGTGCATGTCTTGTTGCGCTGAGGGAGAGAGACCAGGACCCAAACAAACACGTTACCGTTTTGAAAAAGAAACTAGTAATGCAAAACTAACTCGTTACTCTGAAAACATTATTGGAGCACTCCAACGCGTGACTAAGTAAAATCCCCAACACTGATGGTCACAAGGTGTGTCAAGCGGTCTATGTAGCTGTGCGGGTCCCTATGCTTGAGTAGGGTGGGCACCGCTTCTGGAGAATTATAACTGGAATCCACTCGACTCTCTTTATTCAATCAATTTATTTATGACCAACAGTGGTAGGTGAAAAACCCTAAACAAAACAAAAATATCCCAGTACAAGTACAAAAACCATACATGTGTGCTCAATAACAGTGCAGAAATAGTATAGAGCGCATTGACAAAGTTCAGCTTCACAAGCAGTCCAGATTCTTACCGGCTGTCACTCCAGTCTCTTTCGCGGGTGCCCGGTCCTGCACTGCGTTTAAGATTTAAAGTTTTTCTTTCCCTTTGTTAGGCAGCAGTTTGCTGGTGTTTTTACTGCCGTGGTGTCCCCGTTGCTCCCTGTGCAGGACACCACAGGGGAATGGGTGCGTCATTTAAAGCAGCCCAGGTGTGCTCTGCTCATTTCAGAATTGGTTCCACCTGGGCTCTGAGGAGGGAGGCGGGGCGACGGGCAGTTTGCCGCAACACATGGTCACCTGGTGTATGATGTAATGTGCGCTTTTTTCATTACAAAAAACACAAAGAAACATAGAATATACATTCTGTGAAAACAAAAATACGGTATTAAAATATATACATCAATTAATCAAGAAACATCTTTTTACAGAAAAGGAGAGAAATGTAATTCTCCATTGAGCCCTGGATATTGGGTTGCTTTAAGGGAGTAGATACAGAAGGACTCTCTCTGGAGGAGTTTTTTAAGTCGGTCTCCACCTCTAGTTGATTCTTGAATGTGTTGTACTCCACATATGTTTAAGGTACTGCAGCTGCCATGGTTAGCTTCTTTGTTGTGCATAGCCAGGGGATATTGGGCGTTAGTCATACGAATAGTTTGTGTTCTGCTCGTCTCATTTTAAGTGTGCGCTTAGTACGGCCTATATAAAACTGTCCACACGGACACGCTAGTCTAAACACCACAAAAGTGATGTTGCAGTGACCTGTGCACCTGCCCGGCCCGGCTGCCCGCGGAGAAACTGACCTCGTCTGCCGAGGTCCTTGCAATTGATAAACAATTTAATGTTAAAATTCCAACTAGATGTAATGTCCATGAAACTGTTGATGCGCTGTACATTACCACACCTATGACGAGCGACCTTTGGACTTAACCTTGTCTTTGGTTTTAACGGGGGGAGATGGCTCGCTACCAGTTTATTGTTCAGTGTGGGGGCTCTCCTAAAACTGATGGCGAGAGATTCAGGAAGGGCATCTCTGAGAGTACTGTCACTTCTTATGTGGTAAGGCAAGGGTTAACTTTGTTCTTACAAAGTAATTCATCAAGTTTACTTTGTCACAGAGTACAGCCTAAACGTAGTTAGTGGGTTGAACACGGCTCTTACATGGGCTGGACAGACCCCATGGACATTCTGGGTCATGTTTTCTGT
This sequence comes from Proterorhinus semilunaris, assembly GCA_021464625.1. Taxonomy (NCBI): domain Eukaryota; kingdom Metazoa; phylum Chordata; class Actinopteri; order Gobiiformes; family Gobiidae; genus Proterorhinus; species Proterorhinus semilunaris. Next base: position 31,674,909 of record CM038357.1, read on the forward strand.
AATTAATTGCTACATGATTGATTATGCACAAATATATATGACTCCCCCTCCTGGAACGTGGTGGAGGTTTGAGCGCCCGAATGATCCTGGAGCTCTGTTGTCGGGGGCTTCGTGCCCCTGGTAGGGTCTCCCATGGCAACCAGGTCCTAGGTGACGGGTCAGACAAAGAGCGGTTCAGAAGCCCCTTATGAGAGACCAACAGGCCCGGTTAGAACCATGAGGCCGTCCTTCTGTGGACCCTCCACCTGCAGGAGGAGCTTAGGGGCTGGTGCAGTGTGATTTGTGTGACCCGGTAACGGACAAGTGGAAGAAAATGGATGGATGGATAATGCCAATTATTTTACCCAACTCTCCCCCATGACCAAACCCTCCCTGCCCTCCCCTATAATCCGCATTCAGTTAACGCATCGTCATGTTAAAAGCATACAGACAATTCTTGTTTCGTAACAGTTTTCATTCTGTGCCATGAGGAAGGGGAAAGTTCCTGTCTCCTGTCTTCATCGTGGTGGAGTTTAGCGTGATGTTTAGTCTCCAGTTCCCACACTGAGAGGAGAACGTTACAAAGCAAATGCCGTTGCTAGTATAAACCCCATTAGATATAAAGTTGGCAGTCAGATTGGTCAGTCCTGATGATGGAAAGGGTTTGATGTGAAGAGGGTTCAAAGAGGGAGAGCTGGACCGTTAAGAACAGCCTGTTTTCCCTCCCCCTGTCTGCTCGCGTAAGCGCTCGGGATTACGGACCTGTGACACCGGTGCGCTGCTGATAATAGCCCGCTGGAGGAGGGGTCAGCCAAGTTCACGTTTGGTGGCCCACACTCCCGATCGGCTGACCGCTAACTCTTAAACACACGCCGCTGCTTTGGCAACAGCGCAGTGACCTGTGCACCTGCCCGGCCCGGCTGCCCGCGGAGAAACTGACCTCGTCTGCCGAGGTCCTGTCACGCACAATCTTTTTATATGTCGTTTTTAACTTGAAGCATATGTGATTATCAGAGGGGCTTGGGTTTGTTGGAGTCTTCGAGGATCTGCACTTTACCTGTTGTGTTTTTGTAGAGAACTTATTACTTTGAATCCGCTTCGTTGGAAAGATAAATATGATCGTCACATTTCTATAAAGTGAAAAGTGCAAGTTTAGTCTCATGTAAAAGCCTTCATACTTAGCTATCTGTGGCTGTTGCTACAAATGTGAAAGGCACCTGATGAAGTTAGTTGCGACATCCAGGTTCAGTCCAAATTCTCTCCTAAAACAGAGGCTCTCAGCTTCTGAGACTTTCTTCAGTATCTATGCCGGATTTAATGAGTGGATCGGGTCCAATCCCCTAAAAGACGGCCGTGAATCTGCGGACCTGTATCTGTATCTGCAGATTCAATTACATTTATTTGCTGGAGTCAGTGGTAACTGCAGAGTGACTGCTCTGGGTCAGTCTGTTCTCAGTGAAAGGGACACAGTTAAGGAACTCTTTACCACTAGAGCTGAAGTCCCAAATGGACCTGAGACTATTCTCACAGAAGCTGACGCTCTGGCTATAGAATATAGAGAAGTGTGAGCACTGAACTAGATGGATGAACTTGATATGTGAAGTGGTCAGATATGTCTCTCGTCTTTGTTAGTATTGTAATTTTGCATGATGCTTGTTACTTTGTTTTCTGTCTTTCTATTCTTTTATATACACCTTGAAAAGCCTAACCAGGGACAGGGGCTGGAAATTACCCTATGATAATAACGACTTGTTTAGTAAATGACAGATTAACAATACATTTTTGGGCGCAATATTTATATTTATATCAGTACATTTATTAGCCTTTTCCCCCCATTTTTCTATTGTCATACTATTTTTTTACCCAATGTAAGTTGTTCTCATTGCATTTCATGTTCATTGTGGGATATCTTAGGATTTTGTATCTTAGTTTAACTGTCATTTTTAAGCTTTAGAGTTTGTTTCAATGGCATTATGTCAATAGAAATCAAGGACCTTATTTCTTTGAATAGTTTCAAGTCTGTTGTGATGTCAACCCAGTCCAGATCAACTGTGTATTAATGTTTAACTAATGCTGTGTATGTTTTTAATGTTCTGAAAAACTTTGTGTTGCTGCCCATCTTGGCCAGGTCTCTCTTGTAGAAGAGATATAAGACCTCAAGGCTAAATAAATACAAATAATATTGTTTATTGCGATGGTTTCCTGCCTCAATATATCATACGTGAGATTTTGGTACCATGACAGGCCCAGCCGGCCACCTAGTTGGTGACAATGTTTCCTTGTACTGTCCCTGCCAAATAAACAAATTAGTAAATAAATATAAAATGATTAGAACATGCAAGCCCTAAACTACAGTAATACATTTTACTTACTTTATAAGTTACTTTACTTACTTTATAAGTAGTTGAACATGCTAGAAAGGCATTCACTTGCTTTATTTTTGCAAGTGAATGCAAAATAATACTGGATCTATTCTAGATCTTGGTCTTGACCTGGAGGCGTGAGCGGGGGAGGGGCTTAGGGACAGAGCACTTGTGGAACCAGGAAGAATGGCCAAGGGAGTTTTCAACAAGCTTCTTTGGATTGATTTACAGTAGCATGTTCTAGATAGAGTTCTTGATAAAGTGTCACGTCTTTATTCGGGGATCCCAGATGAAAGGCCACGTCCTGCCTGACCCTTTGGTTACACATTTACCGTTATCTCCTAATTGTCTCTATTGTCTCCTGCGCGCTGCTGTTACGTGACCATCTGGCCTCTCGGGGACAATGGCAGATTCGGGCGGTCAAGAGGAGCCCGCCCGGGGGGGGGGGGGGAACCTGCTGTCAACAGGATCCTTGTGTCATCAAACAAACTGTGCCCGATGTACACACACATCACTGGGCTTAGACTGTAATCCAAGGGCTGAGAACAAGAGCTTTTTATGAGAACTGAAAAGGCTTCAGATCCGCCATCGGATCAAAAGTTCTACCAATGTGGCCGATGAAGCGAGGGGAAGACGGAATGATCTCCAAAAGGTGTGAGGTTATTGATGAGCCAAGAGTCTTTCCATTCTAGTTTGAGGGATGTTTACCCTTTCTTCCTCACAAAAGTCTTCCAGAACTAAGATTTTCTGTGCTGTCTGTCACGCTCTGCTCTTTGGAGGTCCATCCACAGATCTTCAACCTTAGGAGACTGTGAAGGCCACGACAAAACCTTCAGACTGCACCTCTTGATGTCGTCGATCATGGATTTTGAACTGCGTTCACGATCATTACCCTTTTGTAGAAGTCATCTGCTTTGTAATTTCAGCTTTTGCACCGATGGAGTTTTGCTTTCCTCCAGAATTTGTTGGAATTTAATTGAATCCATTCTTTGTTCTACCCATGAAATGTTCCCCCGGCCACTGGCTGCAAATACAAACCCCAAAGGATGATCGATCAAACCTATACTCAACCGTTGGACCGATGTTCTTTTTGAGAAATGTTGTGTGTGCAAGATCTCATTTCAGGAAGACTTTTGTCAGGAAGAAAGTACAAATCCCCCAAACTAGAATCAGAAGACTCCAGCCTGCCGAGAAAAGGGTTTAAATCTGTGGCTCTTGCCATATTGGTGCGGTGCGAGGTATTCCCTCTGCAGAGCCCAATATTTTGTTTGTCGGAACCACCAACACACACTAATGGAATCATAAAGAAGAAGCTATCAGGCTAACGGGCAAAGCTAACTGCGGGCTTGCGCCACTTAAACCGTATTTACAGCCAAGTTTGAGTGAAAAAAATGATCTCCATTGTGTAATTGGATGTACAATATCCCTCTCTCCCTTTGTCTTTTCTGTCAGCGTAGTATTTACCCTCACCGACAATTAATGAGTAAAAAAACGCAGCATGCTACGACACCTGCAGTGGCGCTTATGGCCTCTAGGGGCATGAGTTACTTAGTTACATATCGACCGTATCGCTAACATGCAACGTTTTGTTTCAAATGATCCAAGGGACTGAGTTTACTGTTTGAAAAACGTGTATGAAACAACATTTGAGTTTTTTCGGGGCTAAATAGTGACTTGGACCTTGTGTTTGCTTCGGTTAATTCCGCTGCTGCCAGCAGAGGGCGCTCCAAGCAACATGCAAGATAAAACAGCTGTCCTTAACCAATTGTTTTTTTTATTTTTATTTTTTTCTGAACATAGACTTTACTTTTAATTATAACATGTGAAACATCAACGCAGAAATGATGCCAGACATTTCCGCTTTCAGCGAATGGACTGGTTCGATGAAAACAAATGATGACTAAATGTGGCTAAAACAAAATTCACGGTGTTTTCTAAATGTGAATTAAATGTGGATATCCAGCTGTCTTTATATAGATGAAATATTGACAGGGTGTCAGATTTCAGATCTTGACAAATTAAACTGGAAATCCCATGAACACAGCATTAGAAAGACATTAGGAAAACATATCTAAAAATATTGTTTGAATTGCAAAGCTTTAAGGGTTTCATACTGCACAATAATACTGCCTCATTTTATTTATTGCACGAAAGTTTGGGGAAGCACTTACACAACTATTATCCACCCCCCCCCCCCCCCCCCCCCCAAGAAAATAAAAAATAAAAAATTAATTTACATACAAATCACCTATTTGTAAAATGACTAGACCTCATAAAATTACAAACATTAATCATTATGTATAAAGTAAGATATTCTCTTTTGCCTCAAACTGTACAAAGTATGATTCAAGTCAAACCCAATTCATCCAGTCGTAGAAAGCTTCATTTTACTCTCCCTTTTACCAGGACGTCCCGGAAGCAGATGGGCACCTCTGTGGCCGGAGTCGGACTGTGGAACGCCCTGCCCCTAACTCTAAAGAACTCCTCCACTGTTCATCAACTAAAAAAACAATTAAAATGTACAACAATTAAATCTTATACATTACTACAACATATGTAACGTGTTTATTTAACTTACGTAGTAAATGTAACTTTTGATTTCATTCATGTAAACATATAAAGCTATTCATGAAAAAAGTCAATGAAATGACCGAAATAAATAAAAAATGAAATGGAAATGTGATTATTTGTTATGATAAATTAGCTACCATATTTCCAATGCTGCCGTTGTAAATTGTTGCCATCAAATCGAATTACAGCATTTACCATGGTAACGTTTCAGTGTCATCAACACAGCCTCGTGGGAATAGAAAAATACAATAACATGGTTTTATTTTCCATGACAAAATGAGGCAGAAAAACATCAACATCCCTTTGTTTCTAAAGTATCTCCAAAAGTGAACCCACTGAAATAACCAGTCTTGATTATGATACGTGTGTTACGTCTGCTGAACAACGCTTCCTCAAGTGCACATTCTGGATGCGGTTTGTTTATTGTTGCAGTACTGCGCGCGGCGGACAGAGGGCGCACTGGGCTCAGTCAAAGCGCCCTGTGCGTCCGTAAAGTGTGTGTGCCCTGACCATTGATTTTGATTGGTAGACAATAGTCCCTATGCTGCGCGTGCACACCCCTGAGCGTGCGCGCGCAGTGTTTGCCCACATGATTTCAAACAGTTATTGTCGTTGAGAAAACAAAGCCCGGGAAGCGGCCTGTTATTGGCCCACGCGCCTCGACGCGCGCGCTCAGCCCGACACAGTGCACGTTAATGAACGCGCACGGAGAGGAGGCTCGTGCACACGCGTAGAGAGAGGGAGATTAAAGAGAGATAGAAATGACAGGTCTGGGAGCACGAGACGTTAAAGGTTGGAGTCTCGCGCTCAGCTCCTCCTCCGCCATGCAGCCTCTTCACTGACGCGTCTGCCGCACCGCGCACTGTCACCGCTTCCGACGAGCTTCGGGATGGACGACATCAAGGAGTCCCCGGTCGTGCCCCGCTCCTCATCCTTCAGTATCAAGAGCCTGCTGCTGCCCTGCAGGAGCGAGCCCTCCCCGGGCTGCGACTCGGACAAGAGCCCGGAGCCTCCGGAGGCGGACCCTGCAGCCAGCGCCGCGGAGCCGGACCGAGTGGAGCCCGAGACAGAGCCCGGAGATGAGGAGGAGGACAGCGGAGTCAAGGCGTCCGAACACCCAGCCAGCACCGGTGCCAAGAACGGGAAATACGACAAACCTCCGTTCAGCTACAACGCTCTCATCATGATGGCCATCCGCCAGAGCCCCGAGAAGCGGCTCACGCTCAACGGCATCTACGAGTTCATCATGAAGAACTTCCCGTACTACCGCGAGCACAAGCAGGGCTGGCAGAACTCCATCCGCCACAACCTCAGCCTCAACAAGTGCTTCGTCAAGGTTCCGCGCCACTACGACGACCCGGGCAAGGGCAACTACTGGATGTTGGACCCGAGCAGCGACGACGTGTTCATCGGAGGAACCACCGGGAAGCTGCGGCGGCGCTCCGCCACGTCCCGGGGCAAATTGGCCATGAAGCGCGGGCTGCGCTTCGCTCCGCTGGGTCTGGGACTGAATGAACGGCCGAACAACCCTCTGTACTGGCAGCTGTCACCCTTCCTCTCCCTGCACCATCACCCGCACTATAACGGCTCTTCACCGAGCTTCCTCAACCAGGCTGCGGGATACGGGTCTCTGCTGCCCACCGTGGAACAGTTAGGGAATGGGGACCTTAGTCGCTCGCTGCCGCTGGGTTTAACGAACTCTTACGGTGTTAGCACATCCCCAGTGGGACTGCTGTCGGGACAGACGGGGTACTTTGTCTCAGGGAGCGGGCACGGAGCCCCAGGTCCTCCAGGAGGGGGCCCGCACCCACCGTCTCACCTCCAGCAGAGCGGCCCGGGCTTTGGGCTGGCCAGTGGAACCTCCCCGCAGGCGCTGCTGTCGGACTCACTGAGGAACAGCTCCCTGTCGCCCTTCAGCCCCGCAGTGTCCTCGGGCTTCCCCGGAGTCTTGTCCCACCAGAAGAGGGTCGCCCCTAACGCCTTCCTAAACTGATGCTCAGCTCTGTGTACGGGACGTGCCGGGCTCTTTATCAAACTGCAGTGGAACTTCGGCCGCGTTTTGGCTGCAGGGCCTGGGGCCCGAGGCCCGCGGGGCTGGATGGTTTGTGCGTAAAAAGGGATGAGCTGTTGGACTGTTGTACTAGACTTGCCAAAGGTAGCCTAAGTCTAAAATACTCATCAGTTATTTATATCTGTACAGAGGCGGATCTGCACTCAGACTATTTATGTTGTATTTATTGTACATGTATTTAAATTCTATTGGTCCTGTGCGAGCAGAGACAAGCAGCAGACAATCCTCTCCTTTGGAGCGACACATGGAAAAGCCTTAACGCGTGAGACAATCAGGGCTATGCGGAACAATAGCCCATGAACATATCTGTTCTCAGGACCGGCCCGTGCTCAGTGCGTATACGTGCGTAAAAAGGTTCCCTTCCAAACAGGCCATGGAAACAGAACAGGGTCCCGCTGCGTCCACGGGATGTGTGACACACAGCGTCTCTTAGAACTATTCACTTTTGAAACGTATGATTATTCTATATTTTTGGAACATTATGTGCGTAAAATGACGCATTATGCAACAGTGCGCATGCGGCGACAATCTTTCTCTACATGGGAACCGTCTCTGTTTAGTTTACTCGTAAATGTGTGACTGAGTGTGTGTGACTGTGTGTGTGAGAGAGAGACTGTGTGTGTGTGTGTGTGTGTGTGACTGTGTGTGTGACCGTGTGGGCGCAGTCTAGACTCCCGCACGTGCGAGGCTCGCCGCGCCGTACGGTAGAATCCCCGGTTCTAAACAGCACTCCGTTTGAATCTAACTTTAAATCAGATTTTTAGATGCCGTATATAAATCAGCAGTATCAGTATTGTGGTGCAGTATTGGAAAGGGGCCGGATTGTGCCGAACTCTTTGGGCCTTTGCGTTACTCACGCACACACACTTTCTTCACACACGCTCTCGGTCTGCATGACTTTTACGCGCGGGTCTTAAAATGTCCCATTTCTCTCCTTCAAAAAAGTTTGATTTATAACGCGCTGGGAGGTCTCTCCCGTCACTGCGCTCGTCCGTACATTTATCTGATTGCTTTCATAAACAATTTAAATGTTGTTTTAATAACATTTATTTCTGAACAATGGTGCTGCACAGATTTTATTGCACAAATCTATAGAAAAATAAAACCCCGAATTGAAATAGGTTTATTTTGCAACGTTGTATTTATTTATGTATTTATTAGCGATTTGAAACAGCGATCATTGGGCCTCCCTTCAAACGGACTTCCGTGTTCATTTGTGCGTGAGTGGGAAATGTCGCGTTTTTATCACCGATCTATAATCTGTGTTTATGTTTATGTTTTAGACCCAACGGCTCCTCTTGGCGTCCCGTCAACAAAAATAAAAAATATGGCCGTACCTTCACACCCAAAAACCATACTGTAACCGTAATAATAATAATTAGGCTATAGCATTTCATTGTTTTATTGAGTCCTGTCAGTGCCCAAAATCATTTCCCATTTTTATAAACATTTAATGTCCACCAAAGTACTTTTTAGACTTGAACACTGAATTATTTTGAGCACAGAACGTGTTAGTCCTCGAGTAAAATGCTGCACTTATGGATTTTTATTATATTGTTTATGTTTTTGAAATGCTTAGGATTTTAATTTTGTACCGACAATCGACACGCTCGCGGAAAAGACAATTCCAATAAAGTTTTGCCATAAAAAAAAAAAAATTCGAAAAAACAAAAAACAATACAAAAACGCAATCCGTATTTTTATTTTTTATTTTTTTTACGGCAGATAAGCGTGGCCTCAAACTCTGAAAGTTTGGTTCATGTTTTTCCCGCCGTCGTCCCGTTTGGAAAAGTTCTCGGGGGGCCTTTCTTTTTCAGAGTTCACGGGCACAATTGGCCCCGAGGCCGGTGGTTAGAATATATTTTATTGACGTAAAGGTGAATAAATCGAATAATAAAAAATACTATTAAAAATCGGCATAAAAATAAGACGAATAAAATAATGTTTCCCAAATGTTCACGTTTTATAAAAAAAAAAGAGAAACAAATTAAATGGCACACGTAAAAAAAATAAAAAAATAAGTCGGACCGAAACGTCGTCTCGGCGTAGAGAGTTATTCTGGGATGTTTGGCCGGTCGGTCGGGGCTAAGGTTTTCCTGCAGTTCTGTTTTGTATTGTTTCTTTTGCACTTTTGTGGTTAGTGCTCACCTGTATGCCGTCTGTACTGTTCATCTGTTCATTTCTTTGCTTTTATTTTTCTCAGAGAAATCAATTAAAATTTATGAAATGTAAAAAAACGACAAACTCTGCGAGACTTTGTTGTTGTTGTTGTTTTTTTCCTGACCGGCTGCTGCGACGGAACTTAAAAAAAAAAAATGCATTTAGTCCACGGCTGTATTCCAAAAGACGATCAGATATCACTTTTTTTAAAGGGAACATTTTATTCTTATTTCGAGTGCAGGTATTATATCATATTAAATGGCGAGACCCGAGTTTATTTATTGGGCACATTTCATGCTCAATGGAACTCAATGGGGCTTACAACAACACACAAACATACAAGACCAAGACACAAATACGAACAAAATGTGAGGACGGGCGACTTCATCAAACTTAAAGGCACTATACCTGATGTTTTTCTCTCTGGTACCGAAACAAATCTGTTTGGCTCGTCCTTTAGCAGCCTGTAAACTCAGACGTGTGCGATCGACAGCTCATTTTTCTAACAAGTTGTGAAACGCGACTTTAAACTGGGCCCCGTGAAGAGTGTTGGGAAGGTTAGGAATGAGTGTGGATGCACTGGCTAACTGGCTAACTGGCTAACTGGCTAGCATTCAGTGGCTTCCCTTTTCGTCGTTTGTCTTGGAGATAATCCCAGTCACTCGGTAATGGAAACGACAAGGCTTCAGAAATTAGACGCAGAAATGTCCACCGCTACTAGAAACGAAATGGGCCTTTAGAAATTGCTTAAAAGTTAGCATGTGTAGCAGCCTGAACCACTAAGCTATCGGCTGCAGTAAAACGTAGCCACTTTTGGGATATTGGACGATTGAATGTAACATTGTAATGCTGTAGTAAGAAGACATAGTACGAATACAAATTTACAATGCCGTAAAAAAAATAAAAAATTGAATGGCAGCAGCAATTAGCATTAGTGACATGTTTAGTGATCACAAAGCCGTAAAATAGGTGGTATAAAAACTCCACTTTGCCATTAGAAAAGCTGTACAATTTGTCGATAAATAATGCCGAACGTGGTTGGCGAGAGCTAGAAACGAGTTAGAGCTTACGTTTCAACTTCCTCGTTCTGTCGCCGCGCGAGAACAAGGGGAACATAATGGGTACAGCGTCGGGATGGTTTCAAGCAAAGCGAAATGAAATAATGATGCTTTCGTACTGTGCGATTACTGCAGGAAGTAGCCTGTTTTTAGTTCAACAAGAGAGAAGAAGAAGAAGCAGAAGAAGAAGAAGAAGAAGATTTAAAAAAACAAAAACAAACAAACATTGATCATTTGTTCAAGAGAGTCTGTGATCCTTATAGCCCTGTGAGAGTCAATCAAAAGAACTCCATGAATAAATATGTGTGTTTTTTTAAATATATATAAATCATACAAAATCAAGGCCAAACTGCAAGTTGTTTATATAAAAGTGAAAATGTTTATTTTTGCTTTTGGGATGAAGTTTTTTTTTAAAGTAGTTTTATTTAGGCGCATTGAGTTGCCTTGTGTATACGAAATGCACAGTATAAATAAACATGCCTCGCCATTTGCAGAGCTACGCTATTGACCCCTCCACCCCCCTCTTTAATGGAGCGCATTTTGTCCGGCACTCCTCATTTGAAAGCTAAGATCTCTAAAAAAAAGAAAAAACAGATCAACTTTTTTTTTTCCTAGCTTTTTCCCCCCCCAAGGCTCGTTTTTTGGTCACGTTTTCCTCTTTGTTAATGGCTCGTTTTCGTCTTTGTTTATGGCTCGTTTTCGTCGCTATTTTGACGCTTTTTTCCAAGAAGCTTTTAGATTTGGATAATGCCTGGAAGCCTGGACAATAAATGGAGAAAATGTGCACAATTGTCACATAAAAAACATGAAAACATTTTCACCTCAAAACATTTACTCTAGAATAATTGTACACTTTAGATTAAGTCTTATTCAATTCCATGGTCATATTTGTGGGGTTTTGTCAATAAAATCAACACAAGGTGTGATTTGACCCCAAAACATGATTTTCTTATATATATATTTTTTTACAATTCTACATGTTTTATTCTCGTCAGCACTTCTGTAAAAGGAACCCAGTCCTTTTGATTCACAAAACGATGGCGGCAGGTTCCCGTTACTGTCTGCGAGTGTTTCTTTAAGAGCACTCAGAGCCAGTGTGTGGAACATTAGTGAATGGAGCTGGTCACATGACCCACCTCTCGCCCCTCCCCCCTCCTCTGTGTGTATGTGTGTGTGTAAGTGTGTGTGTGTCTGTATATATGGTTTATGGAGCCAATTGACCTGACTACTCACCAGCACTACGAGAACCTAAGGGGATTAGCAGGACTATGCTACGGTCCTCATAAACCAAGATTTTGTATTTTAATTTTTAGCATATAAAGAGCATAATTTCATTGTTTTTCTGAAGTCCTTTTAATGCTCAATGATAATATATCATGCACATATCAAGTTTTTTTAAATTCTTAGCTTTTAAAGACCATAAATTGAAAGTTTATTTGACGTCCATATAATACCCCAACCTGACTTCTTGTGTATGGAGTGTATGATGTGCTCCCCCTACCCTACTCTGGCGGTATTGAAGGCTCCATTGTGATTGGTTCTTTATGGGGACACGTGCGGGATATGTGTCCGGGCATGTTGAGTGATTTCGGAAGACATCTAATGGTAATGCGAAGAAGAAGGACCAAGAGAAAGTTCACTCCAAAGAAGACAAGAAAATATATTGGTAAGTATCTAGTCCTTGTTAAATATACGTTATCAAGTATTTTCTGAATGGAACTTAGCCCCGGCCTGGAGGATTTATCCCCGGGCTGGATGATATGGGGACCGGGCTATTGGGTTTTGGAGCTGGCTGTGGAACTTAGCCCCAGCCTTGGTGAGTTTTCCCCGGCCTGGATGAGTTGGGGGGTGTAGTCCGAGGAGGGGTGCTTAAGAGTGGGTCCGAGATGTGGGCTGTGTGTCCCCGGAGGTCCAGAGGAGTCAGGGGGGCGAGTGTGTGCAAGTAGGGCCGGGGTAGGAGTGCCCTGAGCCGGGTAGTGTAAGTGGAGTAGAGGGTGGGTCATTGTGGTGGATGTCGGTGCGGAGCTGGTAGCTTTAGGAGCAGGCTGGTCAGAGGAGGTCCAGAGGAGCCAGGGGGGCGAGTGTGTGCACGTAGGCCGGGGTAGGAGTGCCCTGAGCCGGGTAGTGTAAGTGGAGTAGAGGGTGGGTCATTGTGGTGGATGTCGGTGCGGAGCTGGTAGCTTTAGGAGCAGGCTGGTCAGAGGAGGTCCAGAGGAGCCAGGGGGGCGAGTGTGTGCACGTAGGCCGGGGTAGGAGTGCCCTGAGCCGGGTAGTGTAAGTGGAGTAGAGGGTGGGTCATTGTGGTGGATGTCGGTGCGGAGCTGGTAGCTTTAGGAGCAGGCTGGTCAGAGGAGGTCCAGAGGAGCCAGGGGGGCGAGTGTGTGCACGTAGGCCGGGGTAGGAGTGCCCTGAGCCGGGTAGTGTAAGTGGAGTAGAGGGTGGGTCATTGTGGTGGATGTCGGTGCGGAGCTGGTAGCTTTAGGAGCAGGCTGGTCAGAGGAGGTCCAGAGGAGCCAGGGGGGCGAGTGTGTGCACGTAGGCCGGGGTAGGAGTGCCCTGAGCCGGGTAGTGTAAGTGGAGTAGAGGGTGGGTCATTGTGGTGGATGTCGGTGCGGAGCTGGTAGCTTTAGGAGCAGGCTGGTCAGAGGAGGTCCAGAGGAGCCAGGGGGGCGAGTGTGTGCACGTAGGCCGGGGTAGGAGTGCCCTGAGCCGGGTAGTGTAAGTGGAGTAGAGGGTGGGTCATTGTGGTGGATGTCGGTGCGGAGCTGGTAGCTTTAGGAGCAGGCTGGTCAGAGGAGGTCCAGAGGAGCCAGGGGGGCGAGTGTGTGCACGTAGGCCGGGGTAGGAGTGCCCTGAGCCGGGTAGTGTAAGTGGAGTAGAGGGTGGGTCATTGTGGTGGATGTCGGTGCGGAGCTGGTAGCTTTAGGAGCAGGCTGGTCAGAGGAGGTCCAGAGGAGCCAGGGGGGCGAGTGTGTGCACGTAGGCCGGGGTAGGAGTGCCCTGAGCCGGGTAGTGTAAGTGGAGTAGAGGGTGGGTCATTGTGGTGGATGTCGGTGCGGAGCTGGTAGCTTTAGGAGCAGGCTGGTCAGAGGAGGTCCAGAGGAGCCAGGGGGGCGAGTGTGTGCACGTAGGCCGGGGTAGGAGTGCCCTGAGCCGGGTAGTGTAAGTGGAGTAGAGGGTGGGTCATTGTGGTGGATGTCGGTGCGGGGCTGGTAGCTTTAGGAGCAGGCTGTGGAACTTAGCCCCAGCCTTGGTGAGTTTTCCCCGGCCCTGATGAGTTGGGGACCGGGGTATTGGGTTTAGGAGCTGGCTGTGGAACTTAGCCCCAGCCTGGGTGGTTCTTTGTAGGTTCAAGTATTGTCTGTTTATCTTTCAGAGTGACACTGGGAAGGACCAAAGGCAGGAGATGGCACAAGAAAAAAACAACCCAGACTCAGACCCAGACTATGTGGGTGATGAAGATTTAGATGAGCTCCCCCATCCAAATATATGGCTGACACAAAAGTCGGATACAAGTCTTGCTCCTGCTTCTAGTGCACCGGGAACCAGCCAGCAAGGTAGTTCTTCATACACCTCAGAGTTGCATTCAGAGAATGGTCCACGAAGAGGAGACCCACAGCGGACAAGTTCCATAAATTACTGCTTTGTCTGCGGTAAGCCCCAGAAGAAAATATCGAGACATCTTAAAACACACAAGACCAATGCAGAGATTGTACAAGTCTTTTCCCTTACTGATGTCAAGGAGCGCAACAAACGGATTGAAAAAATTAGGAATAAAGGGAACTTTTTACATAATCAAGCAGTATTACAAAGTGGGAAAGGGCAATTGAAAGTGAAGCGACGATGCAAAAAAAAAGCTTTGGATGGAAAGTTTATTCACTGCATGTATTGTCAAGGCATGTTTCTCCGCAAAGAACTATGGAGGCATACTCGCAGGTGCCCTCACAAACCCGAAGATGCAAACCAAGAAGAGACGTCTGGAAGGAGAAGGATCCTCGGCTCTGCATCAGCTCAGGATGCCGCCTTATGTGCGCAAATCTCGGGTGGGGTTTGGAAGCTTCTCAGTGTTATGAACGTGGATGAAGTTGGATCAGTTGTGCGAAATGACTTCTGTATTCTCCAGTTTGCCCAGTCACTTTACAACATTCATGGACAGGATACAACAAAGTATGAATACATAAGACAAAAACTGAGAGAAGTGGGACGTCTGCTGCTGTGCTTGCGGACAGATTTCTCTGTGCCGACCCTGGAAGATGCTGTTAGGCCTGCAAACTTTGAGAAAGTGGTACAAGCGGTCAAAAAGGTAGCAGGTTTTAATGATGACAATCTTTCGTACAAAACCCCGAGCCTTGCTCTTAAACTCGGCCACACACTGAATAAGATCTGCGACATCATCCACTGCCGGGGCTTGATGGCAGAAGACGAGAAGCTGGTGAAGTATACTGAAACATTTAAGAAGTTGCTCAGTACCAAGTGGAAAGAATATGTATCTCACAATGCCCTTAACACACTGAGTGATGCCAAGTTTAATAAACCGTTAACCTTACCATTCACTGAAGATGTTGTGAAACTTCACAAGTTTTTGGAAAAGGCAGCAGAAGAGGCCACAAGCAAACTGCAAGAAACAGATGATGCTCAAACTTATGCCCGTCTTGCCATGGTGTTGCTCACACAAATCATTGTGTTCAACCGTCGGCGAGCTGGAGAGGTTTCCAAAATGCCTCTGAAACATTTTCTGGAGAGGGATAATCAACAACTTCATGCGGATGTAAGCCTTGGTTTATCGGACACAGAAAAGAAGCTCTGCCGGTATCTAAGTCGCGTGGAAATTATGGGTAAAAGAGGGAGAAAAGTTGCAGTTCTTCTCCCCCGACCTGTTGTCAATGGTCTTACACTACTCACAAATAAGAGGAAAGAATGTGGTGTGTCTCCCTCAAACCCATTCTTATTTGCACGACCCAAAGCACCAACCCATTATAGAGGAAGTGACTGCCTGAGACGTTTCTCCACACAGTGCGACACAAAGTACCCCGAGCACCTCCGGTCGACGGGTCTCAGGAAACATGTGGCCACGCTATCTCAAGTCTTAAACCTCCAGGAGAATGAGCTGGATCAGGTGGCAGACTTCCTTGGACATGATATCCGCGTACACAGGGAATTCTACAGACTGCCTGTTCCAACAACACAACTTGCAAAGATATCCAAAGTATTGCTTTTAATGGAGAAGGGATCCATTTCCTCGCTAAAAGGAAAGACGCTGGAGGAGATTGAACTTGAAGGTTTGTTAAATGTATCTCTTATCTGGGTGTGCATGTAGGGCCGGGGTAGGAGTGCCCTGAGCCGGGTAGTGTAAGTGGAGTAGAGGGTGGGTCATTGTGGTGGATGTCGGTGCGGAGCTGGTAGCTTTAGGAGCAGGCTGGTCAGAGGAGGTCCAGAGGAGCCAGGGGGGCGAGTGTGTGCACGTAGGCCGGGGTAGGAGTGCCCTGAGCCGGGTAGTGTAAGTGGAGTAGAGGGTGGGTCATTGTGGTGGATGTCGGTGCGGGGCTGGTAGCTTTAGGAGCCGGCTGGGGATCTTAGCCCCAGCCTTGGTGAGTTTTCCCAGGCCTGGTGGCTTTAGGAGCGGGCTGATTGAATTGAATCCCCCTTTTGTTTTTAGATGAAATTCCCATCAGTGCAGATGAGGCCGAAGAGGAGAGTCACAGTGACTCGGGGGACTCTGCTGAGAAACAAGCGGCAACTGTGGTTATAGATGATGACCCGATCGACATAGCTGATGGAGATACCTCTGATTTTGAAGGCAAGTTCTTCTGTTTACTCTTGTAGTAGTCTTGCTCTGACTTATTCACATTGTTTTGTTTAAATTAATTCCTAATTTTCCTTTTCAGAGGCAGCACAGAGGCCTGCAAAGCAACCTGGACCAAAACGCAGAGTGACAAAAAGAGCATGGTCAAAGACTGAAGAAGCAGCTGTAATGCGGCATTTTAAAAAACACATCAAGAGAGGAAAACTGGCCACAAAAAATGAAGTAACTCAGTGTAAGCAAGCAGAAATGGCCTTAAGTCAGAGAACACTGCAGAATATAAGAGACTTTGTGAGAAATCGTGGACTAGCACATAAAAGACAACTAAAGGTAAAAGATGGATAAGCATGGAGTGTATGTATGAAGAACATTAAAACTTTTCCAGCCTCTAATTGTGGTTCATCCATCCATCCATTTTCTCCCACTTGTCCGTTGCCGGGTCGTGGAGGCAGCCGTTGGAGCTGCCCAAATCACATAGCACCAGTCCCCTATGGCTCCTCCTGCAGGTGGTGGGTCCACGGAAGGACGGCCTCATGGTTCCAAACGGGCCTGTTGGTCTCTCATAGGGGAATTGTGGTTCAGTTATGTTTAAAGTCCTCATAATTCATCTTTGGTCCTCATGAACCACCTTCTGGTCGGTGGCTGTGTATAGACAACCGTAGCTGATACAAGGATGTTAAATAGACCTAAATTTTTTTCAGATTTTTTACAGTTAGTCTATCCAGAGCTTATCTCTCTAGGACCTTGGGAAACCATAGTCCTCTTAAACCACACCAGGGTTGGTTTTTCCAAAAGGTCAACATAAACCATAAAACCACGTATGTGTGTGTGTGTGTGTGTGTGTGTGTGTGTGTGACCTTTACAATACAAAGCAGATCACTTGAGCGTTTACCCACCTCTACGGTAAACAGATTAATGTCAATGTAAATACGGACATTTACACAACGGTATTACATGTGTGCATTGCTAAAAAAAAGAAAAAGAAAAAAGGTTCATACCTAGGTTAGTGGTGTTCAAAAATAAAAACAAAACAGATAATACAACTAAAAATAACTAAAACTAGCACTAAAACTTTTAATACTTTCACCGTATTGTGCTAAAAAATGTAATGTATGCGCCTGCGCGGACAGAGCTTAAATTTGAAAAGCCGGGTTTCCCTATTTGATCGTGTAAACAAGGAATTTGAGTTTCCCGATTTCTCAGTGTCATATAAACACCACATCCATTACCTCTATCTATGTCACTTCCTGTCAGGAGCTTAACAGTTCAAATAATCATTCATTCATTCATTTGCTGCTTCACTGAAATAAAACGGCAGTGCATTTAATATAAACCTATGATCCATCTATAGACTTTGAATAAACCAATTTCGATCAATAAAGCATTTCCTAATCAACAAAGTGGTAACACTATGATCAAGATGTGTTTATTACCAAGCACCTGCAAAAAAAGCGTGATTCCCCCTCTTTAAAAAAAAAAAACGAACAAAACACTTTTATGTAACTAGATGACCTATTCCAAAGTAAAAAAAGAAAAAAGTGTTTTCGATGTGTATCGGAGGTGTTTTGGACTGAACACTTGACTTTGAATCCCCGCCAGCAGCAGAGGATTAACCTGCTCAGGGACAGAGATAACATCCGTCTTAACATCATGTTTACATTCTCCAGGAGACACACCCAAAGGACAACACACGGGGAATCCCTTAGTGCGGGACCTTTGGACATCGCAGACTTTCAGACACAGTAACTTGTGTTTAAAGGCCCAATATCAGAACACACACACCATTTAAAGGCCCTATACATGCCATGTCATGTGACTTTTATTGTTTATGGCGGCCATTTTGAATACTGAAGTAGAATTATGCGGTACTACAACGTGTGACACATCTCTACTCAGGATTTAAATGAAAGACAACTGATTGACAGTGGCATTTTTATGTACTCGTAATCATTGCTCAAGAAGATAACAGCAAAAACACTGTTATTCATTCCTATTTCATTTAACTGTACGTAAAGAAAGGTTTACGTGAAGAAACCAGTGAGTCAGTGTTTAAGCTGCTTAAGACGTTAGCATGCTACCGGTCATGGGCGTCGGAACCATTCATTGTGAGGGGGACGTGTCCCCCCCACTTTTGAAAAGTGGTTGATTGGTCCCCCCCACTTTCACAACGTGAATTTTCATTGACTTTACATTTACTAGTTTAGACTGGACCTTTTCAATAGGCTCCCCGAGGCCAAACAATTAAATATGACCCGCGCCTTATTTTCCATACATTTAAAAACATATGTATTGGCATTATCCCATTATCCGCGCCAGTATCGCGTCGCTCCACGGCGCATACGCTCCGCTTTGCGTAGCTGTGTTCATGCGGCTCCTCACCTCAGAGCGGCTGAAATGTAAACATGTCTCTGTAAACCGCTGAAAAACGGCTAAAGTGAGAATACTGAGGATTATTGTTGGACGGACAGATTTGACCAAACCGAAGCACAAGGACACTCGTGCATCGTGTTTCCGGAGTTTTTTACGGATTCTCACATGGAGGAGCAGGGCTTTTCGCGTCCTCGGCAGGTGGACAGCGTGTCTTCATCGGTACAAAGGGCCTGACCAGTAACTTTAAGGTGAGGAACATCAGTTTTGGATGTGTTTGTAAAGCGAGTGATGAAACTGATGAGTTTGGGGAAACTGCACCGGGCTAGCACGAGTGTTCAACCGGTCAATACGCCGTTAAACCTCGCTGTCTGGACTCTAACGTAACCAGATAACATCTGAATTATTCATTTGACGGATAAATGTTTTCTTCCTTTACCCCTTGACTACATTTTATCTGCGTTTGTGGGAAATGTGAAGATACAAGCGTTGAGATGTTTCTTTGCGATGGCGGGAGTTAACGGGTGAGGCTGAAGCTAAATGTGGACACAAACACGAGCGCCGTCTCTTACGAGCTTCATTCACTGAGTTTTTTTCACAAAGCGTCATGAAGCCAGGGCTGGACAGGAGAACAGCGGCTCCACAGGTGTTTGGTTATCCGCCCTATATGTCCACCCAGCTGCCAGGAGGAGGCGCTGCTGAGCTGATCGAGTCTCTCACGTATTCTTGAAGTAGCGCTCGATTTGGATGTAGTCCCGCTAAAGCAATAACATTGCTCTGTGTCCTGACCGTGTCCCACTGTAGTTCTTAATGTTAAGAAGTCGCCCCCCTCCATTTTTGAGATGTGTCCCCCCCACTTTCCAAACGCTTCCGACGCCGCTGCTACCGGTTAGCATTTGGCTTCAACAGCTCAGCTCTGACTTCTCCAAGAGAAAGCCCTGAACCACACTCCAAACATCTACCCTTGGATACAACATGTGGCAGAGGTCAGAGCTGAGCTGGTACTGTAGTATTTCCTCAGTGTTCATAGATGTGAGCCACACATGTGTTTATCGTGTTGAAACCATCGACAGTTGATTGCTAACCGGTAGCATGCTAACGTCTTGAGCAGCTTAAACACTGACTCAGACTGAGACTCTGTCGACATGACAAAATCCCAGAGAAATGTTTCCTGTTTCCTCTTTGATGTGTTAATTTAGTCTGAGGAGTGAAGCAGATCTGTAGTAAATCCTGCTGTGGCTCGATGGACGGCGCTGCTACGTCTGTGCCACATTTACTGGTTTCTTTACTTAAACGTGCGTCTCTGGGGCCGTGTTTTATCTGTTACCTTCTTGAGCAATGATTATGAGTTCATAAAAATGCCACTGTCAATTCATTTTCATCTTGATATTGTTACATGTTGTAGTACTGCATAATTCTACTTCGGTATTCAAAATGGCCACCGGAACTATGCGTGATGCCATTGGAAACGCATGTATACCTGACCTTTTCTATCTTTCTTTCTTTTGTAAAAGTATGTCCTAAAAGTTTTCATTTGCCTGACGCATGATTTTAGCACTGCATTATGATTATTTGCTGTTGTGTATGGTCAACCAAAATTGTCAATATGTGCCATACAGGGGTTTACCTTTTTCGTCACATGTTGACTCCAAAGGAGCGCTGTGACATCACATTTGGACTAAAAAGGTAAACAGTAGACAAAAAGTACCATATTTTCCCTTGTTACATTTTGTCAAATCATCAACGAAGGATGATGACGTTGATTCACGTACACACTATAGTTGGGCAAGCACTTTGTACTAGTAGCTAGTACATTGAAACCGCCGTGGGTGTGGAAAAAAATAAGACTATCCGTGTAATTCTAATGTATTTTCAGGAATTGCATGCTAGTATTCATTATTCATTCATTCAGCATTACAGTGATAGTGGCCCTGGCAGCTGTGAAACGTGCTATTAAACTCCTCCCTGTGAAGAACTAGGATGTTAGAAATGTGTTCAGAAAATTGGGTTTGGACACAACTAACAATTTGAAATTTCATTCCCTCTTTCACTGTTTTAAACAAACAAACAAACGCAAACAAACACAATCTGGTAAAGGACCTTTAAAGTGCACATTACAGGTTTATACTTTTGGAAATATGACCTTCGGTATTTCATCTGTTGTAAGTAATAATTATCATTTTTTGGCGACGTGAAAACAGGAGGCGACCTCGCTCGCTCCTTGTGCAGCTGAGTTTTTTGCCTTTCTCTGCAAACTGCATTTGTGGTTTCTGTTCCACATTGTTTTTCTGGATACTTTTGTACGTCTTTGCCGTGTTTTTGTGGAGGTGTGGTGGATTTGTTTACTTTGAAAGTCTAAAATGGTCCTGAAGAAAGCAGCGTTTTAAAGGTAAACAAAATGCTAGCTTATCAGCTAAACCCATTTGAGACCTACACATTTCTTCTTCTGAGACACTGAAGAGGCACCAAGAGCCCCCACACCTGCAGCACAGTCGAGGCGAGAGGAGCTACAGGAAACAAAAAAGGACAAACAAGAGATGGTGAAAGACTGTTGTGAATCGGAGGGAGCGGAGGGAGGAAGAGGAAGGAGGAGCTGACCAGTGCAGGACACAACGCTCTGAAACAGGGACAAACCCAGGAGGCGTGGCACCATTTCAGAGGATCAGAGGAACAGAGGGCAGCCAGCCAGGTTTCTTCCGAGTGCTTTTTGTATCCATATCCGGCTTTAAACTTCTCCACAACAGTATCTCGGACCTGCCTGGTGTGTTCCTTGTTCTTCATGATGCTCTCTGCACTTTAAACTGACCTCTGAGACTATCACAGAGCAGGTGCATTTATACGGAGACTTGTTTACACACAGGTGGATTCTATTTATCATCATTAGTCATTTAGGTCAACATTGGATCATTCAGAGATCCTCACTGAACTTCTGGAGAGAGTTTGCTGCACTGAAAGTAAAGGGGCTGAATCATTTTGCACGCCCAATTTTTCAGTTGTTTATTTGTTAAAAATGTTTGAAATATCCAATAAATTTCCTTTCACTTCATGATTGTGTCCCACTTGTTGTTGGTTCTTCACAAGAAATTACAGTTTTATATCTTTATGTTTGAAGCCTGAAATGTGGCAAAAGGTCGAAAAGTTCAAGGGGGCCGAATACTTTCGCAAGGCACTGTATACAATGTTACCCCACAAAAAAAATATGATAATAATAATAAAAATAATAATAATAATACAGTATCACCCAAGTACCATGTGGTAAAACTACTCCAAGTCTCTGCCTGTGTTTAAATCCCTCGTTCTCGCAGGCTTTATATCACTGGCTGTTTCAGACTTCCTACAGTGTGTTGTTTACATTACTGAACTGGTCTTTGTCTTTTTTTATTTTTGGCTGTGCATCGGTAAAGTTTTTTAAAGTGCTTTATAAATAAGTAATAAACACATTTTAAAGATTGGGGGATTTCCCTCAGCTCTCGCAGGGCGAAAGAGGACATGACTCTCTCTGTTCTTGCCCGGCCTGAGTGTGCCTATTGTCCGTGTGTGTCTATTGTCTCGCCCCGGTGTGCGTCTGCAGACTGCGGGGGAATTTAGGTCAGCGGGCCCAGGACCTCGCTTGTTTTCCTAAATGGAAAGGGGGTCGGAGGGGGCCGGGCGTTAGGGATTAAGAGGAGTGACGTCATGGCACGGCAGACTGGGAAATGGTGTGATGTCACTGGTTTGAGAACTCGTCACACACACAAGGGACGTTCACTTTATTTTTATTGCCACAAACGCAAAAAAAAAAAAAAATCTGTATTTTATTTAGGGTGAGACTATGCTGGCTAATGGGGGGGGGGGGGGGGGGGGTGAATGAATGCAGAGATATCAATTTGAAACTTTTTGCCGTAGATTACTGACATAAATGAGGTAAAAAAAATGTAGTGCAAGTTTTCTGTCATTTAGTGTTTTCCTAAAATGACACTTTATGAATGAGAATGGTATCTCAACGGCGTCCCCGAAGACTGTTACCTGCTCTGACTGCAATCGGCCCAGGCAGGTCGCCCATCGGGTCGAAAAGAAATCTTACCTTATCTTACACAAAAATGACTTCAAAGTGCTTAAATTATCGGAATTTGTTCTGACTTTAGAGAAGGTTTGGATTATTTGAATGCCAATGACACCAGACAGATTTTCTTGTCATTTACTTAACGTCTCATTTCAAGTTTGTTTTTGTCTGTTCCATTGGCGGTGCCATGCCATTGGTCCAACAACCTACTAGTCCGACGTCTCATTATTCCGAAAATTAACCATTGAGCAGAGGTTAGTCTAACCCAGTTGTGTTGTGGATCAGAGAGCCAAAGACAACCATTGGCCCTAACCTTAAGGTCAGTGGACTCCTGCCTGGACCTAATTTTATTTTTCAACCCCTAGTGAATGGGACATTTTTGGAATAATGAGACGTCGGACTAATGGGGGCAATCTCAGACAGTCTCAGGTCGCATTCACATCTAAGACTCGGTTCGATTGGGGACCAAACTGCAACATTGTTTCAGCTCTCCAACTGGCACAAACCGCGTTCACACCTCCTTCTTGTCAATGGAACCAACAGTCTAAATGCAGTTCCTCTGCATGCCTGTGGGGGCGCTGTAGCAAAACCTTCTACGGGAAAAACAGTGAACAAGAAACACGCTTCTCTGATTGGTCGATTAAACTCCACTTCCTGTTCCGTCTTTTTTTTGTTTACAAAATGGAGCGGTATCAGACTGTGGCTGTGTTGGTTTTTCTCTACGCACTTTTTAATATGACAGTGACAGTAACTATGCTCAGGGAGATAAATGAGCCGATACACATCATGAGCAGACGAGGTAAAACCGGGACTAAAGCGGGACTAAACCAGAACTAAAGTGGGACTAAAGCGGGACTAAAGCGGGACTAAAGCGGGACTAAAGCAGGACTAAAGCGGGACTAAAGCAGGACTGGCGGACCCCGGAGATATTTTTCCTTCACATGAGACATCTGCGAAGGCTCTGGGCAGAGACATCCAAAACTACAGACTGTCCGAGGGAAAGAGACAAGGTACTAAACAGGATCTAATCAGGGCTTTGCTCACTGGCCTCTGTCACTGCTTATATCAAAGGTCTCTGCCTTATATTTACGAGTCACGGCTGTGTTTTGGTGTAAATTCCGTATTAACTGTTCATCATAGAGGGTCTGCACATGTGTTTCCATTTTAAATAGAACCCACCGCATTCCGTAATGAATGTCGCGATTGTCTCCGCTCTGTTCTGTCTCGTAGCAGACGCACTACGTCCTTCAGCGTTCGCTTCCTGGTTTCGTTTCGCTCTCTGGCGCAGGCTGCGTTCACAAACCAAATGAGACCCACGTTTTCAGCCGGGCCAGGGTTCGCTTCTTTGGCCCGGATCAGAGTCCGTCTGCGCGTTCACAACAGCTCAAACGAACCGGGCTATCCGAGCAAACGGGCCCGGATTCGGATCAAGAGAGGGGTTGTGAATGCGAACCTAAAGAAAATCAGCATTCATTGTCTTAATTCAAGTCATTTTTCTAAGATATATTTTTTTTCAGGTCAGATCGCGACCCCCCCCCCCTCCCGTTCTAGTCAGACTAGGCGGGAGCTCAGCCTTTGCCCTCGCCCATGTAACTGTAGCGAGTGTCTCTGATGAGTGTGGGCCAAACACAGCTGTGTTTGTTTGAACCGAGGAGCAGACTGGACTGGAGAATGAGGCCTTGTTAAAGTGCGGTGTGTGTAATACAGACTGACACGCAGGACACAGGAGTGTGGGCTCTCAACACCACACTGACACCGCGGGAGACGTTACACACATAGTCATCATTTCAGTCACTGTGTTCGGGACAGCTTCCAGTTTTCACATAGTTGCTGTTCATGTAATTGACTGGGGTTCAGGAGCCAGGCCACGTCTCAGATACACCTCAAACGTCTCCCAATTTCCCCAGCAGTTACCCCAAAACCAGGAAACTCATTCATCTCTCACAATCTTCACCACGCTCCAGCATTTTCAAACTCCAAACTGTAAGAATGAAAGGCTGTTTGGATTGAAGTGTCCCAGGTGATGGCCATCCGTGTGATGAGAGGAAGTGTTTCCAAAAGCAGGTCCTGGCTCTGAACCAGGAGAAAGACATCTGTCAGAAAAAAAGTCAAAAACGGCTGAAAGCTCATCAGAGGGGTGCAGCCCTGAAGAAATGTACAAAATATCGGGACAGGACACAAAGGTTCGGTTGTCAATAGCCAACAAGATCGCGCAGTTTTAGAACTGTCACAAACTGAAGAAAAATCATGCGTAGAACCACCAGGAATACATGATCAGTGCAGCCATTTTCAGCAGCTGTAACCAACATGAAGTGTCCAGAAGTAAAAGGTGTTCAGAGCGGAGCTACACTGCAAGGAAAAGTAAAACCCAACCACTATTGAACAAGACACTTGACTCACTGGACTGGGTCAGGAACAGTGTTGGGTAACGTCACTTTTAGAAGTAACTGGTTAAGTTTCCCCTCTGGAAAAGTGGCTCGTTATGTTACTGCGCTACTTTATTATGAAAGTAACAGACTGATGCGCTACCAATATTAAACATCTATATATAGCTTTTATTTGTTGATCATTTTCTCCGATGTGGATGCTCCATTTCACAAACGGAGTCGCCAAAAAAAGCGAACTCACGCAAACAGCCAGATGTATTAAAAACACTAATTTACATCCATTCATCCATCCATCTTCTTCCACTTGTCCGTTGCTGGGTCGTGGGGGCAGCTGTTGGAGCTGCACCAGCCCCTATGGCTCCTCCTGCAGGTGGTGGGTCCACAGAAGGACGGCCTCATGGTTCTAACCGGGCTTGTTGGTCTCTCATAAGAGGCTTCTGAACCGCTCTTTGTCTGACCCATCACCTAGGACCTGTTTGCCATGGGAGACCCTACCAGGGGCACGAAGCCCCCGACAACAGAGCCCCAGGATCATTCGGGGGCTCAAACTAATTGTAGTATTTCCACGATGTGAACGCGCTCGCTGAAACTCTGCCATGTTGCTGACTTGCTGTAAAGTTTTAGGAGGACACAGTCTGCGCATGCTCACGAGCGCTGGTTTTACAGTCTCCCAAACTAACGACATTATTGACATGAAAAACAAACTAGCAATACATTACCTGCAAATGCAAAACTGACTTGTTACTTTACTTGTTACTCTTAAAATGTTTTCACTGCGGGACAAGTGAGTGGATGCGTTGGGGCCGTTGTTCAGCGCCCCCCTTTGGCCCGTCGGTCAGCGAGGACCTGGGGACACGGCATCTGCTCTGACCGGCTCTCTCCATCTGCCCCTCGCTCCTGTAGGCTATCGAGGGTGTGGCCTGACCGTCACCGGCAAACACCTGTCCGACCCACAGATCCAGTTTACTGACGAGAAGGGCCGGGTACCATTAAATGATACCAGTTTAATATAGGGAGAAAAAATGTTTAGGTACCACTGGTACTGAAATAAATGAAAGTATCGAAAAGTGTCAAAAAAAAAAGTCAAGTTTTGATGCTGTTGGTCCAGGGAAAGGATTAAAGTGCATATGACAGGTTTTAATGCTTTCGAAAATGGGACTTATTTGGAAGGATAACATCAGTTGCATAATTATCATTTTATTTAAGAAATGTTGGGCAGAAAAGTTATTTTTATTTGAATTTTTTATCTCCTGACAGGAAGTGACATAGAGGTAAAGTTCCACAGCGGTTTGATTCATTTCCCATTGGCATGACATGGTTAGCGGGGCAACAGTTTCAAATGGTTTGCCTTTATCGATGTCACTTCCTGTCAGTGTTCAATAAAGAAGTGTAACAATAAACATCGCAAAAAAGGTCAAACTAAAGAAAGCTGGGTACAATCTTTAGGAAAATCTTAAATGTGATTGTGTTAACTATGTTTTACCAAAAATGTTGTCTAATGTGCCGTATGCAAGGAAGTGACTTTTTTATTTCATACCTATTTTTTTTCCATTTTCCCTCCAAAAATGGCCCAATGTTTGCCCAATTTTTGTCTCATTTTCCTACTACCGATTTATGATAAATTCTTTGTTTTACTCTTGTTTTCAGTTGATTTCAGTGACGCTTACACTAAAATCTCAAAATCCCTTCTGATTGCAAGTATAAATTTGGTTGTGTTGTCCACAAATGACATAAATGTTGTTTATGTCATTCTTCCCAGCCGATGGATGGTAACAGATTGATTGACAGTACGTCGATGTCAGGTTGCAGCTGCTCCTCAGTCACAGCAAACACCACAGGGGAACATCTGTGTGAGGGCGGACCCTCTGGCTTAGGATTGCTTCAAAGTAATGCTCACATGTACTGCATTAGCCAGTCATTACAGCGTTGTCTTTACTTTCACGTACTGTACTATGGCAGAGCTGTCAGCATTTTCCCACATCAACCGACGACCCCAGTACCAACGAGGCTGTAGTGAATATAGAATACGTTTGTATTAAACTAGTTCAAATAAGAACACAGGTTTTGTGTCAACAAGGCAGAGATGTGACATTAAAATATGCAAACCAGCTCTCTCCCCATGATTCTAGGCCAAAACATGACTCCGCCCCCTCCTGGCTGACATTGTCTTGTTGGCACATGGTGGCCATTCACCAACCATCCACTCCTCCATCCATCTGACCATCCAGGATTACACGGCACTCATCAGTGAACAAGACTGTTTGAAAATGAGTCTTCATGTATTTCTGGGCCACTGCAACCGTTTCTGGTCGTCAGCTTCAATGAACAGTTTAGGGGAGGCCGGATAGAAGGTTTATGCACAACTGCAGCCTCTGGAGGGTCCTACACCTTGATGTTCAGGAGACTCCAGAGGCACCAGCAGCTTCAAATACCTGTTTGCTGCTTTGTAGCAGCTGTTCTATTAATCTGATGTGTTTGTCTGGCAGAAACTGTCCTCATTGTGCCTTTATCTGCACAATGTTCTCTGAATCAGCCACAAATCTCTTAACAGTACGATGATTACGCTAATCTTTCATTAAATATCGAAGGTTTTCATACCCAGACCAAGGCAGTTAACCATTTCACGCTTTTCATCAGCAGAGAGATCCTTTTTCTTTCCCATATTGCTTGAAAATGGCGGTCTGCTTAATAATGGTGAACGTCCTTTCAGTAGTTTTCCCTTAACTGGACTTAACCTGACAAACTAAACATCACAGGCGTCTGAGATTGATGTCAGTGATTCAAAGAGCCCTGAGACACAATACCATCCATGAGTTTCATTGAAAAAAATACATTTTTTAAAAACCTTTTTGACACAGAAATACAAATTGCATAATCATTTGAAACACAGTTTAGAAATGTCTCTCTCCCTCTCATTTTGCAAACTTACAGACTATCACCTAAATATTTTCCCTGAATTAGTTCTTGATCATTTTGACTCAACTTAAGTTTCACTGGTGCGATCGGTGATTACGGTAACAAAAAGTAAAAGTGGAAGGGGCGGGATCTGAAATGTCTGCTTGCTCTTTTTGTTGTTGTTGTTGCTAAAATTTCCATTCAAGTCAAATAAAATGTGTTGATCAATTGTATGTCACGCAGATATCAGAAGACTAATCTAGATAGTGAAAGTGTAAAGAAGAAGTCTGGTCAGCGAGGTGTGGAGTGGGCAGACGTTAAATAGACTGCTGGCTCCAGTGTTTTGACCTCAAGAACGAGAAGAGCTTCTGAAGATAGAAGCGAAACGTCTTCAACTCAACCAACACGGTCCAGTCGACAATATCAGAAAATCCCCATTTCTGAAATGGGCTGCGGTCATTTATCATAACGGATCCGCTCTTTGTGAAGGAGTGGCAGCGGAATGTGGGGGCAGTCACGTTAAATGGATCGTGACATCACACTCATAATGGAGTGTAAAATAAAACCATGAGGGTGTTTATCGTTTTGAAACGTGGAGGAATGGACGAGGACAGAGGTGTAAAATACAAAAACAAATTGTTTAAAAAAAAAAAAAAATCATATAATATATATAAATTTTTTTACAATTTGAATGAATTTAAAATATAATTTTCAATTGAAGACCAGTTGTCCATAAATAGTTCAGTTTTCTTTTGTACCTTGCTGTTATTTGCTTCACATGATATGTCTTTCCGATAATTAATTTGTTGAGTGTGACCTCCCACCTGATGGACCACAATGCGTTGTGCGGGTCGGCGGATAAAAGCCGACACCAACAGGTCTTTGTGCTAAACACCGAAAATGGTCCCAGATGCCGTTCAAATCACCTGTCAAGTGTTGTTTATGTAAAGTTGCCAACGTTAGCTGCTGACCTTTAGCTTCAGCTGTTAAATGACCGATAGCGCCCCCTCAGGCAAAAAGGCAACATTTCTAAGCAGTTTTCTCCATTCAATAAAAAATTGGGAGCTTTTTTACCATGTGACAATGTTGTTCCCTCATCAAAAACAGACCTGGAGCTGTGTTTTGACCCACTCGCGCCTCTCTGAGTAAACTTTGGATCTGTTCTTACCAGTGGCTGCTCCAAAAAGCTGAGTCTTTAAAGGAACAGGGCCAGGCCACCGTTTTTCCATACTGAGGTATGTTCTTACTCGAGCTTAGATGAGTTGATGCGTACCTGTCTGGTCTTTGTGCGTGCACTCAGTCACATAAGACCAAAGATGTTGTTAGCATTTGGCCTCTCCCGGCATATTCCTGTGAAGTTAGAAGCGACCACGCTCTTCCACGGGCACAAAGACCAGACAGGTACGTATCAACTCGTCTAAGCTCAGGTAAGAACATATCTCAGTATGGAAAAACGGTGGCCTGTTTCTTTAATGGGCCGGTGACCGATCAGATCGGTGCACCTCTACTAATATGTATCCATAACTATTCAAATGTTACTAGAAATTGGTCGGTCTTTATTGCAAAAATTCATTAATACTAGAGTTTAGCCAACTCTAAAGTAGATGTAGTCACTCATTCTGTTGGCTATACGGACACGCCACTCATCATTAGGTACTTTGCCAACCTCCGCATTTGACTCCCTGGTCCAACAGTTTGCTGAACGTCTCCCCGCTCCTCTACCGCTCTGTCCAATAAAGCCTTCAAAAGAACACAGATGTTGACATAACAAACCTTATCGTGAGATTTGGTGTCACCATAACAACTATCCACAAACACTTTGAAACACGTCGGGCTGTTGTGGACGAACGTTCCTGCACACTTTGTTAATCCGCTGTTATCGGAAGTGCGGGGCGCTGTAACAGGAGCTGAGGTTCTGACAGCAGCAGACAGGCGGCCCAGATGCAGGTCCATGCACATTACCGCCACTGGAAAGAATTTCAGCCCCCATATCCAGTAAAATCCCCATTCATGTTGGCGGACATGTAACTACTGGGATGCGCTTCCTTCCAGTATCAGAACTGCATACCAGGAACATGATGGTATGGAGTGGTACTTTGATATTGCGTCATGAACAGTGCTTCTGCGGCATCATAACATCAGTTTCTGGATAGGGGTTCTCGACTGGTGAAGCTTCATGACACATTTTCATCCTCGAATAACAAGTCGAGTAGAGGTATAGCTCACCTAGATAATTACATGTCTTTAAGATCCAGTTCGGCTTTACCCACAACTAAAAGCTTCTCGACTGGAGAGCAACAGTGTAATGCCTCATTTGAAAGCTAAGATCTCGTAACCTTTTGTCATGTCGTCACCGTTTTTGTCTATTTTTATGTACTGTGTGTGGCTTTTGTTTGCTTGAGGATGATTATCATTTCATGTTGTGTTCACTTCATGGGGCCAGTTCCAGCTTGTGGTGCCCAAAACCAGAGGGGACAGGCCCTTCTCTGTGTTTGGCCTCATGTCATGTTTTAAGTATCCTCTTAAGACCCACTTTTATTTCCAAGGAAGCAGGATTGTATAGTTCTCTGTGTCTTTTATTGTATTGTTTTTTTATTATTTAATACTTTTTTTTGATTGTTGGTTTGGTTTCACTTGATTAGATTTTTGATTCCTACTGTGCAGCACTTTGGAAATGCTTGTTAAAATGTGCTATAGAAATAAAGTGGATTGGATATTGTACATGTTTTTACTAGTGTTGGGACTTGATTTAATTATGGCCTTTGTAATTAATTCATCAATCGCAATTGACAGCAATTAAGCCTCATTTATTTCGGGTCTGTATTTATTTTTTTGAGATATATTATCGATGCTTCTTGGTATTTTCCTCCATTTAAAATTTTTGCAAAGGTGAAATGACCAGCGTAAAATGATAAATGATTAGCTTGCTTTACTTCATGCAATTGGGCTCGGATTTGGCCTTGTGCAGTGCATAAAAGCGGTACCAAAACATTTCCCTGTGGAACACTATTATAAGAAGGCTTGTTATGTTGTTCAAACAATACAATTTTAATCAAATTCAGCACCATCATTAATTATGGGTTGGGGCTATTATCAATGGTGAGTTTTTTAATGAATGTTGATGGACCCAAAAATCTTCCCTGTGGAGTCCTCACCACACAATATTAGTAAAAATAAAAGAGATAATGTCCGAAACAATTTCATTAACTATCAGTACTTTATTTTTTTTTTACTTCTGGGAATAAAAAACCCACAAAAACATTTATATTATTAATTATTTCTTTCTTAATTTCATTGCTAATATCTTTTGTAGCAGCTTGGCACCATCTTACACTAAATTTATATATATATTTAAACATATTTACATATAAGCATGTGGTGGTACAGTGATACACAAATGTTACAGTAGAATAATAAAAATATTAAAATATATAAGATTTAAATATAACTATAAGCATAATTGATAAGAAAAACAAACAGGATATATAGTAGGACAGTATTTGAAGTGTTCTGTATAAGTTTACTGCATATACTTTTAATTTTGTCTTTAAAAAATCTCCAATATCCATATTGCTTGTAGACTGTATTTTTCTGTATTACCGATCTCAATTCATTTAATCTGGACAATACTGTCAAACTGCCACCAGCCAAAGCCGAATCCTCCGTCTGTACGCAATCAAAGAGGATAATACAAACGCAACAGCTCTTCTAGCAAAGGCTGAGGGGATGTGGCTAAAGCACACTGGTCTGACTCTGTGAAACAGGCTTAGTTCCTCTGGTTTGGCTTGGATTGACAGGACATTCAAAGTTATAATGAAAGTGTTGTTTTAGGAGGTCATTAATAAACTCGATGATCGAATGTTATATTTTCCTGCTGATTTTTAGTGTAATGTTTGTAGAGTAGTTAGAGCTATTATTTACAGTGCGTTATTATATACAATATTTACATCATTAGATTTACATTATCACAAAAAAAAAACAAGAACAGTAAAAATAATAACTCAAAAGGATTAGTCCGAAGCAAGAAATCTTATAAGTGGGCTTGGGGCCAAAACTACTCGATGGAGAAAGTGTATAGTATAATTGAAAATATGACAGTTTTATGGGACTTGGGAGCAGGCCAGAAACACTTCCAACTTAAACCTAAACACTGGAGCTAGTCCAAGAAGCTAAGAACTGGAGCAGAACAGTGTTTACACATGACATGGGCTTCGTAAGATCTCCTGAGCCCAAACACCTGTTGGTCCAACACAGCAGACCCACAGGAACATGTCTGAGATCACCTTTTGACCACTTCACTTTGTGGCCTTTAATCCTTTGTACTAAAATGGGAATCCGCTACTGCACCATGAGGATGTGGTAGTCTTCGTTCAAAATGTCCATCTTCATTCATCCATTTCCATTGCTTCAAAAGCTTCTTATTTTAAATACGCATTTGATATTTCATGCTTCAAATTCAAAAATCATATAGCTTCAGGCTACAGCATTTTACTCACCAGAACGTTTGTGATTGTTGTCAGCAGGTCAGAATCAAGTCAAAGCAACGACTGAACTGCATTGACCACCCAGTGGGGATTCTAACATAACAGGGATTCGATGTCTTTACAATTCAAATGTATTGCTTTATTGAAAAGAAAAACAAAATCCTACAAAAACAAAACTAAAACTCCATCCATCCATCCATTTATTAGACGTGTGTTATGGGCGGCATGGTAGTAAATGGTCAATTCCCACCAGGAACGGGGCTTTTCTGTGTGTGGTTTGCATGTTCCCCCCGTGTCTGCTTAGGACCCTGTCCATACGAAGTCAAGCTGAGGACCAAACGCAAAGATATTTTATCAATCCAGTGTATCGTCCATACGAGTCCGGCGTTTTGGGTGTCTGTAAATGAACATTTTCCAAACTAGGTCCCAGAGTGGAAAGATCTCAAAACGCCGTTTACGTGACGCCGTTGTTACAACGTCTCCGAAACTTTTACTAAAACGATGACATCACAGCATCAGAGTGGAGTCTGTTATCCATAATCTACTGACCTTATAATGAGTTTTACTCATGGATCTATGATGGTTTTACTCATGGATCTATGATGGTTTTACTCCTCTTTGCTCCACTGGAGTCCGTGAGCCACAGGTGACAAGTAGAAAAACACGGCCGAGTCAGTCTGTGTGTTTGGACTGACTCAAAGTCCGGTCACTGACAGGTTTTTCTGCTTTAGTCCCGTTACGTCTGAAGAATAAACACGCCTCCTCGTCTCTTCTGTACATCGTAAATCCTTGAATCTGTTTCATTTTCACTGTTTACATTCCACAAAAGTTTACTGTGCCTGCGCCCTCTACATCTTGTTCTATTATCTGTGTTAGCGTCACAGCGCCACACACAGGCCTGGCAGATGAATCACGCCGTTTTCACAGACCTGAGTCGACCCATGTGGACGCACACATTTACTGAGCTGGCTTCAGTTTACAAAGAAAGTTTCTGAAAATATAAGCGTTTTGTCTTCGTGTGGATGTAGCCTAGATTTCCTCCGGGTGTTCCGGTTTCCCCTGACACTCAAAACCATGTACAATAGGTGAATCCTCCAGCCTGGTGTTTTGGACCATAGTCCGGCTTCACATCTGGAGATGGATCCCCGAACACCGGCCCAGGCTGGCAGCTCACTGCTCCTACAGGAGGCATTGAGGATGGGTCAAATGCAGAGAATGAATTTCCCTATACAGGGATTAATAAAGTATAACTTAACGTTATTCTGAAATCCATTTTGCCCATGTACATTGTTTCCGGAAGCATTTGTCCCTAAAAAAATGAATCAAAAAAGGGACGGATGAGTGTTACCAGAAGCACCCCCGATGCTAACAAAATAAATAAAGAGGTATACTGGTGGGGGCTAATACTATATACATTACCGGGTCACTGCTGAGAAGTGTGCTCATGATCTAATCTCTACAAAGAATGTAAGTAGTGCGTAATGTAAGCTAGCAAAAGGCTCCCCACGCAGAATGCATTTGGCTAACAGTGCAGGGTAAAGACTACTTCCTGTCCACATTTTAACATAAATTAATAATCATATAAATTTTTAAAACTGAAAAAAACTTAAGTGCAGAGTGTTTAAATGATGGAACTAGAGTTAATCTTGCTAATGTTGCTTCAATGCTAAAACACTTAGATATAAACACAGAATTCTCCAGTGAAGTACATCTAGAGTAGGTTTTAACATGTTGCATTAAGAACATGTTCAAACCTTTCCAAACGCATTAGGAATGAAAGGGTTAGGGAAGCTAGCAAAAGGCTCTGCACAGGGAATGCTTTTGGCTAACATCCTGTTGGCCAGTGTAGGGTAGAGACTACTTCCTGACCACATTTTACCGTAAATTAATAACAATATAGATCAGAGGCGTGCTGGGTAATCGGGGGGCCGTCCGATTGCAGTATTTTTGGGCCGGCCAGAATAAAATAATGAATTAATAACAGACGCACAGTTGTGCTATTCCCGACCTAAAGGCTTTGAATGGGCTGCGGCAGGAGCCTGGGCTGCTGTTCCAGATATAAATTAAGTAACACAAACGTAATTGTCATGGAAAGCAATAAAAAATTAGAAAAAGATTAGATGGAGAAGGAGATACCATTTGACGTTGAACTAACTCAGAGGGGTGTTTAAGCAGAACACCCCTCTGCTTTAGTTCAAGTTGGTGCAGTCCAATCCAGCAGAGACAAGTGTCCGCACGAGTAAAGAGGGAAAGGCAGTGAAAGGTAGAAAAGTGGACAAATGAAAAATATTTGTATCTACATAACTTAGGGCTGATTGTGGAGTTGTATCAGGCTCAGACTGTGTGCGCAGCGGCCCATTTAAAAAGAGAAACTGTTCAAAAATGGTCACAGTGGTATTTGAACAAACTACCTCTTGTACTTGAGACCAGCGCACTACAATTAAGCTATCATTTCATAGGAATACAGGCCGGTCTAATCCTCTAAATTCCCGGGGCGAAATGAGGTCCCAGCACGCCCCTGATATAGGTTTGAAAAACAGAAGAAAACTTAAGCGCAGAGTGTGTTTAGACAATGAAGCTAGCGTTAGCCTTTAGCTTGAATGCTAAAGCGCTTAGATATAAACATAGAATTCTGCGGTGAAGTATTTACATTCTGAGTAGATTTTAACAGGTTGTAAGTACTTACACAACAGCTTAGAGGTGGGACTAAATCGTCTATAAGATAATACCAAAATTGCCGTTTGGAAGATACGCAAATTTACAATATTGAGTATATCTTCGATGTCAAGAAACTGCTGCTAAACAATACAACAATAGGCTAATATAATTAATAATTAAAAAAAGGTTAAATGGTAATGGTAAATGGTCTCAACTTATATTGCGCTTTTCCACCTACATTAGGCACTCAAAGCGCTTTACAGCCAGGATCCTCTCACCCATTCATACACCAATGTACGCAGACACTGGAGACAAGGTGGGTGAAGTGTCTTGCCCAAGGACACAACGACAGCATGCACCTTCAGGAGGCGGGATTCGAACCCCCGACCTTCCGATCAAGCAATTTTTTTTTGCTTTAGTAATTTGTTCATGAGCGACACAGCATTCCAAATTTTTTTGTTTGTCAGCACATTTTTGCTAATTTCTGATGGTTAGCAAAAACATTATCGTTATAAATATGTAAATATCAATATTTTTATCAAAACTGCCCACCCCTTCAACAGCTGCTTCTTTTTGTACTGTTTAAAGATTTCTTTCTTTCTACGAGACACGGCTAACTGCTCATAGGCATAAAACATAGACAGGAAACCGCTGCTACCCTACGTAGTTAGCATCACGCTAGCCTGTAGCGTTGCATCACAACTAAGAATTTCAATGGACTGGCTACATTTATAAAATTTGGAGAAAAAAATAATAATAATAGTAATAATAAATGGGAATGCTTTCAAACTATTGGTGTATGAATGAGAGTGTGAATGGGCGAGTTATTCCTTGATGTAAAGCCCTTTGGGTAAGTTGGGACCATTTACCGTTTAAAGTCTACTTTTATCGTATTTAAAGTTGATGCCAGCGTATTCCATGTTACACACAACCTTAGCAGATTCAAGGGGACCTACAGAAAGTAAGTGGCTTAACTTTGAACAGAAGTCATACTGTATAGCGCCCAGAATAGGGGGGAACTGTTAGCTTAGCTCCACTGTAATTTGCTAATCCGAGCGCATTGCAGTAGATGCACACCGACACAGAATAAAACCTTTATAATGTGATTACACGCGCTTTCGCCGAGAACATTAGAGTCAACATCGGAGTCTGGCTAAATAAAACAAAAGTGAACACACTACGTCCAGCGTGTAGAGAGTGTCCGAAACCTAAAGCACATTAAGTTGTCACAGCGGATTGGGGCTCCGTGTGCGTACATGTGTGTGCTGCGGATTCCACCGCCGCAGTTACTGGAGGCATTTACGATCCTAAACTTACCACTTGACCTTTTCTGTAAAAAGCCTAATGCTCGTCTGCACGTATACGCTCGTGAACTCTACGCATCCTGGAGATGTTCACGGCTCGGCTGCTCGTGTGCTGTAAGTAACGTACAAGAAGTTTGTTTGTTGTGGAAAGTTTGTACATACATAATTATTATAAAACTGAATTGACAGTAAAGAGTAAAGGGGGAAAAATGTTTTAGGGAACTCTATGAAACTCTATGAAAAATGTTTTGTTTCACAAATTAGATAAAGATTGTTTGGGATATTTTAGTTAGTCGTTAGAGGTTATGCAGATGATTATTTGAGTTGTCACTATTTGCTTTGGCAAGGGTTCATCTTAAAAAAAATAAAAATAAAACACACTGCAAAAAGTAAACTTGAAATAAGTAAAAATTGTCTTGAAATGCGTATATTTTATTTAATTTTTTTATTTTACATTATGGTGGCCTCAGAGAAAACATACCACAACCCCTAAAACCAATAGATCCTGAAGCGTCCAAGAGGTCACTGTGACAGAAAGTAGAGGTGAGCCACTGGCTCATTAAATATTCACCAATGTCTGTATCTTTTGTGGGGGAATAAAAAGCTACATAATGTACCTTTAAGATCAAAGATCTACAACAATAGTTTTTTAATGTAATTTTAAGTATACAATGAGATCTTTATTTTTAGTTTATGATCAACAGATCAATGGATAAATCGGAAAAATGTATGTAATTCAAGAATATCACACTTATTTCTAGATTGCTTTTTAGAGTGTATTTCCTTTATTTATTTATTTATATTAAAAGTCCAATAATAAAGCTCGACACGCAAAACAAATCCTTGTCGGTGGAAAAAAACTGGACAAAACACAAATTACGAAGTGCAAAGCCATGGATTTTATAACTCACAAAGACCATCTTTGAAACATTCACTTCTTGGCTTAAAGTAACTATTCCTGAGTTTCTTTTTCTTTGTACGTTGTAGCGTTCCAAATCTCCACAGGGACAAGTTTAACGGCATGTTTCACATTTTTCAGCGTCACTTCACTGTCACAGAAATGCCAGAAAACAATGCATGCAATTGAAATGCTTTACAATTAGATGTTAGACTAATTTTTTTCCACAAATGTCTGAGTTTACGATATAAAAGAGGATAACACCAATTTGCTTAAAATAAAAATAAAAAATATATCATAACAAATAAAAATAAATAAATAAATAAACATAAAATAAATATATATATATTCTTTAAATCATGGTTTAAAAGTCACTCAAGACCTATTTGTGAATAGCACTGTTTCTGTGTGTGTGGACGAATGAATGCTTTGTAGACTTTGTGTTGTGTTATATGAGTGTGACGGAAAAGTTCCAGTGAAAATACTAAAACGTCTTATGTCTTATGAACCTCCAAACTGGGATGAAAAAGTGGAGTTTGTCCTGCGGCGCCTCGCCTTAATGTGATACTGTGGACACATGTGCTGCGTAAATACATCCACACTGAAGACTGGAGTCCCGTTAACACGCCGGGGCTGCGGGCGCCCAGTCTGGCACTGTGGTCACTTCAGATCGTTCGGCGCAGTGTGTTTGAAGAGGGAATGACGGTTACACACGGAAAAGAGAGAAGGAAATATACAGACAGTACAGAACAACAGAGAAGGAACAGGTAAAACCACAATAATTATCCTTATGCAAAGTTATAGATTTTTGTATTGATTTTTTTTTTAAACAAGATTCAAAATTGCTACTTGTGTTATTTTTTAACCTGGAGCTTTTTTGATGTAATAAAGATAAGATGGCAAAAAAGTTAAAAATGTAGTCTCAAATCATACAACTTTTTTTCTTATTTTTTATAATAGCATTTATTTAGGCAACACGTTTTATTTATTTATTTTTTATTCTAAAATGAACCCCCAATTCAAAAGTGCTTTACGGAGCAAGAAAGATGTGTTCAATGTAAACTTTACCATCCTTTTTTTTCTTTTCTTACCATATCTAACAACTACTACTGTTTCAGTTTCATTTCTATAACATTTTGTCACTGACCTCTTACGATGTCTGTTCAGGGTGTTGTTGTTGTTGTTGTTGTTTTTTTACTTTACTAGTAATTCAATCGGTGTAATAAGTAAGTAAGTAGGAAAGCATGTTAAAAGGTGACAGCTGTAAAGTTTTCTGAATCTGTTATGAGTGTGTATGTAAGTGTGTAAGTAAGTAAGAAGTAAGTGAGTGAATATAGATAGATGATATACTTGATTTTTCACATACAATGTATATAGGAAAGTAAATTCTAAGTGTGTGAGTATATTCAGTAAGTGAATGTGTAGGAAGGTATAATAAGTGTGTACGTAAATATGTAACTAAGTTAAAAAAAAAGTGAATAAGTAGGAAAGTAAATAAATGTGTGTTTAAGTAAGTGAATAAGAAGGAAAGTATGTTATAAGTGTGTAAGTAGATATGTAAGTAGGCCAAGTAAGAAATAAGTGAATAAGTAGTGTAAGTATATGAGCAGTGTTGGGGAGAATACTTTGAATACTTGCCTTAAAATGTATTTTGTAATGTTTTCAGTTACTTTGTCTAATCAGAGTACTGTATTCTGAATACTTTTGGAATACTTTCACATTGATTGTCATTATATTAATGTATAAACATGGCGTATAATTACAAAAATAATTATATAAACTCACTTACCATTAATGATGAATTCTTTAAGTCTGTCGGCCAATGGAGCAGCAGATACAGCGTCATGTGACACATGTGCAGTGTTTGTATGAACTGTGGCCTAAGGCCTTTTAAATCTTTATTTTTATTTTAGGAGGAAAAACAGGTCAACATTAAAAGTTCTTTCTTAATAATGTGCAATATGGAGCTAAAATGCAATGGTTGAGTACTGGGATGTATTCCCTTGACATTTGGAAAGTAAAGTATTCTAAATACTCTCAAATTAAAGTGTAACTTTACCAGAATACAGTTACTCAAAATGAGTATTCTAAATACATGTATTTAGTTACTCCCCAACACTGGTTATAAGTGTGTAAGTACATATTTAAGTAGGAAAGTGAATGTGTAGGAAAGCATGTAATAAGTGTGTAAGTAAATATGTAAGACACTAAATGGGAAAGTATGTAACAAGTGTGTAAATAAATAAGTGAATATAGGAAAGTAAATACAAAGTATGTAAATATAAAGTTAGTAGATAATGGGTAGATAATTACTACTCATTATTAGTATATAATGAGTAAACAGTAATAGAAAACTCAAATGTTCTATGTTGCCAAACCCCTTTCCTAAAGTACCATTCCCAGCGTGGCCCATCACGGCTCCATCTCAAAGCCTGGTTCCTGCGTGTGCCGACCAGCCCCGGGCTCGACACCAGGCCGTCCACCTGCTCGCTGAAATCTACCCTCAGCCCGGGACAATGAAACCAGGCAAATCCCCCCAAAAAGTCCCGCGGGCCAATCAGGAGGCGGCTGGGGGGGGGAGCTGTCCCGGTCCTCTCCGAATCCCTTCTTCAGGATCACAGAGGTGCGTGTGCGCGCTTTAAGCGGGACACCGGGTCAGCCGCGTCACAGCCACTGCAGCTGCAACATGGTTTAGAATAATGAGGACACGCGGGTCACGGCGGGACGCCCAGGTAAGGCCCACCACCACACAGCCAAGTCCCTATAGTCACAGTTTGATATGGTTTATTTACGTCTTTACATGCGGGCATTAGCCTGTCACACTGCATTATGAAATAACAGTTATAAACATCTTTAATGTGTAATGAAGCCACAGCCCGTAACAATGGGCCGCATTTTGTACAAAGCAGTTTGGAATGTACAGGTACATACTTAATCATTTATAACACCACTGTTAACATGAATAAGCACCTAAAGGACATAGAGTCCTCAACAGCCCTATGGCTGGATGAGGTATGGAACAGTTTGGGCTTGTTGTTTTTATTGCAGGGGTGTGGCTTCACGGTCCACCTTAAACGCACCATCACCTTAACCTGTACTCACAGTCTTTCTTTTGCAGAGCGGATTTAAGCATTGATCATAATTCTCTCTGTCAAAAAGAACAGTTAAAAGAGTTGGAAAAAATGATCTGTGATAGGGTTTGGCCTTTCGAAAATGGCCCAGACCCACCAGTTGAGAACCACACCTATTTACTGACTGAACAATAAATGTGACTATAAATGACTACTTGGAGGAAAGCTTCCATCCATTTGATCACAGTGTATAAGACACTGCAAAATAAGAACATTATGACAAACTCATAATCATTTATTACTAAATGCGGTTTGATCACATAAAGAAATGACAATGTTATTACAACTCTACACGGCGGACATATACATGCATTTACTTTCTTTTATAACAAAATAGTTCAAATAGAATTGACATGAAATACTACCACTGCGTCATCGTATTTCTCTCTCGAATAAAAACAGTTCACGATCGGCCTGTCAAAAGTCTCTCTCACCCCAAAGTATACAAATGTGTGCGTGTGTGTGTGTGTGTGTGTGTGTGCGTGTGTGACAGTGGGTTACTGTAATCCTCGTGGTGCAGTCGTGAGTGTTGTTGACGGTACACTACTGTGATCCGGGGAGACAGGCGATCGAGCTGTTTACACACAGTCGCCGTGCACTTCGCTTCGCTTCACTTCAGCTCCGCCGGCACTTTTGCAACATTAAACGACAAAAAAACATTTACAAAGGCAAACAGACAACACCCAAACGCCGTAACCCAAGCTGCTGCTCCGACACCTTTTCACTGGACCGATATTAGCAAAGAAAATACCCTTAACTTGGCACATTTCTGATATCGCTTTTGTATTACGGATTTTCTTCACACACTACTTTTCAATCTTAACACTTTAATCATTGTCAAGTGGCATTTGGTTTATAAACTTTGGACACATGACTTTTCACACATTTTAAGGTAAACATATCACCGATCATAATTACTGTATCACTAAATCAGATTTGTGAAGTGTTTCTTGCTTATTGCTCTACAAATAAACTCGCCTTGCCTTTATTGTAGTTGCCTTGCCTTATTATTACCAATATTATTGCTTTGTTTTTACAGTGCAGGTCCCGGCTTGCTCACATTCTGTTCATTTTGAGGGCCCTGTCAAAAAGGTTTGGGAATCTCAGGGGTTTCCAAACTTTTCAGGCTGCGACCCCCAGAATCGAATCAACAAACAACTCAGGAGCCCCTTCTTTAAAATGTAATTAGCATTTATGATCATTTACGGTCCAAAACATTTCAAATCTGGTTCGATGGTGTTATTTTGGATACTTAGCTTCATTCCACTAAAACATGCTTCATTCAAAAACAGGCCTACGTCGTATTAATGTAAACAAAAAATGATCCTCCACTTCAGTGTATATATATTTTTACAACATGCTTTATGAGGCAAAAAGGATTTCATCCCACAAATATATGAAAATAAATCAGGTATAGGAGAGTACATTTTTTAACAGCTTGTTAAAACTTAAATAAATGTAAAAAAAAATAAAAAAAAAGTGGGAAAATTGACAGCATTTGAAAACAATAGTAATAATAATAATAATAAAAAAAAACTCAACTTGAAAAAGAAAAAGACAGTTCACACAAAACAAATTATGTAGCATGGGGTCCCAAACTTTTCGGGTCCCAAAATCACCCAACCAACAAGTCACTGTAAAACGTAAATAGCATTTAGCATGATCTGTTTCATGAATGTGTTTTTGATACTATGTTTTGGATATTTTCTCATTACACTAAAATATGCTACTTTCAATAAAAAAAAAATAAAATAAATGAAATCATTGTTCGCGAACCCATGGCCATTACCGAAGTGAATTTTCTATGCAAATTCCTTTGTCACTAATTAGGGCCGATAGAACAGAACATGGTTCCATTCTCTCGAGTTACATGGATGTGTAGAGCCGTATATTCCATACCAACCCCCACTAG
This sequence comes from Proterorhinus semilunaris, assembly GCA_021464625.1. Classification (NCBI taxonomy): domain Eukaryota; kingdom Metazoa; phylum Chordata; class Actinopteri; order Gobiiformes; family Gobiidae; genus Proterorhinus; species Proterorhinus semilunaris. The sequence continues at coordinate 31,716,989 of CM038357.1, forward strand.
AACAGCTCTCAGTGCTTTAAATAGCCCCCGCCCCGTCCTCTGTACTAGCGCCCCCTCTGGTCGTCTTCCACTGTCCCAGTCACGCAAACATCTGCATAGGCTGAGAAAACACTCCCATGTTAGAAACCACCATCCCAAATGGAGACATGTTTTCAGATTTGAATCTAGAGTTGTGTTGATGATATTTGTTCTGTGAACTACATTATCCAAGTACACATTTTATCTCCGTACATAGACCAAACGATTGACTATTTGTTAACTACTGACAGGGTGATAGTGGAAAGTCAATGCAAAATGTGAGAAATTGACAATATAATGCGATCATAGTGTCATTAGGTCTTAAATGAGCCGATGAATATAGTGTATTTTAACCATACGTTTTCGTCATAAGAAAAATCAAATATGTGAAAGCACTGCAAAGCTTTGAATGCATTCAACTTAAACCACACCCAGAGGGACTGATTCCACGTCCTGGGTTATCCTGTTTTTGTGCTTGGATCTTTGGTAAGACTTAATAATAACTATGTCTTAATTATATTAATCATTTATTAAGGCTAAATAAGGTGTAGTTTTTACTCTGGGGATCAACAAATTATGTGAGATCGTGAAAATATAGATGATTTTTTTTATGTTTGAAATAGGGCTGGGACCCGAGCCGGAACCTTTCAATTCCTGTGTCTCTGGTGCGCTTGTAGTAATACACATTATTTGTGTTTATGGTTTTCAATTAAAATGTGATTGATTCATTAATTACAGACCCTCTTATTAACTTCGAATCAACATTTTAATCGAGTCCCACCACTGGAAAATATACATTATTTTATTAATAACTACACCTTATTTAGCCTTAATAAATGATGAATTAACACTTAATTCATCATGAACAGTTCATAAAGTGAGATTGACATTTAATAACTACTTAACTACAGTTTAGTTAAATGTTAATCACACTTAACTAATGAGCTGTTCACGATGAATTAAGTCTTAATTCATCATTTATTAAGGCTAAATAAAGTGTAGTTATTATGAAGTGTTACCGAAGGTTTTGACCAAACTAGTACATTTTGATTAAAGTAATAATCATAGTTATTGCATACGGTGAATATATTTGACATCAGCCATCCCCAAAGTCATGGTCCCACGGAGATCCCCTGGAGACCCCAAAAAGAATCATCCACTGTATTCAATAGAACCTTCTACACTTTAAAATGACATTTAACTGAACATGACAGTGGACTAAACACTGATCCAAAGTGGTGAAATTTAGCAAATGCATCTAAATGTGTTTTCAAAGTGCATTTGCGTCTGAGCGTTTGGAGGACCCCCCGCTGTTCCCCGTGAACATGCCGAGGCCATTTCAGCTGATAATAGTGTAATAAATGGCGTGTCAGGAGTCATCACACTTAGCCCTATTATTAATACATGCTCCATATTGGAGCCGTGAGCGCGTGAGCCCGGGGTCTTCAGGGCCCAGTTGATCCGACTCATCTGGTCATGTATGCAAACATACAACGAATATAAATCGGGGATCGCTAAATGTGAACCCGTCACAGATTTGGAGATTAAGCCACGGGCGGCGGCACAGAAGCGTCCGCCATTGAGAAAGGACATCAGCGACGTCGGCGTAGTTGGATTATTGACGGTGTATTTAAATGAAGCTAAGAATTCATACCAAATAGTATAACATATAACGGTGGACTCTGCAGAATTGCTGACATTTCATTTTTTTAATTCTCTTTTTCATGGTAACGCAACAAAATAAGCCACAACAACAATCCGTCAAACCCAGCAGTAGCAATAATACATTCCGTTAAAAGAAGAACAATTATTATAAACTTCTACCCATTCTTATTTGAAAAACATTTACAAATTAGAATATGACGACCTTTAGACCAGACGTCACACATTTTCACATTCCTATTTTCTGTTTATACTGAAACTGAAGAATATTTGAACAACATTTTAGATTGTTTTCAAGAGAGTTCCGTTGTTTCACACCAGATACTGAAACACACATTTGTTTGAGGGTATTTCCTGCAAAGGGTTGTTTAAAGTCATGGCTTCTTCGGCTTGTCTCACTATTTACAGTAAAAAAAAAAAAAAAACGCGGTAATAAAACTTAAAGATGTGACTCAAAAAAATTGCTTTTGGATTTTTCTTAAACCAAGCATGATTACATTTCAATCTTTTATCAGGTTTCTCAAAGTGTCAAATATACGCCTTTTCTATAGCAGTGTGTAAATGTATAATTCAGTATAAAAATGTCTGACTCACAGTTAGAGTAATAACGCTGAATAACTGTATATGTCTTCAATCAATTTGCAAGAAAAAAGAGATAATGCACATTTTTAAAAATAGACTTTAACGTCCATTGTAGAAATGATCATCTGATCTGCACGACTTACTACGTGAATATCATGAGATCCATTTTGTTAAAAAAATGCCCTTTTGCCCTTGTTGCATCAGTGTGAACTCAAATCTCATATAAACAAGTTTGTTTCCCGTTCCGTTCTTTCCTGTGGGCTCCGGACAGTCATGTATAAATCTCTGATACTTTGGTATTGTGTTACAAATCCTCCCGGGCCCCTTGTTCTTTTTTCTTTTTCTTTTTTTCTTCTTTTTGACGGACGGGGCCCGGCGCTAACGCTAACGCCGCAGAGTTCACAAACTCAATTGAGCACGTTCGCCGGGGTCCCTCCGTATTTTGTCAGCTCCTCGCGGCCTTGAACCTTTCCCGACCCGTTTTTCTTTTTTTTTTACTCCCATTCTCCCGGACTCCGCTTTCGCCCCCGCGGTCAAAATGCGGCAAAGAATCGGGCCGCACTATTTTCAAACAAACATCGCGAAAAAAAAAAAAAACTAATACAAAAAATAAAAACCCGACAAAGCTGCAACGACGGCGAGAGAGCGCTCCCCTTACCCCGCCCGCCGGTGAAGATCGCGTGCAGAATCCCGGCGACCCCGAGCGTGCCGAGGGAGAGCGCACGCTGACCTCCCATTGGCCGGCCCGACGCGGGGGGTGGGGGCGGGAGTCCACTGAGCATGCTCCGTGGCGGCCGCGGCGTTTCGTGACAACGGTAATAGCCATGCACGGATCACTGGCACGCACGGTCACTTCTAATTAGAATGATCTCAATCTTCCGGGCCGGGTTTTTTCCCTCTTTTTTCTTTACCCCCCCCCCCCCCGTCCGATGCCGGTTTAGCCGCTAAGCCCCGCCTCCTACGCTCCCGGAGCCCCTCCCCTTTCGCCTTGTTTACTACAGCCGCTCCGATCTACTTCCACTTCCCCTCCTGGCTTCACGTTGTATTATGCACGCATGCTTTCCCGTCCCATCCCTTTCGCCCGTACCCAAAGTCGGGTCGGCCGTAGCCGCCTCTCGCCTCGTCTCCCGTGGGTGTCGGCCATATTTAGCCCGCCACGCGGTTTAAAGCTAACGTTAGCGCTTTAAAGCATTGAGACGTCTGCCGAATTAGCGTCAAGGACAGGAAGCGTCTTCTTCTTCTTCTTTCTTTTTTTGTGTGTGTGTGTGTGTTTTTTTTGTGTCGGTGCCGTAATCCCGTCCCGTTTGTCCCATTCATGAGCGCTAACTACTGTGTCGGCATGAAGGGCTTTAATCCTGAAGGAGATGGGAGAGCGCGCGGGGGGCCAAAGTGCAAGCCCTCACAATGGGCGCGGCGCTAGCAGTTGGAAAGTTCAGAGCTAATTTTTTGCCGGTGCAGACTCTCGGCAACGCGTTTCCGAGGGAGGACGGCGAGAGCTAAACGGGACGACCAGACTTTTAACGAAACCTCGATCGATTTAGCTGCACGGGTTTATTCGGAAATAGCGTTCAGAAGCTGTGGCGGCGAGAGGGCACAGGCGACGCGTAAAGAGCGTGGCGTTTCAGTTCAGTGCAGCACAAAAGAACAGAGGGTCCTGCTCCATAGGCAGTCACGCCTCACACAGTCAGTAATGACCAGAGACGTATACGCGTCCCATACGGAGACAGAGCTGTCCGTACGGCCAGTGTAAGAAAGCAAATATACGGGTGTATTTGTTTAGGGAAGGACACGGGGCGACATATAAACCCCTCTGAAGAGCCGTCAGACGTTCATTTATTATGTATAAAACTCGCTAACCCTTAGTACATTTACTTACATAGTACCTTTAACTTCTACCCGAGTTATATCAAAATCAAGTATCTGTACTCTTAGTTGAATACAATAAAATAGTAACCCGTGTAACGCTGTGAGTAAACCTTTATGGAAAAATCTTCATTATTTGACATAAAAAATGAGTATTGTGTCAGTACATTCTTCATAATGATTCCTTTCATATGTTTTTATGACGACTACTTTGAAAATATTCCCCCAGTTTAATGTTTTGATTTTCATCATTGTTGTCACTACTGGACCATATGTCAGCCTTTCCCTCTCAAACAGTTACTCAGTACTCACCGTACTCAAGGGAAACGTTCTCCAAGCACTTGTGTACCCTCGACTGAATATTTGGACCACTTCTTTAGATTATTTCAAAGTACCGTTACTCTCCCCCGCCTCTGCTGACCCACAAACATGGCCGAGTTCAGATACTTGGACCCATATCTGCAGGAAGATCCACGGACTCAAACTTGCTTATCAAAGTATGCGTCCTTAGATAACTCCTACTAAGCAGGATTAGTATCCGCCCTTCCTGATCTAACCTACGTTTGCCAGACAAATCCCAAGTCCTACATTTCCTCCACCAACAGTTTAAATGATCTCAGTTGATCCAGCGCTTTCACATCAAGGATCCGCTCACCCCTGCTCCTGCTCCCGGAGAACACGAGGGTGATGAGTGTGAGGTCATCGTGTCGGCTCTACAAAGGAGCTCCGTGGGTTTTGAGTCGGTTATGGACGTTAAAGATGGCAGACGTGTACACACTGTAGTTACAGGAGTACCGGTCACACACACACAGTATAAATAAGACAAATGAGCGGGCACATCTAAATCTTGTGTTCAACCTTTCAGCCGCCGTAGATCACAAAAAGAGCCTGGACCTACTGTACATTTATTCAGAGCTTTAGTTGTGAAATCTCGAAAAATGCCAAGTAAGAGTAACGCTACTTCAAAATAATTGTACTCAATTGCAAGTTACATGGGGAGATCTAAATAGTTACACAAGTAAAAGTAAAAATAAATAAAAAAATACTGAAAATGCATTGGTTCAAAGGCCCCTGGTTACAATGAAAGACGGAACACACACATTTGAAGTTTTCTTCATATTTCTCACAATCAAATCCTTAACAGGGACGGGTTTAAAAGAACATCACTGACACAGTAAGGCACACGACAACTAGCTGCCAGTTCACCAGTAATAAACAAGGATTAAAAATGCTTTTTATTTGTAAAAAAATTAAATAAAAAAAAGGGGAAAAAAGCCATTTTGTATAATATCCTTTAAGGCGCAGTAACTGATTTTTTTCTTTCATTTTTTGTAAAAAATAAATGAAATCATGAATGGCTCCTATGGGGCAGAAAAATAAAAAAAATCTTTAGTGAACTAATTTCCAGTTTTCGACGACTCGTTTATAAGCACTTTTGATAAATTGCACGGTCACTTTCCAGGGTCGCAGAAATGCTAACGAACGAAGTTACTGAAGCTAATACAAACGCTTTACGATTAGATGCACAGTGTTTATTTAGGATTAGGATTATTTTCTCCAATTATGCGCACATCTCATAACTCGCTGACTGGAGAGCCCACAGCCGATATGCCACCTCATTTGAAAGCCAAGACCTTTTTAGTTCCTAAATATATGCGTAACCTAGCCCTAAACCTCCGGGTCAGGGGGGACGGCATGTAAAAGCATGAGTCTCTAACACTCACATAAAACGTTTGCGTTGTGCAGATTTACTCACTGTGAACAGAGTAACCCAGTGTTTAACTCAAGTAAGAGCTATAGGTACTTCCGAGTAGTAAAAGTACTGTGTGTCAAAAGTACTTGAGCGCGTGTCACTGAGTACGCTTGACTCAAAGTGCGTGTGACAGGTTTGAATTCTTTTGAAAAGCATCTAAACTCATTTAGATTTTGGATAACATCTGTTGTAAGTAATGGTAATTTCAGTCAAACAGTAATCTAATGAAGAAATGCTGGCAAGTTATTTGTGTTTGCATTTTAAGCTCTTGACAGGAAGTGACATAGATTGAGGAAAAGTTCCTGAGCCTGTTTGACTCATTTCCCATTGACATAACATGGTCGGCACGGCAACAGTTTCAAATTGTTTGCCTCCATCTATGTCACTTCCTGTTGGTGTCCAATAAGGAAGTGAAACTGTAAACATCACACACATGTTCAAAATAAAGAAGTACATATTTTTTGTATTTTTTTTTTAGCAAAATCTTAAATATAATTGTGTTCACTATGTTTTGATCTGTCTAATGTGTCATATGCACTTTAAGTCCAAGTATTGGAGTAAATGTAAGCGAGTACTACCTGCCCAAACCTCCCCTTCCTCTTCAATCCCCATTTCTAATTAAGTCATTAGCCGCTCGTCCGTCGCCCGGTATGGAACTTCCTTACATTCTTGACCAGCTCACCGGTCATTGTCCCCCAGGGGAAGTGAGGTCAGCGGGGGGTCACGGAAGTCAGTCGGCCTTTGAACAGGCCCTTAGGTCATTGATAAAGTCAGTCCGAGTGCGAAAAAAAGAAAGAAAAAGTTTTGGCGTCTTTTTTTTCTTGAGTGGATGAAAGGCTCCGTCTGAGGTGAGAGCAGGATTTGGACGGACTGACGGGCAGGGCGGACAGGCCGATGAGGCGGCGGATGGACGCGCCAGGAAGAGGGACGGGGCAAGTCACCCGGAATCAGCCGGGAAGGACAGGGACGTACGTGCAAAGAAATGAAGGCCCATCTCCTGGCTCAGTCCGGCTGGCTCAGAGAATGGGTCGAACGAAATGGTTAAATGCGTGTGTTTATTTCTATAAATTGCAGCTTGTGATAGGTTGAAGGTTTGTAGGACCGAAAGCTACAACAGTTGACGACCAGTTTTTCGGCCAGTTTTTGCCCCAACCAACTTTAAATGACAAAACAGATAGTTCTGATTGTAGTTTCGAAAAGGAAAGTTATTTCCTATTCCTGCTTTTCAGTAAAAGGTTCAAGACGGAGTATTTGATTTGGCTTTATTTTGAACTCAAGACACATGGGGGTCATTTATCAAGAGGTGCTAAATAGCGGGTGCAGGCTGAAAAACCAAATATGCCATTTTGTTGGCATGATGCACTTAATATACCATGTTATGTTTCCTGTATTGCAGTATTAGAGCACCACATCTGATCTGTAAACAAGACAATGCTGCGTAAGTAAAAAGAAAATCTATAAATGACTCTTCTGCTGATCCCCCAAGTATCTAAACCTGAATCCTGGTTTAGACTTGCTTTAGTTCTTTTTACCCTGACTTATCCGAGTTTTGTTTGAAGTTCTAAATGAGACCTCCTTTAACCCTGCTTGTCTGGATTGAGTTTCTGCCTGGTTTAGTCCATTTCAGGCCTGTAGCTGATGCACTTGTTTAGACTTGAGTTTAGTTCAGGGCGGCCCTGGTGCTTACTTAGTGTAGCCCTCCTTTGAGAGGAAGCACTGCAGACAAAACAGAAAAGTTTTAAACGATTGCACTGATTCAACGTTTCTCAATGGATGGTGCGTACGGGAAATAGTAACTTGCCCTGATTTTCTCCAAAATCATGGCAATTCTCTCACATTGTGGCGGCAACATCTCCTACTCTCTAATAGTAGAACCTATAGACACAATTTACCAGTCTTCTGCTTATCAATAGCCTTTAAGGGTTCTCCTAATGGAGCTTTCTATATCTAGCCTGATCTATCTAGATTTGAACCCCCCAAAGAAGGTCAAATTAACTTTATACGAGATTATTAATATTAATATATATATAAGATGTCCAAAATCTGAAGGGATTTTGGACATCTTGTTTAGCCATTTAGTAAAGTCTACCCTAGTAAATATATATATATTTATTTATTTTGTCTTTTAACCGCAAAATAAAATACCCTATACTTTTAAACCTGACCCTATAAATTATTTAAGTTAATGTCCAATTCTGTCCAAAACTTTCATGAGTTTCCCCAATGCCTTTATGTCAGTAATCTACAGTCTACAATTTCAAATCGATATCTATCATTATTTTTCCACATTATCTAGTTTACCACCTTTTAGCTAGTTTTTTTTTGCCCCATTACCTAGTTTTGTCCTGCTTTTACCTAGTTATTTCCCTTTACCCTGGTTTTTTCTCTTTTGCCTAGTTTTTCCCCTTTTGCCTAGTTTTTTCCCGTTTTACCTCGTTTTTGCCTGGTTCTCCCTAGTTTACCTAGTTTGGCCCTGTTTTTGTCCTTCACTATGTACAGCCATGCCCGTGTTCATCCCGGAGGCCGCAGGGGCAGACTGAGGCCATCGCGAAAGGCTTTGTCTGTGTAGTGGAGATGGCAGGCGCAGCGGGTGGTCAGGCTTACAGGCCCATTCCGATTTGGAAAATAGGGGTCGGTGACATTTTAAGTCTTTCCCAAAATCGCATTCACAGATTTATACCAAAGTCAGACGTTTGCCCTCCAATTGTACCAAACCGCCCCCACCAAGGGACCATGGGCAAGGTCAAACAGCGATGGAGAGTATGGGCAACCTTGACAGGGGACCATTTCTGTAAGGCATTGACGTCGCATTAGTCCCATTTAAATTGTTGTTTTGTGTGGATTTCTGACTACATGAACACATGTCAATTAAGATTTATAAGTAATAGACGTTTTTGAAAGAAGCTTAGCAGGAAACTTAAGTCTTTTCCCGGAGCAAGATTGTAAATATAATAGTTTTTGACAATTGCCTGTGGAAAAAGGCCATACGTTTGTATAATGGCTATTGGATTTAAGTAAATTCTAATCATAGACATAACAACGAGAAGTAATTTATTTTGGCTGACAAAAAAATAAACTTAAGCACGAGACGGGCACTGTTAGCTTGTATTGTGTAAAAGTTCAGGCTCAATGCAAGCGTGGGTAAAAAGTGGTCATACCAATCGGGAACAATAAACAAACTGTTTGAGGCCGTTGCCTTTCAGTTTATTCACTGTCCGGACTGAAAACTGAAATGCAATTAAACAAAACAAATCACAATTTAATATTCACAAATGTCTGTTATTATTTACGTAATGTAATGTGCTATTAGACTAAAATATAATCCATTTCCTTTGGGATTTGTTATGTATAAAACTTGCTAACCCCATAGCTCAGACCTAAACACGGAAATGTGACTCTTGAAATAGTCCAGTAGTTTTCCTGCTTACATTTTAACGTTAATGCTAGTGAAAAATGCACTAAGCCTGGATCCAGATTTCAAACAAAAACTGCAAACATGATTGCGATTGCAATGCCTTTTGAGAAAAAAAAAATTCAATTGGGTATTTCTTTTCCCAAAATACATGCCACCCAAGTATTGACATACACGGCCCTCGTTGTGTAACTCAACAGCACAGCCTGTTCAAAAACAATAGCCTTGATCATTTTGACTTTAATCACAGTTTGGCTATTTTGATTAGTCCAAGCCTTGAACATTTAATCCCTTGTCAATGTGACCAACGTATCATTTTTGTTAACTTTCTGTAAAATACTGTATATGTTGTGGTAAATGAATCAGCCCTAAGCAGATTAAAAGGTTAAAAATGCTCTCTGGAAGTCCAAATCTGGACACGGTACTGCCCCTTGTGGTGTGTAGCGATATGAAAGGCAGGGAAACGGGAATAGTTGTGGAAAATGCACTAGAAAGGGCAGAGATGGGGGACACAAAGGCAAGTTTGGACAGTAGATAAATGTATTGAGTTTAACGGCTGGTGCGTCGCTGATACCCTGTCATAGTGCTCCCGTCAGAGCCAATGACTTTTCCACCGTCTCGCTGTGGAAGATGACTGGAATGTCATAGTAGATGTCAGAGAAGATCTGCTTCAGCACCTGCTCAGTCTGGGGAGACAATGTTGTGTCCTTTTTTTCAAACGTCAGCACTTCTTCACGTTTTTCGAGTACGTTAGGGGCAGTCCAACGTTTTCCACAACTATGATATACAAATACATCTACACATACAGTATACCATAGCTTCAATGTAGAATGTTGCTTCTGATGTACTCACCGCAGTCGGACTATGCCCAGTCAATTGTATAGTAAGCAGTGCGCAATAACCTCTGTGCAATACTGCCAATTACTTCCTTTGCACTGTTCATTTTTAATATTTATATTTTTCACTCTATAGTTTTACTTCCTTCTTAGAGTCGTTATCCATTGGACATACAATATCTTAGATCTTATTTTCTTTTTCTTTAATGATGCAAGTGTATTGGTCTATAATTGCACATTTTCTTACTATCTGACTTTATTAAGTAGTGGAATAATAGATTCTGACGCCGTGTTATTGACGATGAATAGCGGGAGAGTTTTTTATTTATTTTTTTACTCTACAGTGACAGTGTTGCTTCCTGAAAGTTGTGAAATGTGCTCAAAAACTCATCTCTGTGAAGAAATGGAAAGTTAGAACGGGGGTCTTTTTCACCCGGTGAGCCACTTTTACACAACAAAAACCTCGCCTCGGAGGGTTAGCAAAGATGATCATTTAAATGACGTTTCTTCAGTTTCGTACTTATGTCTTACTATACTGATCCAAATGTTTGTGCTCTGCATGTTCTGAACAAAAAGAAAATGCCTTCAAAATGTGAGACATTAGGCGCGTGTAGAAATTGGGGTTTAAAAGGCATTTAAAGCCATTAAATGAATTGTGGCAAAACTAAGGCCTTAAATATAATTAAAAGGCATTAAAATGTATTTGAACTGGCTATAAATCCAATTTCTTGGAAAATAACTAAATTGCCGCATGAGTTCATCGGAAATACAGAAGTCATGGTCCAAACCCCCACTGAGCTGCAGTTTTGACTCAAGGGTTTTCTGTTTCCTTTTTGCTTTTGAAACTTCGTTCGCCTCATTGGTTCATTTGATGGACTGTTTGCTAATGTTGAGGAAAATAAATATGGACACATTCATTTGACTTTTTTTTTTTACATTTTAACAAAAGTATTGTAGTAAAACAGGCTTAAAAAGCATTCACCTTGACTTGCTGCTGCCAGGATAAGGATAAGCCCTGGAGATGTGGAAAGTCTTTGGGGAGCTATCCCTAGAACGGACTGGAAAGTTACTGGTCGGAGAAACCCGATGCGACTCAGTGGGAGCAACACGGTTTTGGAAAGAAACAGTCCAAACAGAAAAAAATATCCAAATGTTTCCCCCCGGTCGTTTGGACGCCTTTTACGAGACAGTCATGTGACCTTAGCTCACATTATGTGCCCGAAGACGCGGAACTTTGTGACCGTTTTTGTGTGGATTTATGTTCACGCTTTCAGTGTTTGGAAACAAAGACGATCAGGTCTAAGGCCCATAAGTACAGTGAAGTCTTATGTGATTATCACAGGTCACAAGAAGGAACAAACAAACAGGACTCCAGTCTATTGGCTTTTGTGAAGAAAAAAGGTTTTCTCGGTTCAGGGGTCATCGGGATAAACACCAAAAGCCGCCAAGATCTATAGAGGGCCCCCGCTTGTTAACCTCCTCCATCCCCTCTGCCCCTGGGAACCCGCGGCGTCCAATCACAGCGCTCCCGGGGCAAACCGTCGGCCAATCAGACGCCCCCTCCTTTCTTCATATAGGGTCCTGGGAGTCGACATTGCGTGACCGGTAATCGCGGCCGTCAGCTGATCCGCTCAATAATGCATGGCCAAGGCCGAGGCGCGGGGAGCGGAGGGGAGGGGGGTCAGAGGTCAGCCGGCGAGAGAGTGAAACGCTATATACGCGCCGGCTATACGTGTTTGGATAGAGGCACCTCGTGTGAGTGTGGAGACAGTGGGAAACAGCGGGAAAAGGTCGGCCCCGTGTTTGGAGGCGGAAGGGCGGGGCACGAGCGAGAGGCCGTCCGAGGCCGTCTGACGGCGCCATTTTTTCCCCCCTCACACGTTTTATTTTCTATAATCAAATCTTTCTTTACTTTACACTTTACACCTCGTGTGGTCCTTGGGTAATTTTCGGTAATTTTCAGGCTCTTCTTTGAAGTGTACATTTTTTGACATTAGTGTCGTTAAAGGGTGCAAAATTGAAGGACCACAAAAAAGCATTAAACCGATTGTTCTGCACATGGTAAAATAAAAGTATATTTTATGAATTTTATTAAGTCAATTTGTCTTGCCGAAGATGCTTCATATTTGAATGTGTGTGACTATATGATCAGAGGTATTATATTATATCAGTTCACTTTTTGAAGAAATTACACTTCTTAGAGTAGTTTTATCATACAGTACTTTTTACTTCTACTTGAGTAAAAACTTATAATGAAGTATCTGTTTCATACTGGAGTAAAACAATATTGTTACTTTTCCAACTGTGAGTAACTATTTCAGCGGGAAATGCTTCATTTTGATCGTCTCGTGCTCCTTGTTCTTGTTTTTCTGTGATTTAATGCCATTTTCTTGGCACTACTTTTCACTTCTACTTGAGTCAAATAATTTGAAAGCAATGTTACTCTTACTTGAGTAAATGTTTTGGCTCCTCCGCCCACCTCTACGTGTGGTGGAGAGTCGTCTGTAATTGTTTCTTATGGAATAACGGCCGTGTGTTTTCCTCAGGTTCATCGCTTCACGTTCCGTGGAAACCCTGTGGAAAGTGAGGCCTTAAAGCTGCGGCCCCTGATTGTTCCTGTTCCAAACTCATTTCTAGCTGATCTGCAGGTTTCATGCCCGTGTGCAGCTTTGAGCGGAGGCAAAGTGAAGAAGGGGGACCACTTATGTTGATTATATTTTTATCTTCCATCGCTCCATAAAGATTTAGGTGAGGACAAAGCAACAACAAAAAGTCAGGTCCCACAGCTTTAAGTTCAAAGGACTGTCATGTGAGGGATTCTGACTCTCCAAGCGAGGAAATCTGCCAGTGGAACATGGGTTTGAAAATATATATATATATATATCATTTCAAGCAAAATAAAAGACAGGATCGAGGCACTCCGTGTTCCTTTTTAGTTTATTTTAGACTCTATTGAGTCTTCATCAGGGCACACTTTCACACAGGTGCTCCATGATTATTTAAAACTACGAGTCACGTGACAAACATGGTCACGATAGATTTTGTATTTGCTCAAATTAAGAGCTATTACGCTTATTTACAGAAAACATGAAGTCATTGTTGGTTTCATTTTGAAGTGCTTTTAAATGATTTGTGTGCCACACTTCAATGAGGATTTATTTCCCCCAAACTCCTCATGTGTGTGGCCTACATACTGCGAGAACTGTGTGATCACACACTTTTTCACCCGGAGCGTTTGTTTTTAACACTTACTGCATTTTTCTCTATACGCCCCAGCGCGGATCAGGATCAGATGTGAATTGGGTGTCCACCTCAGACAGGAGTGGACGTGGGACGAGTCATGTGCTGCGGCGGGACATGGAGACACTCACACTTAGATCACAGAAAGATCCGCATTGTTGTGTCTCCTTTGTTGTTTGTGGCACAAAAAACACACACACGCACAGAAATGAGCGGGTCACAAAATATAATACAGAAAGCTGGGACACAACATTGTACATTACATGCAAAATGAAGATTTTTTTTTTTTGAATGCCTTAAATGCAACACGGGTGTTCATTTCTCATTTCTTAGATTAAGTCGAGGAATGGAGTCATATTTGGATAGTCGATAAATTGGGCAAAATTACTTTGAAACGGACATAATAAATATAGAACATTTCATCAAAACATGCAGTTGAATGTGCTTTGAGCCATACTTTTGTGTCTTTAAAAAAAAATGAAATAAAAAAATAAAAACCTGGGAAACACTGGTGGATAATTGGTCCTTCTCTGTTGTAAATCTAACTTTATTGAACAAGTGGGACATTGTCTAAATGGGCGGACGGGAGGACAGTGCGGGGACAGGTGCTCACCCTAAATGTCCATAAGGTGAGGACACTCCTGCATCATTACAAACAATCCTCATCTGTAAACGGCCTCGCCTTAAAACAGTGTGTTTGCAATTGTGTGCGTAAACGAGGGCCGCGTTTCCAGAAGTCCGGTTTTCCGGAGCGGAGAGGAGGCTGTAGATCGTAAACTTGCAGTAAAAAAAAAAAAAAAAAAAAGGGAAAATGTATTCATAGTAGCCTTCTTTTTTTTTTTTTTTTAAATGGAGTCTGGCACTGTGACTTCATCTGACGGTCTAGTCGGTGGATATACGCTCTGCGCCATGACTACATGATGACCAAATATCGACCGTGATGAATTATTAGGGTCGAGAAACTATTTGGTTGGAAAAGGTAAAAAAAATAAAAAACATTACACACTCTTCATTCACAAATAAACCAATAAATACATATATAAATAAAAGCCTTAATTTCTTGTGGCTGTAAAAAAAAAAAAGCCCACGATAAAGCCCCAGCTTCTTGTTTGCGTCAGTCTTTCGCTTCGTATTTCGTAGCCTGCACCTTTTCTTTATTAATGTCCCCACCCTTTGATTTCCGTTCCACACTTTGCACGGCGTCTCTGGGCGTCTTGTAAACTTCCACTCGCAGCCGGAAAACAAACTGCTCGTAGATAACCCACCGCGGCCGCATGCGTAAAAGTCTCCCAGCGCGGCCCGCATGCGTAAAAGTCTCCCAGCGCGGCCGGGGCTTCGGAGCGGCTGGATACGCGCTTCAAAAGGAGACTGCGCTTCTTTTGTGTGCTTTTTTTTTTTTTATTGTTGTCCCCAAGGCCCCGTGTAACCTGTGCCATTACGCGCGGCTTACCGACTGTAGACACTTAAAAAAATATATATATATATAATAATAAATAAATAAGGGACACACGAGTCGAGCGGAGAGTGGTTCGCTTTTGTGTGAAATAACTTTGCAAAGGCCTAAAATAAAAGCGTTTTTATTTTTTAATTTATTTTTTACTCTGTACAGGGAGAACACTTGCCCCCTTTCACGGCCATTTAGCCATTGTGCACTTTTTTATTTTATTGTATAATGACCCACCAATTTTGTGAAACGTTAATTTCAGCCGAAAAATAATAATAATATAAAACCAAATCAAACCAAACCACAAAAAAACAAAAAACACCAACATTGCAATGAACACTATTGGGGGTGCTAACTTTCATTTGTAAAATAAGAATGTGTTGCTTTCCCTGAACCTTCCCTTTATGCAAACGTGTGTAGGCCTATTTAAAATGTATTTCTTTAAGGCCGTCACGAGACCTCCCGCTTTCAGACTGGAAATGCTCGAACAGTTTTTGTCATTGTCCATTTCGATCCGGTAAGCGTGCAAATATTTTCCATTTTTACTTCCCCATGTGTCAGATGGGGAAGTAGTCCCCCCCAAAAAATAAATAAATAAATAAATAAAATAAATAAAAGTCACGTTGACCCAGAGTGCAATAAACGCACTTTCTGATACGAGTCTACAGTATAGAAGAGGCTTGGAGTTCCCCCCTCTCACCCCTCCGCCAAATTGCCTCCTGAAAAAACCCTTTTACGCAGCGCCATTACGCACTCGTTTCCCCCCGCGGCGTGTGTGTTAAAAAAACAAAAAAACAAAAAAAACAGCCCTTTCTGTTGTGACTGGCCTCGGCTCGTAACGTCGTTTTATATATATATATATTTTTAAAGGGATTCACCCGCGCGCGCAGGTAGGCCGGATGAACGAGTGCACGCGGGTCACGAGGATCAGGGCGAAACGGCGTGGATTTGATGGAAACCCCCCGGGATCAGAGCGCGCTTTGGAGCGGCGCATTACGAGAGAATACAATGGCCCTGCGCTGTCTGAACAATACTCTGAATAATGTAGGCCAGTGATTCTGAAACTTTTCACACCGAGTTCCACCAGGCCCAGATCATGGTCAGACCAGGACTGGACCGGGTAATAGGGCTAACGGGTGTGAATCATGTCTGGATCCTGGAGAAGGACACATTGAAATGCACATGAACCACTGATATGAGCCATTTTGTTATTTCAACTCAAGCAACTTTCCTATATACATTTACGTGAGAGATTTTCTCCAAATGCTTTCTTATCACACTCTCGGGCACCATAGCTCCACTCTGCACTCCGGTGGGTCACAGGTGCCCCACACCACACTCACCACTGTGACTTATACTCCCTGGTGAAATGGCCTTCCCTCCATATTCGCAGGCAAACTCATCGGTTCCATACGTCACCTCTCTGTTAACCTCTTAACTCCCACCTGGACCGAGCGCGTTTTCTCCGGTTCAGTTTGACCCAAATCCATAAGGTCACAGCCTATAATGTAACGCCTCATTTGAAAGCTAAGACCTGCAAAACTGATCTAAGATTTTTCCTGGCGCTGTCGTCACTTTTTTGTTATATTTTTGGTGCTTCATTGGTCGCATTTTTGCCACTTTTTTTTTTTTTTGCTGCGTTTTCATCCCCACGTCTCGTTTTTGTCACATTTTAATTTTTTTCATAGCTTTTTCAGGTTTTTTTTTGGTCAATTTCTTATCAATATTTAGTAGATTTTTTGACAATTTTTTGACAATTTTTTTGTAGATTTTTGTTGCATTTTTTGTCGCCTGTTATGTCGGGTTTTTTTTAGTAAATTGTTGCTTTTTTGTTGCTTTTTAATCTATTTTTTGTTGATTTTTCATGTCTTTCTTGTCGCAGTTACATCCCCATTTACATCTTGTTTTGATGGTATTTTGATGTTTTCTCCAGAAGCTTTTAGATTTGGGCTCAGATGTGCTTGGTTGACCCCCGCGGGTTAAGACGTTGAGTAAGGGATAATGTATAGAACGCTGGTCACTATCGGGAAAATAAGTACCGACAGGGCGAAGCGGACCCCGACACGAAGCGGAGGGGTCTTGTTTCCCCCTGAAGGTACTTATTTCCCGCTTATTATACGGCTATTTGCCAAATGAACACACACAAAACAAACTGCATACACTTTTATAAAGGCAGAAAGGTTTATTAAATGATTTCTGTGGCAAATAGTTCCCAAAGGTTTGCGCATTGCTTGGCAATGTTCGTTGTGAATCCAGGGAGTGTGGCTAGGCTAGTAGCAGCATGGCTAGCTACTTATTCCTAGCCTAGCTAATAATGCCTTACACTTGTATTGCGCTTTACAAGACTGTATTACCAAGTTTTCTCAAAGCGCTACACTGTCGTCATTATTCATTCACTCCATACTCGGTGGTGGTAAGCTACTGTTGTAGCCACAGCTGCCCTGGGGTAGACTGACAGAAGCGAGGCAGCCAATCTACGCCATCGGCCCCTCTGACCACCACCAACCACTCACTCACATCATTCATCCCGGCCTAATTTACATGTTTTTTAGTGGTAGGGGAAACTGGAGTACCCGGAGGAAACCTACGCAGACACGGGGTGAACATGCAAACTCCACACAGAAAGGCCCCGTCCAGGTGGGAATCGAACCCGGGACCTTCTAGCTGTGAAGCACGAGCGCTAACCGCTGTGCTGCCATTGGCAGCCGTCATTCTTTTTTTCAGAGGTCCTCTATCAGAAAATAATGACCGGAAGAACTTTGAAAAATCCCTTTCAAGTCAATGGAGCGTTCTACTTGTATTGTGAAGGGCCGTATAATAAACATCCATAACCCCAGACGCACGCTTAAACCTCTCTGTTCCCAAAGTTCACTCCCCTCCGCCATCAGACTCATGAACAAAAACAAGTCCCTGTAGCTTAGTCACAGACTCATGGATGTTTCTGCTCTGTTGCTGTTGGTGTGTCCACACTTAGACCCGCTGCTGTCACTTTATAAGACGTAATATCACTTTATACGCCTACACATCTGTAAATACAATCCTGCTGTTGTTCATTGTCAAATTGTTGTTGTCTTACCACACGTCACTTTATTTTATCTTATTTATTTAATATTTTTTATGCATGCCCCTATAGCCTTATAGTTTAACGTTCTTAGATTATTTTTTATCTTAATTCTGTGTTATATGTTCGATGTCGCACGTTTGCACCGGGAAAAATTCCTAGTTTGTAAACCTTGTTCTTAAACCATGGCAATAAACCTATTCTGATTCTGACTCTGATTCTGATTCTTTGGACAATTCTCCTATCAGTTTTCTGCTTCTAACGACTGGAACCATGTGCATCTTTCAAAAATGTTATTTCCACATATTCCAGGATCAGCGCACATGTTTTGTTACTGTGACGTCATGTTGTTTGTTTTGTTAAGTGTGTTTTATGCCTTGACTGTACTGCTTTCTAATGCAGCTTAGCCAGGCTGTCATTGTAAATGAGAATTCGTTCTCAATTGACTTACCTGGTCAAATAAATACATAAATAAAGAATAAAATCTTAACCTCACAGCAGGGGTCTCCAATCCTTTTTACGTTCATGCCACACAAACGTCAGAGAGCTGCTACGCCTCACAGAAACTGACTTGACTTTTGTCCCCACACATGTCCTTATATCCATTTATAGCAATATTTTGTGGCACAATACGATATCAATTCCTTTTTTATATTCCCGTTATCAATACTTTTGATGACGTCATGCATATTAAGAACACCATCATGCATATTAATGAGGCAGCAGTGCTCCACTGCTTCACTGTCCATAATGGTCAACACAGTCAGAAGTGTAGACAGCAGCACTAACACTGTCACACAAATACATCACTTTCCATGATAGTATTTAGAATTATAAATAAGATTAACTTGTGGTTAATTAAAAAAAGAGTTTTATTCACTATATTATATACATTTTGTTTATTGTATGCAGAACATTTAACAACATCTTACAACAGTCTTCCTCTATGTTTTTGTAACCAGCAGCTGGTGTTCTCTGTCAAACCAAAACATGCACAACAGGTTAATCCTCCATGGCTGATGCTGACCATGAGCAAGGGCCCCCGAGCGCTGCCCTGCAGGCGCCCAGTGCCCCTGACGGGTTACTCCATCAGGGGATGGGTCAGATACAGAGGACACTTTTATATAATGACAAATACAGCACGACTAGTTAAAGGCACACCATGGAATATTCTGGATCATTCTGTTGGCAGCAACACAAAAGATGCTCCTCATGAGCAGCTTGACACAATTCTCTTTCTGCAGGGGGTAATCAATGAACCAAACCTATTTAAGCCTCATACTGTGGTTGCCTTTAGTCGACATCTCCATGGAGACGAGCTGGAGATGCCCCGCTCCGAGTAAACTTACAGTCAGGCTGAGGAGAGCTGTTTGGTCATTTTCCAACAATAAATAACATTTGTAATCAAATACAAGCTGGGTTTTAATTATACTTATTGGGTGAAATGTTACATAGTGTGTCTTTAAATGAACAGGCCCCCGTTTTTCCATACTGAGATATGTTCTTACCTGAGTTTAGACGAGTTGATACGTACCTGTCTGGTCTTTGTGCCCGTGGAAGAGCTTAGTTGCTTCTAAATTCACCCCATTTGGAGCCATAGGAATATACTGGGATAGGCCAAATGCAAACAACATCTTTGGTCTTTTTGCGTGACTGAGTGCACACAGTTTTTTCCATACTGAGATATGTTCTTACCTGAGCTTAGACGAGTTGATACGCACCTGTCTGGTCTTTGTGCGTACCTGTGGAAGAGCGTGGTAGCTTCCAACGTCACCCCCGTTTGGAGCCATAGGAATATGCTGGGAGAGGCCAAATGCTAAGAACATCTTTGGTCGTTTTGCGTGACTGAGCACACGCACAAAGACCAGACAGGTACGCATCAACTCGTCTAAGCTCAGGTAAGAACATATCTCAGTATGGGAAAACGGTGGCCTGTTCCTTTAAGTGCATTCACTTTATTACTGACCACCTCTGCTCAGAATCAATGTGTAAAACGGAGAGGCTTTGGAGGAAGATCGTTCTGCTGCTGCGCATATGACACAGCAGTGTGAGGGAGGGCAGAGAGTGTATTCATATGAACGATTGGAGCAGTGATGGTTTGCCTGGCCACAACATTCTGCTGTTCTTGGACGTGCTGTGCCATTGGATCATTTTTCGGAGAGAATTGGTGGCAGACTAAATCGCAGTGCGCCCGAAATGCCACCTCCTCATCGCAGCGAGAGGGTAGTGTCAATATATTATGACAGCACTGTCAGTGTGAGCTCCAGGCCTGTAGAGAGAGGAGACTACAGTCCATCAGGACGCGACGACAGCTCCTCTGACAAACTCTACTGCTGCTGCTGTGGTGATGGTAAACAGAGCTGTGGGCAACACAAGCAACAGAAGGGACTCGGACTTCTCCAACCTCGGAACAGTGGTTCTCAACTGGCGGCTCGGTGCCCAGGAGTGGGACACGGAACCATTTTCACTTAGTACTAGGGAGCCTTTGAAAACAATTTCTGGGATTTACTCACACTCTCTCATTCACACGCCAATGTACGCAAACACTGGAGGCAAGGTGGGTGAAGTGTCCGGCCCAAGGACACAACGGCAGTGTGCACCTTCAGGAGTTTATTTGTTTATTTGAGCAGTATACATTCTGCTCAAAAGGAGCTGGGATTCAAACCCCTAACCTTCCGATCATGAGACGACCCGCTCTACCAACTGTGCCACTGTCGACCCTTAATGAACGCTTTCAGTGAGAATCTACAATGGAAATGGCCATGAAATAAAAGAAAAAACATAAACCAACTTTTCCAAACTTTTGACAGGTAATTTATATATGAGTAACTGTACTTCTTTGAGCAGTTTTATCAGACAGTATTTTTTTAGTTCAAGGAAATAGCAGTTGACCTCCTAGGGCAGCGTAAAGGGCTAGAGACTAGTTGGAGACTCGCATGGAGACTTGACAAAGTCTCCAAGAGGTCTCAGAGAGGTCTACGCGGTCTCAAACAGTTTTGTTGCAAATACTCATTGTTGTCCTCAACCGGTAAGACATTTCTGAGATGTCCCTGCAATGTCTCCGAGACCTGTCGGATACTAAGGAGATCTCAAAGAGACTCCATACGAGATCTCCTGAGTTGACACAGCTATAAAGTATAAAGTGCACAGGTGTTGTGCTGCTGTGTTAGCGATAGCTCTGAACAGGTGAATACTTTTTGTCAACTGGTTTTGCAAAAAATAACGAAAAAGCCGCAGGTAGAGCCGGCGACTGAGGAGGACTACGTAAGCCTCAGTCGAGTCACGGAACTCATGGAGCAGCAGAGGGACATGTTCAGGGAGATAATACAACAACAACAACAGGAGAAGTTCAAAGGATTCATTAAAATCATCATGGAATCGACAAACACCCGAATGGATTTACAGACAAAGGACATTCAGGAGATTAAAACAAGCCTGAAAGATAAGAAACTGAAACTCACTGAGCGCACGAACATGCTGCAAAACGATCTTTTTAAAGTATGTGACAGTCTGCACATCATCACGGATAAACTGGAGCATCTGGAGGGACAGAGCCGCAGAAACAACCTGGTCTTTGAGGGAGTGTTGGAGTCGCCTGGGGAGACCTGGGCCGACGCCGAGCTAAAAGTGAAAGAAATACTGAGGGAGAAGCTCCAGCTGCAGCACATGGTGGAGGTGGAGAGGACTCCCCGCGAAGGGAAACCCCGACAGCGGGAGAGACTGGCCGAGACCCATCATGGCCAAACTACTGCGTTGGAAGGATCGCGAAGAAATCTTGCAGCGCGCTAAACGTCTCAAAGGAACAAACATTTTCATAAACGAGGACAACACGGAATCCATCAAAAGGAAGCGAAAAGAACTGATGCCGGAGCTGAGAGCTGCACGGGAAAGGCGGGAGATCGCCTACTTGTTCGTCTGCGCACCAGTACACCAACGCCAGTATAAACACCGGGAAAAACGTTGGACAAATACAAGTGAAAAAACATTTCTAATCATTCAACATGACAGACACACAATCTACTGACTCTTCCTCATCAGACAATGAAGACACAAGTTACACTCAAGAGTCTGAACTACAAATATTTTCACTCACAGACTTTAAAAAAAAAAATATCTCAATGATGTGGACCCTGATATGCACTTTTTCCACAACATTTCTCGTACCTGCAAGTATTATGATGATAATCAAATCTCATTATTAGATAAGCCAGAAAATATGTCAATTGTACATTTAAACTGTCAAAGCTTATATGCTAATTTTGAGCACATAAAAGAATATCTGCATAAACTTACTGATCTGAAACATAGATAAAGGAAAATACATTTGGGAATTTTGAGCTTGAAGATGATCAAATGTTCAACCAAAACAGAAAACAGAAATTAGGTGGTGGAGTTGCTCTGTATGTGCGCAGGGATATCAATGTAAAATTGGTTGACCACATGACTGTGGCAATTGATCATATGTTTGAATGTGTGACAGTAAAGCTAATTCTGGAAAAAAGGAAAAATATATTATTATTTTGTTGTATTTATCGAGCACCGATGTTAACAAACATATTAAAAAAATTGTTACAAACGGCAACCACAAAGACATTTTTGTCTGTGGGGATTTTAATATTGATTTACTGAAAGCAAAATCACATAAGCCCACTGAAAAATGTGTGGACACGATGTACAGTCACTTTACCCCTTAATCACACGCCCCACTAGGATAACTGCACACGGTGCTTCATAATTGATAATATGTGCACAAACGTCCTAAACAATATGACAAGTGGTACTGATTAATGACATTAGCGACCACTTGCCAGTCTTCTCACTATTTGAAATACTACTAAAAAGTAAGAAAAACAAAGGTAATATTATAGTAAAACATGTAAGATTAACATCTGAGCGCTCGATAAATGCCTTCAAGCAGAGTTTGTCTGAATAATGTCCTTGGAGAACAGGATGTTAATATTGCATATGCTCATTTTGTCAACACAATCAAACATTTGTATGATCAAAATTGTCCAGTACTAACGCGCAAATATACACAAACAAATACTTATGGCACATGGATGACGAAGGGGTTACTGAATGCAAAAATAAAAACTCCTTACATAAAATATTTATAAGGAAAAGAACATTAGAAACTGAAACCAAATACAAAAAATATAAGAATAAACTAACAACTATAATAAAAAATTGTAAAATAAATTATTATAGAAATATGATTGAGGTCAATAAAAATAATATAAAAGGATTATGGAAAATCTTAAATCATATAATGTCTAAAGACTCAAAGGCTTTAAGTTACATGATTAAAAATGATGATAACATTACAAACGGGGAGAGTGTAGTTAATGCGTTCAATGATTACTTTGTAACTATTGGGCCTCACCTGGCATCAGAAATAGCCAAAACAAACACAAAAATATGAATGTACATTCCTTTTTTCTTACAGCAACAAATTAAAATGAAATAATTAAATAGTTAAAGCTTTCAAGCATTAAAAATCCACTGATTGGAATGACTTTGACATGAACATGATTAAAAAAGTAATACAACATTTATCAATGCCTTTAACACAATCTCTCCTTTTCAACTGGTGAATTCCCTGACCTCATGAAGATTGCCAAGGTTATTCCAATTTATAAAAAGTGGGGATAATCGTCAGTTTACAAATTATAGACCAATCTCTAAACTTTTTGCAGCCCGCCTGGACAGCTTTGTGAATAAACATAATTTACTTAGTGACTGTCAGTTTGGGTTCAGAAACAATAGGTCAACTGCACATGCTCTAATCAATCTAAGCGTAGAAGTCACCAACAATATTGACAATAATTTGTACCGTTTGGGTATATTCATAGACCTCCAAAAAGCTTTTGACACTATAGATCATGAAATACTCTTAAATAAACTAAATATTAATGGGATTAGAGGGATAGCTAACAATTGGTTGAAGTCATATTTGACTGAAGGAAAACAGTATGTACAACTTGATGAACATGTATCAGGATGGAGGAATATAACCCCCCAGGGGTAAATTTTAGGACTTAAATTGTTTCTGCTCTACATCAATGATTTGTGTGAAGTCTCAACAAAGCTAAAATGTATATTATTTGCTGATGACACAACTATACTAGGCTCTAGCAAAGCCATACAACTGCTCATATCAGAGGTCACAACAGAAATACACAAACTCAAAGAATGGTTTAACAGAAATAAACTATCGCTGAACTTATTGAAAACAAAAATGATTTTATTTGGCAAACGGAATAGTGACACTCAGATTCAAATCAATATTGTTCAAATAGAACAAGTCAAGGAATATACATTTCTGGGTGTGATCTTCAATCATAAGGTTAGTTGGAGACCACAAATAAACATTATTCGTGCTAAAGTGGCGAAAAATTTGGCCATAATGGGCAAGTGTAGATATTTTCTGGACCAAAAGGCCCTCTTCACCCTGTACTGTTCCTTAATCCTACCGTACATAAACCACTGCTCAGAGGTCTGTGGAAATACCTACAATAGTCATTTGCTGGTTTTATATAGACTTCAAAAGAAGGCCATCAGAATTGTTCATAAAGTGGGATGAAACGTGACATCATAAAACTCAATTCCCTGCTACAGATATATAGACATGTAAATAACCAGCTCCCTAGTAACATACAATTAATGTTTGGTAAAAGAGAGGTAAAATATGATCTAAGGGGAACTCATAATCTGAAAGTACAATGTATCCATTCCCCCCTAAAAAGTCATTGTATTACACGGAGAGGAGTAAATCTGTGGAATAATTTAGACAAAGACTTAAAAGGTGCAGCTAGTCCACAGCAAATCAAAAGACAGTATAAGAGAACTGTGTTGAGAAGTATGCTGAAGACATGTGACCTGGTCTCTCAGTCACTCTCCTGAAGTAATCTGGATTACTATGAACTTGTGAAATATCACATCATTGCTGATATAATCAATTGTCACCTACTTTATCAACCAAGTCTATTTGATCTGTATTAAAGGAACTTGAGATAAATTACAAGCATTAAAAATTCTGTTATGGCTACCGCCCTCTACCAGCTTGCCACATAACACCCTGGCTTTTTAACGCACCTCACAAATAGGGAAAACAATCAAAAAACACTGATCGAACAATCTTAACCAACATTATTACAGTTGAAGCAGGTATGATAAAAATGAGAAACATGATAAATTTGAAGATGATATTTTTGAGAATGATACTTTTGAGCTATTATTGTCATTGTTATGATGGTGATGATAATATATGTATATGTGTGCTAGTAATGTATGTGTATGTATATATATATGTATACATATGTTTGTATGTGTGTGTATATATATGTATATCTAAAACACTATGACTATTTAAACAATAAATAAATCAATAGAATGGTGACCAGAATGGTGTAAATACACTCAGAAATCACAAACTTTTCTATTTGTATTGTATTGTATTGTATTTTGAAATTGGGGTAGGCACTTATACGTTTCCTTGCTTCTGCCTACTCCTTTTGAGTTATTATTTATTTTTATTTATTTATTTATTTTTTGTGATAATGTAAATGATATGATATAAATATTCTAAATAATAATGCACTGTAAATAATAGCTCAAATAAATAAATAAATACATAAATAAAATAAATAAAGTAGAGACTATTACGGACATATCTTTGTTTTGGTATATAGCATGTGTTCATCCGAGTTGTACAACATTTTCTGTGAGACAGCGACAATCATTGCAAATTAGTGGAAATCCTGGCCTTCAAAGAGTTAAGACCCACTTTTATTCACAGGCTTTTAACAAGCCATCTGTGCACTTTTATTTCTATTTATTTAGGCAAGGCAAGGCAAGTTTATTTGTAGAGCACACATCATACACAGGGCAATTCAAAGTGCTTCACAGTTCCATAAAATTAGAAAACAGATAAAAAATCAGTAAAACATCAACATAAAAATGTATCAATTACAGTAAAAGGCAAGAGTGCAGATAAAATACTTTCAGTTTTCATCTGCTCGGGTAAAAAGAGCTGTTTTCAGCCTAGATTTGAACATTGTCAGAGTTGAGGCCTGTCTCACATCCTCATGAAGACTGTTCCAGATTTTAGCTGCATGAAACTGAAACGCAGCCTCACCGTGTTTAGTCCTGACTCTGGGAACCACTAGGAGACCCCTCCCTGAAGTTCTCAGGGCCCGAGATGGTTCATACGGCTCTAACATGTCAGAGATGGACTTTGGTGCTAAACCATGAAAAGACTTGTACACAAGCAGAGCTGTTTTAAATTCTATTCTCTGAGTGATAGGAAGCCAGTGCAGGGACCGGAGCACTGGACTAATATGGTGGTATTTCCTGGTTCTTGTCAGGACTCGAGCAGGACTATTTAGCCTTTTTATTGTGTTTACGGTAAGTCTGTGACCTGTTTGTATTGTCTTGAGGATGACCAAAGCACTTATTTTGATTTTACTCTTGTCTTTGACAGTAATCCTGGTCTGTGCCGCACCTCTGAAGACTGTCTAAGTTGTGGAAATGAGCTGCTGTATAAATAAAGTTGGATTGGACTGCCCTCTGAGCCTCAGCCCTGTGAGCTGTGGAGCCGGCGTGGTACTGTGCCAGTCCAGGGACTTACGGGTCACTAATGTTAGACAGAGGGCACGGATAACACTCCTGCTTTAATGAGAATCTGCTCAGAGGATGGAAACAAACAGTGCACCTGGAGGACAGGAGCGGACTAAGCAAAGACTAAAGACTAAGGCAGACAGGATACTGGACTGAAGGAATACTTTGAGGATTCAGGAATCACATTTACTCAGACGGTCTTTTGATACTTACTGTGGAACTGTACAAGTGTTTGATTGGTTGACAAGACTTATTCCTGTTGTGGCAGCAATTTTAACCTTTGAGCATCAAGAGACAGATGTTTTTGTTCTTCAGGCAGTTTGGCACAAATGTAACTGAGCAAAAAACAAGCAGGAACCAAGAGTAAAAGGTTTGGCCCAATAAGGACTTGTTGATACAGTTAGGGTAGAGCCTCTTTTCATTAATTATGGCACAAAGTGTTATTTGCGTGACACACATTTCAAAGGTTATAATGAATCCTGATGTAAACATTAGTCATTTTAATCAAAATCCATCCATCCATCTTCGTCCACTTGTCCGTTGCCGGGTCGTTGCACCAGCCCCTATGGCTCCCCCTGCAGGTGGTGGGTCCACTGGAGGACGTACTCACGATTCTAACCGGGACTGTTGGTCTCTCATAAGGGGCTTCTGAACCGCTCTTTGTCTGGCCCGTCACCTAGGACCTGTTTGCCATGGGAGACCCTACCAGGGGCATGAAGCCCCCGACAATTTAGCTTCTAAGATCATTCGAGTGCTCCAACCCCTCCACCAAAATTAATCAAAATGCTCTGACAAAATGAGGTCTAAGACAATTGGAGCATTAACTGCTAACACAGTCAGAGTTCAGCGTTCGCGGCTGACTCAGGGGCGACGGTGGCACAGAGAGTAGAGCAGTGTCTGCGTACACTGGTGTATGAATGAGAGTGTACATGGGTGAGTGGTTCCTTGATGTAAAGCACTCTGCCTAAAGCAGGTAGAAAGGAGCTATATGTGACCATTTATCATTTATTTACCATTTAAAGGACATGACATGATCGCTGGTCAGACAGGTACTGCACACTCCAAACCCACACATATTGAAATAATATCAGGAGAGGCAGTGTCAAGTGTCAGAGAAATGTAGGTTAGTAAAACTATTCCACCGTCACCAAAACACAAGCAAAGAATCAGGAAACCGTTTTCATTCATATCTTGCTTAGCAGCAACAGCGCAGAGTTTTTTTTTTTTACAGCAGTGGAACCGCCCAAAGTAAACTTATAAGTGTATGATTACAAGCCTTTCAATCGTCCAAATAGAAGCAACAGCGCGATCCGTGCGGTTAGGCGTGTAGGCACCATTACACAGTCAGAGTTTAGCGTTAGCGGCTAACACCGTCAGAGATTAGTGTTAGCAGCTAACACAGTCAGAGTTTAGCGTTAGCAGCTAACACAGTCCGAGTTTAGCGTTAGCGGCTAACACAGTCAGAGTTTAGCATTAGCGGCTAACACAGTCAGAGTTTAGCGTTGACAATAAGTTTACAAAAGAAACATCTGAGCAACCGGCTCTGATGCAGCTGAAATCCTCTTGAAATGTTTAATATCTACAGGGAGTTGGTAAGTCATTTCTCTGTCTACATAGCACACACCAGGGTTCAAAGGGTGTGGAAAATAAAACTACTGCACTGTAAATGTAGTTCTAAATGAAACTTATCATGTTATAAATCCCCAAAACAGACTGACATGAGAGTCACAGTTTAACATTTAGTCAAAATGTTTACTTTGATGCTACATATCCTATTTATTGTGCTGATAAATGTGTGTTTACTTTCCCCTTTGAATGCATCATAAGGGCAGTTTGTGGAGGAGTGAGGGGCGTGGGTGAGTGTTCACTACTGACACCTACTGACCAAAATTATTTCTGGAGAACAGCTTATGGCAGCTTCAAAAACAAATAAGTGTTGGCAGCAGATAAAGATATTACACTCATTCTCTGCCCCGTTCAAACCAATAAATA
Organism: Proterorhinus semilunaris; assembly: GCA_021464625.1. Classification (NCBI taxonomy): domain Eukaryota; kingdom Metazoa; phylum Chordata; class Actinopteri; order Gobiiformes; family Gobiidae; genus Proterorhinus; species Proterorhinus semilunaris. Next base: position 31,745,471 of record CM038357.1, read on the forward strand.
TCATTGGTGATCATTGATATAGAAGTTACTTGAAAATTACATCCTTAGTTAAATTAACTTACACAGTGTGTGGAGCTGCTATACAAACACAAAACTCCACAAGCTGCAGGAAAATAAATAAAAATGAATAAAAGCTATAGGTACTTGCTTTAAACATGAAAAATCTGAAGTTGAATCGAAAAGTGAGATTGATCAACCAGAGGAGAGATCCAAAGATTGGGGTGTTTTTTGTGTGCGCCATATCACCACCCAAGGGAGGGTCAGTGTGAGGTGGGCCATGAGGTGGTCCAGCCATAATCCAGGCTGCTGAGTTCAGATGAAGGTGATGTCCACTGCACAGTGGGGCTGGGATCAACTCATGTTGGTGAATGATGATTGAAACCACAGATTGAGCAGTGGCTCTAAACCCTTGGTCTAGTCCAGTTACTACATAGTCTTCCACAGGGGCGCCTGGTGAACTCTTGGTGGCGCTGTTGCACGCAGACTTGGGTACATTTATTTCAACAGGACCTGCGTAAGCAGTATTGGTTCTTGTTGGACTAAAAAGAAGCCTAATTTAGCCACATGTCATCAAGAACCAACGATACAGTGGTGTAGCATGGATGCACTGGGGCCCTAAGCACAAAGTCCCAGGGGTCCTGTATCATATTGCATTGAGGCTGCTAGGTACAGTAGACCTACATAATAGACTAGAAACCAGCTCCATCATAAATCAGTGCTTTAATAATTCAGACGAGTTGTGAAGCAACTATTCAAAATTAAAGCCGCAAGCGGCATCGAGAGGCCCTCGCGGGACGCGGTGGCCGGTTGACGCCGGTTGCCGCACGCCGCCGCAATAACCGGGAGGCGCTGCCGCGCCCTACGTGGTTATAATGTCGCTGCCACCCTAGGTCGAGATTATAAAAGAGGCAAAGGCGAGAAATGGCGCCTTCGGCGCTGATTACTCGATTTTTCCCAAAATGGCCGACCACCTGTTGGTCGCCTAGCAACCATGTAATGGAGGCTCCCTTAGTGCCTCCATTGCCGCGCCATAACCCACCGAGTGCGCCAACGTGGCCACACTACATTTTATTGCCCTGATGAGCCATTAATCTTTGTGAGTAAACGTCAAAATGAGATTTTTAGCGTCTCCATGTGAATGATGGCTCCAACCTGCAGAGGGCGCTAGCGCGCCCCAAATCTTTTTTATTTCACAAGCAGCATCGGACGGCCTTGACGGGCCGTACTTCAATTACTACTGTCCACAAGCTCCTGACAGAGGGCGCTAGCGCGCTGTAATTGTGTATAATGTGATATTTGTGTGTCAGTCCTATTGGATTAACATGGGGAGCCTTGATCGTCTCCATGGCAACACCGTACAAAATACGGTATGGGTCTTATTGGCTTTTTGGATCGGGATGCCATCAGCTATTATTGTGCCGAATTTTATCAATTTCCGAGAAACTAATTTTTTTCCCATAATGCATTTTTTGTTCTCGGCCTAGAGGGGGCGCTATCGCGCCAAATCTCACTTTTTCACATTTGTTGTGTCCGGGGGTGAAAGGTCAATAAAATGTATATTTCCGATTTTTAATCGAAGTTCATTTGTGCAAATGGGAGCATTTTGTTGTTTTCGGTAAGTCACAAAATTCTTCGTAAAGATTGCGGCTTCGCCGCAAACAAACCGTAAAACGTAGCCAAAAAATTTGGATAACTTTTGATGCCCCACATCTCGGGATGAGCTGGAGCGATTTTGGGCTCATTTGGTGAAACGCCCTAGGAGGAGTTCGTTAAAATGCGACGTCAGCGAAAACGCTGACTCACCATTTTCCAGACTTCCTGTCAAAATGGCGGACTTCCGGTTTGTCAGGGGGCGTGGCCACAATAATGTTTTTTGGTTGTCGTCACATGACGAATGTCTGTACCGAATCCCGTCGCTCTATGACAAAGTTTATGTTGGCCCCCTCCCCATAGGCGCAATGTATTTTCACTTTTGTAGGTGGCGCTGTCGCGCCATTTTTTATTTCCCCAAAACGAAACACACATTTTAATTAATTTTTCACCGGACCTGAATTTTGGGCAAAGTTTGGTGAGTTTTTGACTATGTTCAGGGGGTCAAATTCCTGCTCAAAGAGCAGAAGAAAGAAAGAAGAATAAAGAAGAATAATAATATTTCTTGCAAAAACAATATAGTCGCTTTCGCGACTACAACATATTATGCATTTTTTTAAAGCTTTCGACTTCCCCCACACACCCGTGGGGCTCGGAGGTGGATGACGAGCGCTTCGCGCTCGTCATCCACCTCTGTATGACAGTTGGCCATATTCCCCCATTCATTTTGCTGCAATTATAAGTATAAGGGCCCACACCAGAGGTGTGGGCAGTCACTGTTTTACACGGTGAGTTTACGTTTGACATGGGGACAGCGCTTCGCGCTGTTTTCGTGCGCTCCGCGCACCTAGGTACAGTGCGCTGCGCGCACTGCGTTGCGATTACAATAGGCCCTTGCTACGGCAGGCCGCTCGGGCCTAATAAGACACTGCAAAAAGGTGTTGTGTTGTTTCGCCTTATCAGCATTGTTTTCTCCATTCATTCCCAGGGTTCAGTGGTTAGCAGTCATTGTATCACTGTCCCATGTTCAACAAATATTGGTCATGCAGTGTTAAAAAAAACAGAAATACAGTTTTAAAGTAGGAAACCATCCATCCATCCATCCATCCATTTTCTTCCGCTTTATCCGGGGCCGGGTCGCGGGGGCAGCAGTCTCAGCAGAGATGCCCAGACTTCCCGATCCACGCACACGTCCTCCAGCTGTTCTGGGGGGACCCCGAGGCGACACCAGGCCAGCTCGGAGACATAGTCCCACCAGCGTGTCCTGGGCCTTCCACGAGGCCTCCTCCCAATAGGACATGCCTGGAACACCTCCCGAGGGAGGCGACCAGGAGGCATCCGGTACAGATGCCCTAGCCACCTCAGCTGGCTCCTTTCGACGTAGAGGAGTAGCGGCTCGAGTCCGAGCTCCTCCCGGGTAACTGAGCTCCTCGGAGGGTGCGCCCAGCCACCCTGCGAAGGAAACTCATTTCGGCCGCTTGTATTCGCGATCTTGTCCTTTCGGTCATTACCCAGATCTCATGACCATAGGTGAGGGTGGGAACGTAGATCGATCGGTAAATCGAGAGCTTTGCCCCCTGACTCAGCTCCCTCTTCACCACAACGGTCCGATACAGCGACCGCATCACTGCTGACGCCACACCGATCCGTCTATCGATCTCACGCTCCATCCGTCCCTCACTCGTGAACATGACCCCGAGATACTTGAACTCCTCCACTTGGGGCAAGGACACCCCACCGACCTGAAGCGGGGAAGCCACCTTTTTCCGGTGGAGAACCATGGCCTCAGATTTGGAGGTGCTGATCCTCATCCCGGCCGCTTCACACTCGGCTGCAAACCGCCCCAGTGCACGCTGAAGGTCCTGATTTGATGAAGCCAACAGAACAACATCGTCTGCAAAGAGCAGAGATGAGATTCTGAGGTTCCCAAACCGGACACCCTCCGGCCCCTGGCTGCGCCTAGAAATTCTGTCCATAAAAGTAATGAACAGAACCGGTGACAAAGGGCAGCCCTGGCGGAGCCCAACACGCACCGGGAACAGGTCAGGTCAAGTAGGAAACAAATGTTATATTTTATATTTGAAGTGTTGGACAGAGAAAAATCCATGAACTAATGGAGCTTAAAGCAGTACTAAGTACCTTGTTTACCTTAATAAATCCTTTCCGTAGTCCCTCTGGGGGTAATAAGTGTTTTGGGATGATTGGGGGGGTCTTTCATCTCCCCCTGGTGTCTCTGGCCAGAAAACCGCAATTGCAACTTTCCTGCACCGGGTTGGAGTCCCCAATACACACTAATGCAATCACAAAGAAGAAGCTAACAGGCTAACGGGCAAAGCTAACTGTGGGCTAGCGTAACTTAAACTGTGTTTACAAAGTTTGAGTGAAAAAAATGATCTCCATTTTGTAATTGGATGTACAACATCCCTCTCTCCCTTTGTCTTTTCTGTCAGCGTAGTATTTACTCTCACAGAGTGAGCACATAAACGACTCCCTGACATCCACAGGTGAACATGATATAAACACCACTCGCCGGAGCCTCAGGACGTCTTTTCTTTGAAACTCCACCAACTCATGGCAGCGTCCCGTCATTCCATCACCAGCTTTACATCCCGTTACAACCCAGTTGTCAAAAATGTATGAGTATCTCAATAAAGTTGATATAATCCAGTGGTGTAGACCAAGTATGAATGAATGTTAACACATACAAAGTCAGGAGGTACTAGATCAGTCCATATTCAGATTTAATCAGTAATATGGGTGAGCCTGGCTGATGGTGGATTCTAGAGCAACTGAATCAAAATCAGAAGAGTTTTTATTGCCATTGTTTGGAAACAGGATTTTTTCTCTGTACAATCGTGCAACATAAAACTTTAAAACTATCAGGCTGTCAGAACCTTCAGCTGGCTCTGAGGCTCCACCTGCAGCAGCAGATGGAACTGATCCAAAGTATTGCTCCTTCATTAGGACTTTAGGGTCAAAGGGTGCTTCTCAATTGTGAGGATCACCCTCCCCAAAAGTCTATAAAATAATTACAAATATGACTGCTTTGTTCTGTGTTTGTGCAAAAAAATAAAATAAACAGTAGAAGTGTTGTTAGCGAGTAAAGATGTAAACATTAGGTTTATTTAAAGTTAATATTAATGTTAGACCGATATATGGTTGTTATTGTAAGTGCAATTTTATTGACTATAAACTGGACATGCTAAACATATTTCATGTTTACATTTACTTTCTTGAACATTTTAAATTTTACTTTTTTATTAAAGCCAAAAGTTAAAACTGTAAGACATCCAACTAAAACCAGTTCATAAAAAGGTTTATGTCCTCTTTTATTCATACTCAACAGATTGATATTTTATCATATGGTAAAATGGTAAATGGTCTCAAGCTTTTCCACCTACATTAGGCACTCAAAGCGCTTTACAGCAAGGAACCTCTCACCCATTCATACACCAATGTACGCAGACACTGGAGGCAAGGTGGGTGAAGTGTCTTGCCCAAGGACACAATGACAGCATGCACCTTCAGGAGGTGGGATTCGAACCCCCAACCTTTCTATCATGAGACGACCCGCTCTACCATCTGCGCTCTACCATCTGCGCCACCATCCCCCCGGGTCACATGATATGATTTGATCATGTGACCTGTTGCTCGCTCCAGAGGTCGTTCCAAACGCCTCAGATGTGGCACTAAGAGGACACTCGGCTCTGCGTCAGAGGAGACCACTCCTGAGGAAGCCACCGAAGAGGACTACAGAGGAAGGATCCTGGACATTGAGAAAGCCAAAGTCCTCCCTGTGGCAGAACGCCTCCTGTGCATGGAGGGTTAGTGGACACAGTGGCACAGCGGTTACCACCAGAAGGTTTAGGGTTTGGTCCCCAGGCTAAACGGGGCCTTTCCATGAGGACTTTCATGAAAACGTAAAGAGGAAAGAGATTTCAACATTTGTAAATACAAATAAAGGAACATCTTTAGTTTTTACAACTATTCAAATCACTAATTTACAGGTACAGCTCTAAAATGTACACATTTCACACTTTTGATACGTTTCTTGCACAAGAGTTGTGTCAAAACTATTTGTTCTTGAAACACAACTCAAAGGCCCAGAGTTCAATCCAAGTTACGTTCTTTTCTGTTATAATTGTAAGGATCTCAGGTTTAAAAACAAAAAGAACAAACTGTGCTGATTTTGGATCGGCTTTATTAGACAGAGCAGGGTTGAAAGCACGGAGACATATTCAGCAAATGATCAGAGCCAGGATTTAAACCTACACCAGTCATGTGTGTGTTGTGCTGTATGTGTGTCTGCCGCGGCCTATCAGCTCATTACGCTTCCTCTTTTAAGACATTTGGGACATCTTCAGTTTTTGTTCATTGTACATAACATTTCCTTATTTGATTTGTTTGCACATTACCTTGTTCTGCTTTGATTGCACATTTTCTGCACCCCACTGAGTGAGCCCAAGAACTGCTGTAACCAGTGAATGGCTCCATTGTGAGATCAATAAAGACAATCCTATCTTCAGAAACCTTAATAATCCAAACCTCCAGCGTGCCATGTCTCACTAGGTGGCGCTGAATGATGACTGCACTTTCTATAACGTGATTTTTATACAAATTTGAGATTTATTAAAGTGATAGTCTGTAAGATCTCTCCTGGTTGGACCTGACAGGCCGTGTCACAGAGAAGATCGTCTCATTGGTCAAAGTGATGGCACAGAAGTTTCTGATTAGTGTCTGAAATGGGAGAGACTTTAGAAACAATATAATAATTTAATATGACTTGCATTACATCAAATTGCAGGCACATGCTGCACACATAATATGCTCTCTCATAAACACTAAAAGGCCAGAGCACAAACTCACAAGTATATTGGATTTTCCCTAGTGGAGAGTGGGGTAAATTGAACCACCCATTATAATCTGAAAAAAAAAAAATATATATATATATATATATATATAATTTGAACTTGCCAGGCAAAAAAAAAAATAGCTCAAAAAGTGTTTTTCACTATACTTAAAGTACATTTTTGGCAGATCACAAAAACTAAAAGTTAATATTTTTAAAGGAAAAAGTGGATTGTTAAATGGTGGGTTTAGTCGAGACGAGCAAATTAAAATTCAATATTACATTAAATTATTTGGGGATGCAAATTTGCATAAACTGGTGCGTATCACAATACATAAATAAATAAATGAATATATTTTACTCCACTGCTTGGGTAAAATGATCCAACAGCATCAGCAAACCATATTTTCCAGACGATTCTTAAAAAATGCAAAGAAATAGAAAACATCCCCAAATGTGTAATTATAAATAAATAAAGTTAACTGTAGTTTGTATATTATAGTTTTACACAATAACCACCAAAGCAAAAAGTGGCTCAAATGATCCCACTCTCCCTAAATATAAGTGTGAATAAATATAAATCATGTGCAACAATACGCTGTAAAAGAGAAAGCGCTCATCAAACAGGATACTGGCAATTTAGCACCTGGTTTAGTAAATCAGGCGCATCCTACACACGTATCCTTTAAAATGCTATTGATAATATTGTGGATAGGCCTATACTTTTTTTTTCTGTTCTATCCAAAAGCGAATGTTGTTGCATCATACATTTATAAAGCTGGATATAGGGCAATGGTTTGAGGAGGACATGCACTGGTGAAACCCGTTGGGGAAATGGACCCTGGAAAGGCAGACTATTCCCATCTGCTCCGCTTCATGCGTAGGTGTAACCTTTTATCTCCTCCTGTCACAGATATGGAAGGAGGAAGCGGCTTAAGCACGAAACAAAACATCCAGCCCTTGGCCGTGCCGACCCTCTTTCCCCCCGTTAGCTAATGGGTCAGGCTACATTAGCATAGCGCGCAGAGAGAACATTCGCCGTGTTTACGCTGCGTTAACCTGTCCAGGGCAGTGTTCCAGCACACGGCTTACAGGTCACTAATGTTAGCACAGCGGCGGCTAATGCTGCGGCTAATGCTGCAGATCACCGGAGGCTTTAGCACACCGCTAATCCTGTGGGCAAACAAATTACAGGGACATTTGGCTTTGGCTAGCGGCGGTTAGCAACCCGCGGCTAGTGCCAATGGGCAGAATTAGCCGCGCGGAGCTTATACACGACTATAGTCAGAATAATTACGACGTATTAGGCCCGGTGATGTGAAATGGTTAACAATGGACAGGGCTATGTGCACAAGGCACATACAAGCCGGTAAAGTGTCCCATAGGTCCATGTGAATAGGTCAGTGTCCAAGTCCAATGTGACAGCTTTTCATGTCTTTCTATTTATTATCAAGAATTTGATAACGACCTCAGATTGAGGGCAGGGACTGATACAACTCTAGGAAAATGTTCAAATGCTGATATTGATCATTGTTTTTGAAAAGATTGTATTCACAAACCTGACGTACTAATTTTATGGAAGAAAGTCCTTTCTACTGACAAATGTTTTTGAATAATAGTGTCTCCACTTTGGGACACCTTTATTTAGTTTACATTTGCTGACAGAGGAGACACTGGACATTTGGTTCATGTGACACAAAATCTTTTCTTTTGACGGTTACCATAGTTACCGCCATGAAATTCATAGCTGACCACCGTCTGAGTTTTAAATAATAGACTCTTTAGAATGTAGTGACGTCCCGTAAACGCAACCTATTAGTCAGGCTAAAGACTTTTTCACAATTCTGAATCCCGTTTCCATAGTTTGCTTTGCTTTCTGTGATTACCAAACATATTCCTATTTTGATAATACATTATTTAGAAAAAAGAAGTGAGCAAAGAGCAGCGGAGTATGAGAGAAGACAGGGACAGAAGGTCCATTCTGGATTGCTTATGTCTCGTGTGGTCATCTCAGGTTCCCACAAACGTCCGAAGGCGGAGAGATGAATTCAGACTGGTGATTGTGGTTGTGCAGAAGACCCTGCAATTAAGAGTCCAGTCACACGCCATACCTGCCCCAGGCCCATAGATGCAACATGAGCACAGACGCTGCTGAATCGACGGTGATGGAAACGTTGCGTTGGAGATTTTTTAAAACCCAATGAATGTCTGCAGTGATTCAATGCGGTCCATCCTCTGAGCAGGTCTGGATCTTAACAAGCTTCTAAGTAGAACAACAACAAGAAGGCAAAAAAAAAAAGAAGAGTAAACCTTTTATTTAAAACAACAGGTAAACTGTATAGTAATAGTTGCAGCTGATCAAAAGTTTAGGGTGCATTTAAAAGGCCAAATCTGTGCAAAAATGTGGATTCAGGGCCATTTTCTGTCAGTGTTCTGTACTCACACAGATACGACGTCCTGATGATCAGAAATGAAAAATGACTGTCTTCCTGCGTTCCACCTCAGCAGCGACGGCGAGAGGCTCTGCTTATGCAGCTCAACAAACCCGACCACAGTTTACAATCGGTAAACATGTGTCCCAGGGTGAGCTCGACGGAGGGTTTAGGGTATGGCGTGACCAAAAGAGAAGGTTATGGAATTATGGAGAGGCTGGCGGTGTAGCCAGTAACGAGTAATGGTTAAAAGAGATGGAAATACAATTGAATAGGTCTGATCAAATGTGGACAGAAAGTACAGTTAAAACACAAGGATGAAAAATACTAAAATACTCGTAAAAGTTGCATGTCAGTCAAGTCGGCCTCCAGGCCCCGGGAGACTCCAACAGAGTTTTTGCAGGTGTCCTCCTCGGTGAGAGCCTGATTCTGCCATGTCTGTCCCTCGCCGCACTATAATTTAGAAGTGTGTCGTTCTTCAGGGCAACAAACTTTCCGAATGTAATCACGAACATGGATTTTAACGGTTCATTTTGCCATTTGACTGGATTTTCATGATACCAAAGAGTGGCTTTTTTTCTTTAAATGTATCCATTGGGCGTCCATTGGTTTGGATTGGATCAAAAAGGAGTCCCTTGTTTTCTGTTTGTTTTTTGGCGCCAAAACAGATCTGGCCTTTAAAAACATGGCTGATTCATTCATTTTTGTCCCGATGCCACGCCCTTGTTTTGATCAAATTCATACATAGTACTTTTTTATCTTTTTGTTTTTCGCTTTAACCATTTAACCATGAAAAATGACTGCATGACACTGATTTGGCTCCTGTTGCTCTGCTGTGACATCATCTGCATACCCTCAAGCTAAAACAATCAAAACAAAGTGCGTTCAAAGTTTGGGAGAATAAGGTCCCACATGTGTTTAGTTCAGGGTAACAGTCAATAACACCATTTGAAGAAAAAAAAAAAAAAATCGGGCTGAACGGGCAAACCGGAGATCAGGTCCTCACTCTCAGCATACCGAAGCCTGGTCGTGCTTGATGGCGTGTGATGTGATGGCGGTAACGACTCTGTGGCAGGGTGGGCGGGGCCACCTTGACCTCTCGGCGGGGGAGGGTTGGGGAGGTTAAGCAAACAGGCCGCGAGCCCTGACAGTAATCCAGGGGGGGCGCTGGGCGGACTGGGACCCCGGCGCCGCAGCGTGGAGCCTGGGCCCCCTCAGCTCCACTCAGCCCGCGCTCGTCACGGCCCAGTGTTGTTGTAAGGAAGCTGGGAGGGAGTCTGCACCGCCTGACCCCGGGCCGCCGACACCAGCCCCACCATCACGCCTTGATTCATCCACTAATGCCTCTCAATACCACAAGTATCACAGCTTTGGACACGTGGGCCAAGAGACTTCCAATGCTAGTCTGAGGAGCCTAGGGCTGGGCACAGTTAAATGATACTCGTATGGCATCGGGGAAAAAGTTTAGGAAATACCGGTATCGGAAAAGTATCGAACAAAATCGTATATCTTTAGATCCGAGTTTTGATGCTGTTGCTCCAAGGACGACTTACACGGCAAAAAAAAACTTCTTTTTGCCCCCTCATTTATTACCAATATTTTTGTGATACATTTTTTTTGACAAAATTTGTCCTTGTTTTTGCCACCGTTCATCCCAATTTCCCCCCAACCTGTAGGCGCGCTCGCCGGATCCAACAGAAGTGTGGGCGATATGGTGCTCTACAGCAGTGGTTCTCAACCTGGGGGGTCGCCAGATCATGTAGATAAAATATACATATTTTATATTAGCATATAATATATTTTATGGTAGCATGTATGTGCTATTTTACCAGAGTGCCATTATTTGTTAATAATTTGATACATTTTATTTTAGCCATTTGTTTTTTTCTTTGTTTTTTTAAGAATTATGCAGGCTAATGTTCCTATTTCTCACGGAGTGACTCGGGCGAGGGGGTCACGAACCCACACGAGCTCATCACGAATCCACCTGTGTTTGGATTATTTCAGATGGAAATATAAGAAGCGATGATGATGATACATACATTAAAACAACGCAGAGCAGATGTTTGGAGCATAGCCTTATCAATAATGCACGTTCATGAGAATGCATTGACAACAACATGTATATGAGGGGATTGTTATTGTAAAGAAAAGATGGATGAAAATGTGTTTATTCACTGTGGTTTGGTGGATGTCGGGATTTTAGCAGTTTTTCATCCGTAACATCATAGTTTTAATGTTAGAGTGTGAAAAAGATGAAGCTGATACACAGACAAAACTTTAGGTTTTTAGGTTTTCATTCCACTCTTGCAACAACATCTACACTTTAGCCGCTCCCACAGACTCCACACTGGACGTAACAATATTTTTGAAGGTTTTGTCGAAAGGGGTTTTTTCATATCGAATTCCTTCCTGATTTATTAAGCGTTCAACCACTTATAAATAGGTTATTCAAAAACTAACTCTTAAACGTATATATCATCAAACTAAAACCAGACATTTTAAGTGCATATGACACATTAGACACCATTGTTTTTGCAAAAACATAGTTAACACGATATTTAAGATTTACCCCAAACAAACACATTTCCAGTTTTCTGTACCATTTTTGTGATGTTTATAGTTTCACTTCCTTACTGGACACTGACAGGAAGTGACATACGTAGGGGCAGACAATATTAAACTGTTGCCGTGCCGACCATGTTATGTCTATGGGAAATGAGTCCAAATCTATCTCGCTTCATGTCAGCAACTTAAAAAAAAAAACACACACACACATTCCCAACATTTCTGCATTAATTTGCTGCTTCACTGAAGTAAAATGATAATTATGACTTACAGCTGATGTTATCCTTTTAAATAAGTCATATTTTCAAAAGCATGAAAACCGGTCATATGCACTTTAAATCTGACTCGTTCCTTTAATCACATACAAATATCAGCAATGTTAGACATTTTTAGACTCTTTATTTTTTATATTAAAACATAAAAGACAGAAAACTTGCAATTTTTCTTTTTTTGTCTCTAAATGTCAGTTTATTCACCTGCAGTGTGTTCCTTAAAGGCCTTTACTGTGTCTTTAACATAATAACATGTATTATTATTATTATTACAGGTATCAAATAATTGTTAGTTAAAAGTGTTCAGACTTAGTTATTTTGTTTAATTTGTTAAAACAAATTATTAATGTTACACAATGAAATTTTTTTTTTTACATAAATAATTTTTATTCCATTTCCCGTCTTTTCAATATTTCAAGTGATTTTATTTCTAACCGTTCTTTCACCAGCCGATTCAGAATCTTTTTTTATTGTATTTTTTTCAGGGGAGCCCTGGCCCCTGAGGGAACCTATTGTACATGTTTTTAGTGGTAGGGGACGCTCTAAAGGGGAACATGCAAACTCTATTCATGAATCAATCAATGAATCAAACCCGGGACCTGTTTCCATTTTGTCAAATCCCAAACATAATTAGACAAATATTGCCTTTTCTGATTCATTGCATTGAAAACAAAGAATAAAAAAAAATAATAATAATTACATTACGTTTTAATAATTTTGGGGATATTCAGAGCTCAATAAATCAGGCTAGAAATTAGATACTGAAAAACCCTTTGTAAACAATATATTGCAAAGTACAAGAGAGGAAGTTTAGCGTCTACGTTGCTACTTTGAGACGTCCCAGATAAATCTTTGCAGAAACATTGAATAAGTGCAATATTTACCTCCTTAATGTTAATAAGTGTATTTGATGTGAAAGTTTATATGTTGAGAGCAGTTAAATAAATAAATAAATAGAAAGAAAAAAACTGCACCTCTGGGATGTTCCCGGGGTGAAAGGCCAGGGGGTGGGGGGTCAAGTCTGATCCCTCCCCTTTATACTCCCCTCTCATCTCCGCTGAAGCGCAGGCCTTAATCCAGGAAGAGTTGCCTTAGTGTCCGGAGCGCAGCCGGGCCGCCGCGCTGACCGGGCCGCCGCGCTGACCGGGCCGCCGCGCTGACCGGGCCGCCGCGCTCCAATGAACCCCCCAGGAAACGAGACGAGGACAGGGAGAGGAAACGGCCTGGCAGTGTTTACAAATAATAGAAGAGGAGGCGGAGAGGGCGGCCATTTTAAAACGGCTCGTTCAAAAACTCCAACGCTATCTTGCCAAAACGCAACAGTCCTTCCCAAGGTTGAGTTTATAAACACGAAATCGCAACTTTAGCAACAACGATTCAGGAAGTTGGGTGAAAACAACTGGCTAATTTTAGCGGTTAATGTTAGCTTTTCTAGCTTAAGGCGAGACACAGCAGGTGAATGGGGAGGAGATAAGAGTTTGCTGTCATTTTATGTTTTCAGATAAGAATATGATATTTCATGATATTTTAAATGGCTAAAATGTACGCTCTTTATTTAGCAACGGAATATAAATAATGGATAGAGCCAGGTTTAAATGTATGGTTGTTGATATATTAGTAACAGATTTTTTTGTTCCATGGGGATTTTGTCTTGTCGTTGCTACGTATTAAAAAGTGAGGAAAAAAGTTTTTTTTTCTTCTTGCAATTCAAAACTCAATAACTCAAGCTAGGAATCACATATTTAAGATTCGGTATCGCTTTAAATTAAGGTGAGCTTGTTAAGTATTAATAAGATATAGGTTATAGGATTAGGCCAAGCAGAGTATTCATGGCCTATTAGTATGTTAATAGATAATATTATAATAAGCAGCTTATTCATATCTATAAAAGCATATTATTCATGGCCTATTAATTATGAATGCTTATGAATACTTCATTAACACTTAACAAGCACACCTTAACATAAAACGTTACCAAAGATTTCTTGAAAAAAAAACTTCAAAAATACTGTCAAGTCCAAGACTGTACAGTTTGGAGCATAGATTGTAAAAAATAATAGACAGCTCCTCCTGACTCCGCCCCGTTTGCCATAATAACTACGTTCCAGGGGGAAATCGTGGCGGATTTTACAGACTCCTCCTCCCTTGCTGGGACGGAGCATGGTCCTAAAAAGGGCATAAGGGCGGGATCTTCACTGTAGACTCGGCCCTCAGTCTTAGCCGCGCCCTCGCCATTAGCTCTAATGCTAACGGCCTGTCAATCAAAGTCTGACCCTCATTAGTGTACGAGATTTCTAAAATGTACCCTACGAAAACCAGCCTGGTTTCTTTTATTGTCACTAACCCAGCGTTATCACAGGAGAAACATCTAGCTGTATAAAGTTTAGCCTATGGCTCATTGCAAAGGGCCTATCTCCACTTCGGCAGCATCTACAGACTCCAAACTTCACAGATGATCCAAAATCCTCTCCTCTGGACAGATCGTTGTGTCTAGCCAACAAAATAAAACCATACATTTAAACCGGCAGATTCATTATCCATAATCCATTATTATGATTTTGAAGCAGAAAATGTGTCATTAAGCCAGTAATCTAAGTATAAATCCTTCCCCGTTCACCTGCAGTGGTTGGCCTAATAAGAGCTTTGAGGAGCACAGGGAAGGAAAAGAAAAAGACAGCAGGGGGGCGAGCTGGGGAAACGCTGGCTGCCTAAACTGAAAGAGCGTCCTGGCTGGGGTCCAGACGGCCCATTAGCGGGGCCGCGGCGCTCGCTCAGGTGTAGCAGCCGATACGAACGCTGCTTAAAAACACATCCAGATTAGGTTTCCCCACACGCCTCGCCAGTGTTCTGAGCTCAGGAGACGGCACACATTCACCGCTGATGTTGAAAAGAAGGAGAAGGAGGACATGAGGGGAGGACAAAGGAAACGTTTAACGCCCGACCGGACATCAGCGGCAAAACGGTCCTCTTACTGTGAGAACTCTGCTGAGACTGGAGGGGGATTTTGGAAATCAAAGGTCTCTCACCCATGAGCAACTTTCCGAAAAATGACACAAAAACGACTCAACGGGGGAGACACAGCTTTGGAAAGAAATGTCCAAACAAAAAATGTCATATGTAAAAAAAATATATATTTAATAAAATAAAACATTTAGCTAATAACATATGAACGTTTTCCCACACTAGATACAATTTAAAACATGCTACATAACGTTATACTGAAGGCTGTGACCAAAAGTAACTTCATATATACACTAATTTGTATCTAAAGTAAAATCTCCAAAGGTCTGTACATTCATTCATGATTTTTAACGAGGCTTTGACCTATATGGTCGACGGTTGAGCTGGAAACATCTGGTTTGTTCATCATTTGCTATGATTGTTGGCTAATGCTAACAGTAGGGCTGGACGATATGGCCAAAAAATTTGATCTCTATTTTTTTATTTTATTTTTTACTCAGTTTGGACGATTACGATTTGAATCAATTTTAATTTGAAAAAATGAACTTTAAAAGGTCTCCTGATCTTTCATATGAAGAAAACTATTCGGAGTGCAGACCATTTATATTTATATTCATGATATAGCCTATACAATTAGACCCATTGAAAATTGTTGTTTATGTTAAATATTCCTTGTCTGCTCTCAAAAGTAAAACTTCTTAGTAAGCCATGGAGTTTTCAAAAGTGTTTTAGATTTACCGTCCTCGCGCCTTTATTGAGCTCTGCTGTGATTGACAACCATCTCCATGGAGACTCAAGGGGGAAGGGGCGGAGTTAAGCTGTGTGTGAAACGCATGCTGCTCAGGGTGAGAGAAGAGCAGATCAAACTGGGGGGAAACTGTTTTAGCGAAAGAAAACTCTATCGTGCGCTCTCAAAACACAACACGCGGCCTTTGTAAAGCAGCAGAGATCGTCAGAAAGTCTCTGGCCCGTCCGCTGGTGTCCTTTCTGAAAAACAGTCACTATGGAGCATTTAAAACGCTGCACATGGGTGACATGGAGTGGCGGACACGATTTTACGATTTAGCCATTTTTCCACATCGTCTGTTTTTAAAAGCATGAAATAATTGAATTAATTCGATTTATCTCCCAGCCCTAGCTAACGGCTATAGGGAAAATACATTGAGCAGGCTAACGGACTCTGAAAAGTCTCCTAGCCGAGGGGCAAAGAAGTATGTTTTGAGAATTACACTTTTTCAGCAGTTTTCTGGCAGATTATAAACATGTTTATCACGCACACAAATGAAGGCAAGTCAAAATTGGGTCCTTATGGATGTTTTTTTTTTCACAGGAAATGGTCCAGTAGAAGCGGGGGAAAACGGCACTTAAGCTAGCGTTAGCATATGTAGCATGAAGGGTTATTTCTGCGCATATTTATAGGCTGTTGAACCGCTTCACACCTCTCCATGTCTCTTTATTTAATATCTTTTTTTATTTATTAAAATAGTTTGAAGCAATTTGAAGTCCCCCCCCTCTGACTGTGTCTGTATCTATAGACTTCAGGACTGTGATGTCGCTAAGCATCATTGGATTAGCAGCAATAATAAACTAATGGAGATTTTAAAAGGTAAATGTTATTGTTCACATCAAAACACTTGGACAGCACAGTCTGTTAGATTTATTTACCAGTGTGTTACTCAACAGCTAACGGTGCAGTTCCATGGCTTGTTTTCTTCACTTTTTAACCGATGTTAGTCTGTGGAAAATGTGTGATAACAGCCACAAACATGGCAACAGTGGATTTTCCCAAACTCTATTCAAGCTACTTCCGGGTGCAAACTGTACGAAGTTCCATAGACAAACACAGCAAAAAATAAATAAATAAATAAATTACTTTACAGTATTTGCATGTCCTTCTGAAAGAACAACACATAAAACGGTTTTGCACTTAATTATGATAGTAGTTGTAGGCCATATATTTCTCCTGTCAAAATGAATGTATTTGAATGTCTTTGTATTTGAAATGAAAATAATAATAATATTGTTTTCATTTCTGTCAGAAAAAGCATTGCTAAAGAAAATCCAGTAAATATATTATTTGTGTGATCAGATCAGAATCAGCCGAATCCCATTATGGAGAATAGGACAGGGATTCCATTGGACCCGGGAGTAGAGTGTTGACGTCACTATTGACCAGGAGGATTTACTCTCTGGGAGCAGCTGAGCAGAGTGAAAGATTATGTTTCAAAATATTTCACACAATTTATAAGTGTTTTTCTAAAAAGACAAGAAGCTTGTCAGAGAAATGTAGGTTTTCCTTTTTGTTTATTATAGTAAGACTATCCATCCATCCATCCATTTTCTTCCACTTGTCCGTTGCCGGGTCGTGGGGGCAGCTGTTGGAGCTGCACCAGCCCCTATGGCTCCTCCTGCAGGTGGTGGGTCCACAGAAGGACGGCCTCATGGTTCTAACCGGGCCTGTTGGTCTCTCATAAGGGGCTTCTGAACCGCTCTTTGTCTGACCCGTCACCTAGGACCTGTTTGCCATGGGAGACCCTACCAGGGGCACCAAGCCCCCGACAACAGAGCTCCAGGATCATTCGGGCGGTTCCAGGAGGGGATAGTAAGACTAGTATCTAATAATAATAAAAATGTAAGAACATAAGGATGCGCTGATCAGGTAATGTAGTGAGGCTTTTCTGCCTAATAAGATAAGATCAGATAGGACTAGTGTTGTCACAATACAAACATTTCAAACTCAAATTAAGTTGAGTTTGACAGTTTTATTTTTCTGGATCAAATTTTGATCCTGAAAATAAAACTCGATTCTTGAAACCGATTTTGACAAGGCAGCAAAAATAATCCCTTTTTAAATATAAATTACAATACATCCCTCTGCCCTGTATTATCTACATTACAGAACAAGAGTATATTAGTTTATTTGTTTTAAAATGTTATTGAGAAATTATTGTTCTAGGTCTAATTTGTTCTCTTTGAATAAAATTATGCTAGGTTATAGAAAATAAAACAAACAAAAAAGAAACATGTGAAGAAGGAAATCAAAGAAGAGGATAATGTGCAAACAAGTATAATAGAGGTCATTTATGTACAATGAATTAAATGGATAAATAATATAAAATATAAATAATCAAATTAGAACCAAATCTAAATGATCAAAAAGATCAATATGGTTTTCATGCAATGCGGTCGTAGAGCTATAAAATCTATGGTAAAGTAATAGCACAAAAATAAAGAGTAATCCGTTTGAAATGGAAGCGTTTGTTGTTATATCGTGAATATCCCACTGCGCTGCACGTGTCCGCAGACCCAGACTGTGCCGGGACGTTTCCACTCCTGTCATTTGCATAAGTGTGATTCACCTCTGGGCCGCGGTGATGGTCTGTTTGAACACATTTATGTCTCCACAGATGACTGGCACACGGGGACGGCTTCCAGGAACACAGCGCCTCGTGGGTACATGCTAAATGTGCTCCGTACGCTCTCGTTTAGGGCCGTGCAGCTGCGGGACAGAGACCACGCACAAATAAATGTTAGCATAATGTTACTATGTGACAAACTGGACTGCGACGATTGAGACAGAATCGGATTTAAACACAAACAGTTCGATTGGATCTTGTTTGTAAAAGGGATGTCTGTTTGCTTGTAGGAACTGATGACGTAATAACTCTGTTGTGCCAATGACGTAATAACGATTTACCGGACGATAATGTAATAACGATAGTGTAATAACGATAATGTAATAACGATAATGTAATAACGATAATGTAATAACAATAATGTAATAATGATGGGACAGAGGAGAGGCTCGAACTGGCGACCTTTCCGTCATAAGAACCTGCTTCAAAGGCATGCGAGATACAACAAGTTACACTAGTGAACAAATAAAACAGGAAAAAAATAAAAAAATACAAAAGTTGATGAAATACACACACACAGTCTCTAACATTTTAGAGAAAACAGCACAAAAACTGTGTGTTCGTTTTTGAAATAAATTCAAATTGATTAATTATTACATTATTGTTTGAATGTATTACATTTGTAAACGATTTCCATCTTGTCAGGCCATTGATGCAATAAGGAGTCAATAACGTAATAATTACATTATCGTCTGCTAAATCGTTATTATGTTATTGGTTCCTAAAAGAGGCTAAATGCCTCTGACTGCACCGAGCACAACTGATTGAACTCAAAACACTGCCCTCTCTTTGTCAAACACTGAGCACATTCTCGCGCTTTCGAACAAGTCTAAGTATCACAGGTGAAGATTTTGTCCTCTGTATTTGACCCGTCCTTCGATGCTGTACAGAGGAGTGGGTATGGCAGCTGGGAACCCATCTCCAGATGTGGGGCCAGGCTGAGGTGGGATTAATCTATTCACCATATGCAGCTCCAAGAATGTCTGCTGAGTCTACGCACTTCCTGCGAGCGGGGATTTCTACTGTTGTCAATCACAGAGAGTGACGAGAATATAATGGGAATAAACGGAAACTGGAAAGACGACCTTACATTTTAGCCACACTTTGGGCCTGATCTTGTGTTTCTGAATGCAATATGTACACTAGACGTTTGCGCAGATGGGTGGCACTCTGTGCAATCTTCAGCTTCAGACCTGGCGCAGTAAGTCGGCAGGACAGGGGGTGGACAGACTCCCATGGCGATGTGAATGCACTCTTAGAGGAGATCGAGCGAAGGGAATGCAGCGAGTGCTCTTAAAGTCAGAGCTTGTAGCACACACCTCCATTTTCCCCCCAAAGCCTAGGTCACAACCGGATTTTTGGCGTTTCCGAAATCGCTGCGTTTATTTTTTTCGTGGAGAACGTAGTTGTGGTGTTCACATCACCGCGCACCCAACGTACAATCGGACGTACAGCTGTCGCTTCATTCGTACGGCCAACGCGCGGAAGTTATAAGATCAACCTGCAATAAACGTACTGACCGTGGGTTCATGCGGCTTCGTATGAAGTTTGCAAGAACTGGACACGATCTGTAGGTCGTGTGCACCAACGCCGTGCGTTTGTCGCAGAGATTAGCCGGCAGTTTGGAGGGGTATAGTCTATATATTTCCTCCTTGGACACTGAGAAGGCGCATGTTTGGACAGTATGACACTTTTGCAGGAGCTGGAGAGAGAAAGCCACGGTGAATCCATGTCATACATTCACATGGATTCACCTTTGGGGAATCGCTGCCCACGACGCAGCCTCTCTGACATCTGTTCTCCCCACGCCCTCCCTCTTCCCCTCGACATATTGCAAAAACCGCAGGCACCAATGAAGCCTTATATATCAGAGGTTTCGTGCGATTGATGCACTCTCACTGAACGAGCAATTCATCGACTTACGCGACATGTATGGAGTACGTACGAGATATCTGACCGTGCGTTGGTCGCACTGATGGTGCACGTGTGCGCACGACACACATACGAAGTCCGCAAGTGCAACATACGAATAAAGTTTCATACAAAACGTACGAAAGACATACGCTGGCTGCACAGACGACGCACCAAGACGTACAGCGTTCATGCAACCTGAAACAAAAAAACGTAAGCGCCCGTAGAGTTTGTGTGACATGACAAAGAACCTCTGCGAACCTCTGCGTTTTTTGCACGTAGACCGGCCGAAAGAGCCCGTACGGCCGGTTGTGACCTAGGCTTTAGCGACGCCCTCAGGCAACCGGCGAAAGCACCAGCGCAAGGTTGTGTTTGCGCAGGATCGCCCGCTCTTTGTGTTGTTTGTGTTGTGGCCCTGCATTTATGCTTTGGCTGTGAGGATCTGTAAAGAACCAAAGCTGAACAGTATTTACCCAGTAGTTTGTCTGAAATGTCACACGTTACATCATAAATTCAAGCCAATGTCAGCTTAATGCAGACCCGCAGTCTGGCCATGAACACAACATGGCGCTGCTCACCGGATGCTCCTGATTATGGATTTATTTACCATGTTTTTAGTGGTGGGAAAGTCCGGAGTACTAGAAGGTACCTATAGGTAGCCAAGAGGAGAACATGCAAACTCCACACAGAAAGGCCCCGAGCGCTAACTGCTGCCCCACAGTGCCGCCCAAGTTAGTGTGCTGTGTTATATTAGTACTTATGTATTTCATGATCCATAGTACGTAGGGATGGGCCGTGTGAAACCTTCTTGCCCCGGGCCTCAGCAAGTCTGTCAACAGTACTGGTTATATGTGCAGGTTTGAACGACGGAGTAGGATGACCAGACGTCCTCATTTCTCATCTTCAGAAACGTCCTGGAGGAAGAAAGCTCTAATTTACTGGTTTGAAATGTAACATTTTCCAGTCAACAGCTTTGTGTGTGACTTAGTTTTGACAAGGCTTGGGATCAGATCCAACTCACAGCACATCTCCACACAGCACAGGCTGTACGCTCTCATCAAGAGACTTATGTTGACCAAAAACTCAACTGAACTCATTTACCTTTGTGCTACGTAACTAAACAAAAGCATGAGGCTCAAAACAGTGCGCTCCATGTCTCAAACTCTTTAGAAGGCTTGAACACGTCTTTGCTAATAACATCATCATCATCATCATATCTTCATAATAGTAATAGTATACAGACACATGCAGGAAGAAGGAGGGAAGAAACTAGACGTTAGGTTTGTTTCTAAAACAAACCTTTGAAAAATAACATTTCCCTGCTGGCATGTGTAGGCAGACCTTCAATAAAGGTTCTTGAGTCATCTTCTGTACTCTGAAGTTGCAAAGTACAGAAGACGACTCAAGAACCTTCACTCCTGAGAGCCTACAAAGACATATAGTGGGTATCTGTGTAAGTTCTCAGTCGTACAGGAGTTGTCCATCTTCAATGAAGGTAGTTGAAGTAGTTGAAGACTACTCATTCAAACCAATAAAAGGAGTAAAACGTTGAGAGAATTAAATACAATTTAAGTCTAAATTGAATATAGTGGGTAGTAAGAAAAAGGAGAAGGGGTGTTCGATCCTAATGTATGCAGACCGTTAGCAAGTCGGCTAGTCCGGCAAACTTTCCAGTCACCTGTTCAATGTATTTTTCCTATATATGAACAATCCAGATGTTTTCAGCTGTTGTCAACCATCAACCACATTTAGGCAAGTGTTCAGCCATTGCTGCAACGCAACTCTCAGAAAACCTCTGGGTTTTTTTCACACCCTGTTCCTGAGTACAAATGTGAATGAAAATTGTTTCCTGTTTTTTTTTTCATAATGCTTTGGTGACAGTGGAATAGTTTTAATACCTTCATCCGTGTTTCAGAGCCTTTCCCAGAAAACATTTTTAAAACTGTAGGTACTGAAAATGTAGAGAAACACCCCTGGAGTCTGTTAAAATGACTGTTATTGAGTTGCTGATCGTAATTTTAACTTTAAAGGCTTATGTAACAGTTATTGACTAATGAATTGTGGTGAAAATATTTGGCATTGTACATCGCAAATCATAGGCTAATGATGGGTCCCAAAGTAAACCAGTTGAGAACTGCTTTGTGTAGTAGAGGTGAGGTTATGTAACACCAAATTCAGATAGAGCGAGGCGACACCAGGCCAGCTCGGAGACATAGTCCCACCAGCGTGTTCTGGGCCCCCTCCCAATAGGACATGCCTGGAGCACCACCCGAGGGAGGCGACCAGGAGGCATCCGGAACAGATGCCCTAGCCTATTATTGAGGAAATATGTCCGCTCAATTGAGAAAAAGTGCAGTTAGAGAGTCACACTTGTTTATATCCTGCAGGTCACTGATGATCTCACCAATAATGTGTCCTGTTCCTCGGGCAGATTGGGACGCTGACACAGGGCGGGGTCGGATAATCTGGGTTAAAACCGTAAAGCTAGATAGATGTTTTCTTAATGCGCCGCTATCAAATATCAGGGGGAGATGTTCTCATGAAGGGGAGAGCACTTTTGTTTTCTGTTTTGGTTGAACCCGTTGACTTGTACAGTAGGGATTAATGGATTATTATGGTGTAGAAAGCTAGACTAAAACTATCAAAAAACTAAAAGCAATGGGACTGCAAAAAACAACACTGCTAAATTTGTACAGCATTTAAACTTTCAGACTATCACTTTACACCAATCCTATTATAAAGCTGCAGATCCACAACAGCAGATACTCGCACCTCTCATTAAAAAACTAAAGGCTCCGCTCACATCGCGGCAAGGACAAGGCGCCGAAGAACCAAAGCAACACGCACCTGCTTGTACACATGATTTGACCTGTTGAGTATATAGCTACATGAGGACAGGGATTAACCTCTTAACGCCCGCCTTAACAGAGCACCTTTTCTCCTGTTCGACTTCACCCAAATCTAAAAGCTTCTTGGGAAAAAAAAGCGTCAAAATAGCAACAAAACAAGGCATAAATGAGGATGAAAATGCACCCAAAAAAAAGCATCAAAACAGGCGACAAGAAAGCAACAAAAACAATAACATTAATTTGACACTAAAGATGATGATACTCTAACTCCTTTTTGTGAAACATACTCGGCTTGACCTCTATTTGAATTTGATCATGTTATTTACGTTGAGATGTGGAACGGAAGTCATTTTTAACCTACACTGGCCAACAAGAAGTTAGCCACAAACAATCCTTACATAAAGGCTATTGTAGATTTTTTTTTAAATCTTGCTGAAGTTGATACAAACCAGTGGTGTATATACGGCGTAAAGGATCACAGACAGTGGCCAGTGCAGTAAAACATTGGACTGGGAGCATTTGCCGCCTGTACCAGGCCATGGTGGAGGAAAATGATTGCCCACAAAGTCTTTTTCACATTCATATTCATTAGAGATGCACCGATCCGTTCGTTTGCTTCTGATACCGATACTGGCCGATATCTGATTGGTATTATCCAATACCAAGAGTCTTAAAAGTGGCTGTTGTGAATGAAAAAGGTGAATGTCCTCTTTTCTCCAGTGTGATATCAATAAAGTCTCTCTTTTGTTACAAACGAGATGTTACAAATCAATGATTAATTCTATCTATTAATAAACTAATATATATATAAACATTACACAAGGATCACTGGACTTTTCACAAATTATACTGGGGGATATGACAGGCTCTAGGTTACATTAACTCACAGCATAAAGTGATCAGATCATTACAACTTTACAACAAATATAAGTTATTGCATTTCATAAACACTTGTCCGCTCCAGCAGTGGCTATTATATTTAATCAGGTGATCCAATCATAATTCCGGTTCCGAGGTTGGATCCGAAAGCAGTAAATTGGTATGAGGTCTAACGCCAAACCGGATGTGCATCAGCGTCTGCCATGATAAGAAGCGTCCGAATAGTGCTGTCAGTTAGGAAGGAGTTAGGGAAAGAAGCCTGTATGCTAACTATCATAGCTACTTTAGCATAGGGACCTCTGGTGCCATCCCATAAGCCACCATATCATTATTGTGGTTCATGTTTGAGTCATTGAAGTCCATGGCCAGTAGTAGGAATGTTTTTATAGTCCGACACCATATGGGTAATGTAGTTTTTTCTGAAACTGCTGTCGGTGTTGTCACTTGCCCTGTGTTTTCCACCCTGGGTAACGAGATTCAAATTGGGCAAAAGCTGCTGAAGCTCTAGTTCACTAACTGCATAGAGATCTAACAGTTGACCCCGTGAAACGTTAAAAGTCAGAAGTTTACATACACTAAGATTACATACCTTTAAACAAATTGGGAAAGCCCAGATGACGATGTCATATCCTTGGAAGCTCAAGTCTGGTTCATCCTTGGGTGTAATTTACAGACACTTGAAGGTTCAGGTTCATTGGTTAAAACAATGATGGAATGTCCAGTCATAATACAGATCAGAAAGAAGGTTCTATGTCTCAGAGATGAACGTGCTGTGTCTGAAATGTGAAGATCAACCCAAGAACAAATGCAAAAGACCTGGTGAAGAGGCTGAACCTGGTAAGAGTTTGTCATTATCCGGAGGGAAACAAGTCCTGTAGAAACATGGGCTGAGAGGAACTCTGCCAGGAAGAAGCTCTTACTCCAAAAGAAACATCAAAAAGACAGATTGGAGTTTGACAATAAAAAAAGGATAAAGAAACATTTTTGGAGACATATCCTGTGGTCTATTGTGTTTGGCCATAATGACCATGGTCACGTTTGGAGGAAAAAGCCTGAGAACATCCCAACTGTGAAACACAGGGGTGGCATCATCATGTTGTGGGGTTGTTTTGCTGTGGGAGGGACTGGTGCTCTTCACAAAATAGATGGCATCATGAAGAGAGAACACTATGTGGAAATATTGGAGCAACATCTCAAGACATCAGCCAGGAAGTTAAAGCTTGGGAGCAGATTAGAGGGCTGCAACCCAACCGACGGGCTCGGGTCGGACTCGGACACATCAGCGCTTAAAACAAATGAAACTGGTGTAAAATTAAAATGGGCCTGTTTAGTTGACACAACTTGGAGGTCGTTTTTGTGGGGGGGGGAAATAATTAAACTGGGCCCGCGGTGCACGATGTTGGCCGCCCCACACATGGCTGGAGGCATTAGCGCACCAGTGCTTTTACGCACCAAGCTGAGCAAGACCCTGAGCTCAGGCCCTGCTCCGGAGAAGTGACCAGCTTCTGTCTGACTTAAGGGAGGGAGCGCTCAGACGAAGTGAACGTGACAGTCCAGTCCTGTCTGAAATGGTTAACCCGGTGTTGGTGCAGCACGCATCACAGAAATGTGGTGGGACTGTGTTTCAAAGCGTTTTGTTGTGCGTTCGCTTTAACGGCTTATCCAAAGCGCATGGACTGAGTGAAGTTTAGACAAGTATTGGATTCACCGGCGCTACGAGGTAACAGCGGGTTTACGCGGTTTACCAAGAAGGAAATTTAAAACAATTCTAAAAAAAAACAGCCACTTCAAACTCAACACTGGATCCACGTGTGACACCTCACCACCGAGCGGACGCAGTGATGGGGCGGGTAACGCAGTCGACGGATTACTGCTGGAACAGTGGTGTGTCCTGCGGAGGAGTTGGCAGTCGGACTTGGATAATCTTGTCCAGACACCAGAGGCTTATACACCCGCGCTCGCTGACGGGATTGCCCCGCTGTAAACGGTTTATGTGTGGCTTATGGTATGCAATGTCTGAAATTGTACATGACGAGTGAGCGCGATGAGCGGGACGAGCCGGAGACAGCAGGTGCGCGGTAAGAGAGGCAAAAGGTTAAGTCCAGGGGCCAGTGACATGTATAACACAGAGGAGTTGATAATGCAGTAAAGCGCAGTAATCCACAAGGTCTGTTGTTGATGTGAGTGGGCAAGACGCGCAGTAAATGTGGGTCAGCGTCACCAAGTTACAACTCATGTGGTTATTAGTACTTCACTTAGTATTCCAATCTGTGGCTTTCTCCTCCACCACTTTTTGAAAGAAAAGTGTTGTTTGTTTTGTTTTGATCAAAGTGGACATATCATACATTTTGGTGCCTCAGCGTTGATATCTTACGTTGTATCATTTGACATGTTTCTGTAAGAATAGGCTATATGCACATGAGCGTCACATGACTTCCGAGTGGATCCTCAAGAGGCACTTGCTCTTCATGTCTCTGTTATTTCCCCATGAGTTTGATTACATGGCACACAATGAGTTACTGGTGGACAGTCACTAGCACGGGGTCAGCCCTTTGTTGCCCGGGTCCGCACCAGCCCACTATCCTTAAGGTCAGAGGCTAGGGCAGGGTTAAGCTGATTGATACGTGTATGACGTTTCACTCTCATGACTTGTGATTGGTTGATATACCAACTCACCTACAAAACTAAATGTTTGCACCCGGGGAACACTAGCCTGGCCTTTACCATCCGTAAACTCCGGTCAATAATCTTTTCCCTACATGTACGTCTGGGTCTGATCTCAGTGGCCGCGTTTCATCGGTTGAATTCCAACCTACCATTCAGCGAGCGGGGGAGGCGGGTGCTGTAGGTGACGTCACTCATTTGCTGGTTAGTTTGAAAACAGATCCAATCGTTCCAAAGGAGTTCATCCCTCCCACCTGGAAA
Source organism: Proterorhinus semilunaris (assembly GCA_021464625.1). NCBI lineage: Eukaryota > Metazoa > Chordata > Actinopteri > Gobiiformes > Gobiidae > Proterorhinus > Proterorhinus semilunaris. The sequence goes on from CM038357.1 coordinate 31,772,123, forward strand.
TGGAGCTCAATTGTGAAGTTCCAGACCCTCTGTATGAAATGAGTACGAGGGTCTGGTAAGACCAGGCTAGGGGAACACAGGACCCAGGGAACCAAGGTACGCACCCCACTAGCGTCATGTTGAAAACATCGCATCAGGAGCAAAGAAGTCACCGGAGAAAAGGTATGTGCTCATTAAGCTACGTTTTTTGTCTTAAAGCTAACTGAGATAAAACGTCCTACCTCAATAAACACAGACGTTTCCTACAGTGAAGAATCTACATCAAACATAGTGTTTTTAACACATAGCCCCAGTGACTTCCCATCAATATCTCACTGTCAGTGATGTGATGAAGACATTGCTAATCTTTAATGGGAAATTAGCGATCGAGTCACGTGTCATTTGTGTGCACAGAGCCTATTGAACAATAACAATGAAATACAGGCTAGGCGCACAAGCTGGTGAAGACTTTGCCTCCTGCTGGCAGCTGTAGGAATAACTAAAAAAACAAACTTACAGTTTTGATTTGACGAGAGAACAATGTTATAACATGGTTTAAAGCACACACAAAAGTATTCCTTTGCATGATCTGTCTCCTTTAAATGTGGGGTCTTATGCAAAATCGACTTTACAGACAATGGAGGGACCCAACGAATGGACACCAGACAAAAGTGGAAAAGGTAAAGGCAACCCCGTGAACTGCTACCTTAACGTGGTGGGGTTGTTTGAGTGCCCGAATGATCCGAGGAGCTATGTTGTCTGGGGCTTCATGCCCCTGGTAGGGTCTCCCATGGCAAACAGGTCTTAGGTGACGGGTCAGACGAAGAGCAGTTCAAAGACTTCTATGGACAATATTACAACAAGGACCGTGACGTCGCCCGGTATGGCGCAGCCGGGGCCCCACCCTGGAGCCAGGCCTGGGGTTGGGGCTCGAATGCGAGCGTCTGGTGGTCGGGCCTCTGCCCACGGGGCTCGGCCGGGCACAGCCCGAACGGACGACGTGGGCCCGCCCTCCTGTGGACTCACCACCCGCAGAGGGATCCGTAGGGGTCGGGTGCAGAGAGGACTGGGTGGCAGTCGAAGGCAGGTGCCTCGACGACCTGGTCCGCGTGCGCAGCTTCTGGCGTTCGGGACATGGAACGTCACCTCGCTGGGGGGGAAGGAGCCTGAGCTCGTGCGGGAGGCAGAGAGATACCGGCTAGATATAGTCGGGCTCACCTCCACGCACAGCCTGGGTTCTGGATCCCAACTCCTGGAGAGGGGCTGGACGCTCCATTTGTCTGGAGTTGCCCGCGGGGAGCGGCGGCGGGCTGGGGTGGGTTTGCTCATAGCACCCCAGCTCAGCCGTCACGTGTTGGAGTTCACCCCGGTGAACGAGAGGGTCGCGTCCCTACGCCTTCGGGTCGGGGACAGGTCTCTCACCGTTGTCTCGGCCTACGGGCCCAACATCGGTGCAGAGTACCCGGCCTTCTTGGAGTCCCTGGGAGGGGTACTAGATGGTGCTCCGGCCGGGGACTCCATTGTTCTACTGGGGGACTTCAACGCCCACGTGGGTAACGACAGTGAGACCTGGGTGGGGGTGATGGGGAAGAACGGTCTCCCCGATCAGAACCCGAGTGGTGTTCTGTTATTGGACTTCTGTGCTAGTTACGGTTTGTCCATAACGAACACCATGTTCGAGCACAAGGATGTCCATAAGTGCACGTGGCACCAGGACACCCTAGGCAGGAGGTCGATGATCGACTTTGTAGTTGTGTCATCTGATCTCCGGCCGCGTGTCTCGGACACTCGGGTGAAGAGAGGGGCTGAACTGTCAACCGATCACCACCTGGTGGTGAGCTGGATCCGCTGGCAGGGGAAGAAGCCGGTCAGACCTGGCAGGCCCAAACGTGTTGTGAGGGTCTGGTGGATCCCTCTGTCAGTAGGGTCTTTAACTCCCACCTCCGGAAGAGCTTCATCCAGATTCCGAGGGAGGTAGGGGACATGGAGTCCGAGTGGACCATGTTCTCCTCCTCCATTGTCGATGCGGCTGCTCGTAGTTGTGGCCGTAAGGTCTCTGGTGCCTGTCGCGGCGGCAACCCCCGAACCCGGTGGTGGCGCCCGGAAGTAAGGGATGCCGTCAAGCTGAAGAAGGAGTCCTATCTGGCCTTGTTGGCTTGTGGGACTCCGGAGGCAGCTGAGAGGTACCGGCAGGCCAAGCGTGCTGCAGCTCGTGTGGTCAAAGAGGCAAAAACTCAGGTCTGGGAGGAGTTCGGAGAAGCCATGGAGGAGGACTATCGGTCGGCCTCGAAGAGATTCTGGCAAACCATCCGGCGCCTCAGGAGGGGGAAGCAGTGCTTCACCAACACTGTTTACAGTGCGGGTGGGGAGCTGCTGACCTCGACTGGGGATGTGGTCGGGCGGTGGAAGGAGTACTTCGAGGATCTCCTCAATCCCACTGTCACGTCTTCCGATGAGGAGGCAGAGGCTGGGGACTCGGCGGGGGGCTCATCCATCACCCAGGCTGAAGTCACAGAGGTGGTTAGAAAGCTCCTCGGTGGCAGGGCCCCGGGGGTGGATGAGATTCGTCCCGAGTACCTTAAGTCTCTGGATGTTGTAGGGCTGTCTTGGCTGACACGTCTCTGCAACATCGCGTGGCGGTTGGGGACAGTGCCTCTGGATTGGCAGACCGGGGTGGTGGTCCCCCTCTTCAAGAAGGGGGATCGGAGAGTGTGCTCCAATTACAGAGGGATCACACTTCTCAGCCTCCCTGGTAAGGTCTATTCCAGGGTGCTGGAGAGGAGGATCCGGCCAATAGTCGAACCTCGGATTCAGGAGGAACAATGCGGTTTTCGTCCTGGTCGTGGAACACTGGACCAGCTCTATACCCTTCATCGGGTGCTCGAGGGTTTGTGGGAGTTCGCCCAACCAGTCCACATGTGCTTTGTGGACCTGGAGAAAGCGTTCGACCGTGTCCCTCGTGGTGCCCTGTGGGGGGTGCTCCGGGAGTATGGGGTCCGGGGCCCTCTACTAAGGGCTGTCCGTTCCCTGTATGACCGTAGCAGGAGCTTGGTTCGCATTGCCGGCAGTAAGTCAGACCTGTTCCCGGTGCGTGTTGGGCTCCGCCAGGGCTGCCCTTTGTCACCGGTTCTGTTCATTACTTTTATGGACAGAATTTCTAGGCGCAGCCAGGGGCCGGAGGGTGTCCGGTTTGGGAACCTCAGAATCTCATCTCTGCTTTTTGCAGATGATGTTGTTCTGTTGGCTTCATCAAATCAGGACCTTCAGCACGCACTGGGGCGGTTTGCAGCCGAGTGTGAAGCGGCCGGGATGAGGATCAGCACCTCCAAATCTGAGGCCATGGTTCTCGACCGGAAAAAGGTGGCTTCCCCGCTTCAGGTCGGTGGGGTGTCCTTGCCTCAAGTGGAGGAGTTCAAGTATCTCGGGGTCCTGTTCACGAGTGAGGGACGGATGGAGCGTGAGATCGGTAGACGGATCGGTGAGGCGTCAGCAGTGATGCGGTCGCTGTATCGGACTGTTGTGGTGAAGAGGGAGCTGAGCCAAGCGGCAAAGCTCTTGATTTACCGATCGATCTACGTTCCCACCCTCACCTATGGTCATGAGATCTGGGTAATGACCGAAAGGACAAGATCGCGAATACAAGCGGCCGAAATGAGTTTCCTTCGCAGGGTGGCTGGGCGCACCCTCCGAGATCGGGTGAGGAGCTCAGTTACCCGGGAGGAGCTCGGACTCGAGCCGCTACTCCTCCACGTCGAAAGGAGCCAGCTGAGGTGGCTAGGGCATCTCTTCCGGATGCCTCCTGGTCGCCTCCCTCGTGAGGTGTTCCAGGCATGTCCTATTGGGAGGAGGCCTCGTGGAAGGCCCAGGACACGCTGGTGGGACTATGTCTCCGAGCTGGCCTGGTGTCGCCTCGGGGTCCCCCCAGAACAGCTGGAGGAGGTGTGCGTGGATCGGGAAGTCTGGGCATCTCTGCTGAGACTGCTGCCCCCGCGACCCGGCCCCGGATAAAGCGGAAGAAAATGGATGGATGGATGGATGGGTAAAGGTAATGTTTCATTGTCCAGGTAAGTAGGGTGCCGGGGGAAGGGGCAGCTGGTCGTGGTGGAGGAGGCAGATATTCTCAGGTAAGTAATTCAAGATAGACAACGGCCAAACGTAGCAAACTAAGGCCCTGTCCATACGAAGTCAAGCTGAGGACCAAACGCAAAGAGATTTTATCAATCCAGTGTATTGTCCATACGAGTTCGGCGTTTTGGGGGTCTGTAAACGAACATTTTCCAAACTAGGTTCCAGAGTGGAAAGATCTCCAAACGCCATTTACGTGGCGCCGTTGTTACAACGTCTCCGCAACTTTTACTAAAACGATGACGTCACAGCACCAGAGCGGAGTCTGTGATCCGTAATCTACTGACCTTAGAATGAGTTTTACTCATGGATCTATGATGGTTTTACTCATGGATCTATGATGAGTTTTACTCATGGATCTATGATGGTTTTACTCCGCTCCTCTTTGCTCCACTGTAATCCGTGAGCCACAGGTGAGAAGTAGAAAAACATGGCCGAGTCAGTCTGTGTTTTTGGACTGACTCAAAGTTCGGTCACTGACAGGTTTTTCTGCTTTAGTCCCGTTACGTCTGAAGAATAAACTCGCCTCCTCGTGTCTTCTGTACATCATAAATCCTTGAATCTGTTTCATTTTCACTGTTTACATTCCACACAAGTTTACTGCGCCTGCGCCCTCTACATCTTGTTCTATTATCTGTGTTAGCATCACAGCGCCACACACAGGCCTGGCAGATGAATCACGCCGTTTTCACAGACCTGAGTCGACCCATGTGGACGCACACATTTACTGAGCTGGCTTCAGTTTACAAAGAAAGTTTCTGAAAATATAAGCGTTTTGTCTTTCAAGTTCACCATGAGACGGAGGAAACAATCTGGCAGGTGAGCAGGATCCTTGGATGAGTCTGATTGGAGATTCACTGCAGGTGCTTCCAGGAGACTCCGCCCAAGCACACACACACATACGCACGCACACACACACGCACACACACACGCACGAAAAGAGGAGGGGAGCAAGGAATAGTATGTCTATATAATAGTAGAGGGGTGTGACAATTAGTATGTTGACGTTGAAGGTGGCGATGGTAACAGGGCGTGATTGTTTGAAATGTGCTGTGAGGTCTGTCAGATCAGCGGTGTGTAAGCGCCATCTCCTGACTGCGGCACACTGGGAGAACATTGTGCCTGGCCTGAGATTTCATCCGTACTCGGACTCCTGTGGTCTTAACCCGGTGCCCCCGCTGACCGTCGCGCTATAATACTCAGGCTTACAACGCAGCACTAATCTCCACGTTCCGACGTTACAAAATGAGTTCCGATGTCCTTATTTATCGTCGCATTCGGCTCAAGTATATAGAAACTAGTGTATGCTATCAGTAATATCACGTTCAAAAGTCATCAAAGTTAGCTGTTGTTTCAGTCAGCTGGCCCTGGCCCCGTAGACTCCGAAGAGCCTGTGTGATGGGTGCAGTCTCACACAGCTGATCTAACTCTGGCCTCTAGATACTGCACAACCTACCAAGGACACCTCTCGTCCAGCCTATTGTTGGCATTTCTTATCAATAACTCCATCTATGCCCGGCGTCACCTTAAGGTGCTATTTGCCCCTGACAAACACTTACCTGTTTTCCTTGACATAACAAAGCCTTCTGCCACGCACTCAATGTGCCTTGGCCAAGTTGTCTCTGACTAGCCTGACTGGCTCTTGGCTCTCTTTGGACACCACCTCCAGCACTATTTAAACCCTCTTCTTTGGAAGCAGAGTTAGACTTGAATGACCAATACCACCGCAATGTGTTGAGGGTTCATGTCTCCGGGTCCCGTACTGATGGTAAATAAACCTCTCCAGCGCTTCCTGCCTCTTTGACCTTATTAAGTGTAAATCCCACTTCCCTCTCACACATTCCCATTTGTATCACCATAGGATGACGGTTCAACAACGCTTCCCTCGGTCCGATGTGCTTTACTGTCGGGGAATGTTTTGCGTCGGAGCTGATCCGACTGTCTAAAGTCTGCGTGTTGACATGTTTACAGAGATCACAGTTTGTACGTGGGCGCGTGTCAAATGTTAATCTGCGCTGGGGAACTTTCCTGCTCCGGTGGTATATGTTTGCACAGGCTGATGGAGCATTACGGCGGTGGACAGCTTTAACATGGCCATCTGTCCGCGGGGATTTACGGAACTGGATCTCACTGCCGTTTTCGATCAAACATATTCCGACGCTTTGCCGGAAGGCTTCGCTGACGCTCTGTGCACAGGAGTCCAGGGTTCTGCTGGGATTTGTATCAGTATTATTAATAGATGCCTATTGATATATTTAGTTAAAGAAAAGTGAGAAGGATTTTTTTACAACCTCAGCCGTACTTTAAATCTTCCCAAACATACACTTGACGTGTGCTGTATTTTTCAATTCATTCAGTAAACTATTGAAATTGATCAAGGCTGTTTATTGACTCTAGATGGACTTTGCCCTACACCACTGCTTGATGAAGCATCCTCTACCAACTGGAAAGAGGTTTGGGAGTGAAGTTTCAATTCCACTAAAGGGCTCGACCATTTGGCAAAACATTTTTTCCACACTGATCGATTTTAGATTAAATTTGAATTGTTCATAATAAATATGAATGCATGTAGTTGATTCACAAACTCAGACACATCTTTTATACAAACCTCAGCTCAAACAAAACAAGTGCTTTCTTCCCGTTTCATCTAACACACAAAGATCTTTCATTGGCTTATCCAAACTATAAAACTAGGAGCTGTTTCTGCCAAAGAAATCCTGTAAATCTGACTATTATTGAGTAGAGATTAAGCAGAAATTGCGACTTTGATTAATTGCCCGGACCTTACTTTCCATTCGAAATGATCCAACTAACTCATCTTTAATGATACCTGTCCACCCCAGTGCCCCTCCTCCATCTTACTGGCACCAAAGTTGAAGTAGAGCGTTATGCCCATTACTGATCCAGCAATGAGCCCATTCATCTGACCCCTCCAGAGTCACATCAGTCCTTAAGTCCAGTCTGTAGATCATTCCTGACCCAGTCTAAAGGCTGAGGGTGTCGCTTACAGAAAAAAGGGGGTCGGTAGAGGCATGGTGGTGCTACGAACAGCGTTTACTACAATGAGTGCTTCCTCTTTGCTCTCCTCTTCTTTACATTGACATGGTCTCGCTCTGGCGCCAGTATTAAAGACACAAACTCCACACCTAAGAAATTTGATCAAAACACCAGTATGTGCAAGAATTCCAGTCCAGTGCAATCTGTAGAAGGAAAATTTTGGAGAGGGACCACTGCTGTGCATAACATCGCCACGGGAGTCTGTCGAGCCACTTACTGCGCCAGGTACGAAGCTGAAGATTGCACAGAGCGCAAAAGTCTAGTCTACGGTCTGCGTTTAGAAACACAAGATCGGGCCTTTTAGCTTATGTGTCATTAGTTCTCACATTGGCGATGTTTCTCAGCACTGAATACTTTGTACTTCTGGATACTTCAGGTCAGTTAAAGTTGCTGAAAACGGCAGCACTGGTAGGTAATGGATTCCTACTTGTGTTTGGCCGTTCCTTTGTGTCTTTTCTGGTCTTCTCACTTCTTATGTCCCTGTCGGCTATTGGCAACAGAACGTTTGATGGTTCTATGGACCTGTTCCGATATTATCTTTAAGAGTCCTTCTGACCAGCTATTAACAATTTGTGACTTTTTTCAGAAGTCTTTTCCTTATGACGTGAGAGGAAATACCTGCATAATAAATCTGCACCTGATCCAGAGTGTGGACCTGACCCTGCACCGTCCGTCAGCCTGGTACAGTCTGAAAGGTGCCCCCTCTTCGGCGGAGCATATGGAATCAATGACAATCAGCGTGAGGAAGTTCTCAATCACTGCCCAGCCTCTCCCGCTCCTCTCCACTGTACCAGGGCAGGAAAGACGAGCTCAGCCGAGGGTGGAAACTTCAAAGTCCCTCCTGCCTGTGATTACAGCCTCGGTCCAGTCTGAGTCATGGACAAAACCAGGACGATGCAAAACCACCGTGTTAGCGTTTGACTGTGAGCCCCTTGGCCCCACCAGATCACATCCCCACAACAGATAATGAGCCGTTAGAAATGACAAAGTATGGAAGATGTGGGCTGCTGCCGGGCAACATGGAGAAACAGGCTCAAAAGTGTCGATATGCCGCGGCTTTTTGGAGAGATTTGCTGTAACGTTGGCCCCTCATGAAACACAATCCAGGAGTTTTGGTTCGATCATGCATGTCTGCGCTCGAATCATTTCAAACTTCACAGCAGTCTGGGGACCATGTCCGAAATCTTTGGAAGCTTGTAGTTTGTTTAGGGATAAAAAAAAATATTTAAAAAAAAGTTTATTTACGGATCCAACATGACATGACAGTCTGGCATTAGACAGGCTGGCATGCTTGGGTAAGTCCATATACTTCTCAAGAGCTGTAAATACTCTGGTCCACCTGCTGATGTCATGAGGGGAGGGCTCCTCCGCTGCTTTTATAAGAAAATATATGCAGCACAAACTTTGTTGAGCTTTTTAGCTTGTTATAAGGTTGTTTCCTCATTAAAAAAAACTTACCTGGACTAGCATTTCACTTCATCCACACAGTTTTGTGTAATCCTAGTCATTTTGGTTGTTTCTTCTTCTACAGTTGAAGCGCTCCAATCTGTTTTTCTTTGATTATGTTGCACCATAGAAAGCCTCCGCAAGTGTCTTCCTCATTTTGAATACCTTTAATCCATCACCAGATCTATCCCACTCGCAAGCCTGTCCACAATTAGAATCAGAATAATCGGGCCTGAGCATAAGGGCCTTCTGAAATTGCAACGCAGTAGAGAAAGTGGGGTTAGTGGAGAAACAGGTACCAAAATAAAATAAAAACATTAGATACCAAGTTGTGATGCCTGTTGGGTCCAGGGGTAGCACTAGAAAGTTACTTGGTTGTTTCAGATACAAATGTAAAACAAATAGAACGAATTAACATTGTTCTGTTCTAGAGGACAACTATTGTAGTATATGTATTTGAAAAGGTTCCGGTATCATAATTGTAAAAGTACTGGCATAGAAACAAATGTACCAGTACCCAGCCCTGCCTCAGGTGTGAGACCTGCTTACATGTTATAGCAGAAAAATGAATGGGAGTCAGTGGGTGAAGCCCATGAGTAGTTGGATAAATATAAACACGTTGGTCATGTGGGGCTCGTATAATGTGTGGTAACTGTGGAAAGGGATACATTCTTTTGCAAATAAATATTATTATTCTCCCGTTTTTCTTGCAACAGTTGGTTTATCTTTAAAGTCAACATATACCGGGCATAAGTGTGGCTTACAAAACTATCTGTATAGTTGCAAAACTATCACTGAATGGAAAAGACAGTTTACAACTCATGACCGTGACAGCATTTCAAAACAGCCTTGAGCACCCGCTGCAGCAGTGACAGAACAGTAAACAGAGGCTAACAAATCCATGGCGCTGGATTGAGCGCAGAACCTCTCAGAATGGCTCTGTTCTCGGCACAGCTATGATTCGGGCTGATTACGGGGCGATGGTGGCGCAGATGGTAGAGCGGGTCGTCTCATGATCGAAAGGTCAGGGGTTCGAATCCTGCCTCCTGAAGGTGCATGCTATCGTTGTGTCCTTGGGCAAGACACTTCACCCACCTTGCCTCCAGTGTCTGCGTACATTGGTGTATGAATGGGTGAGCGGTTCCTTGCTGTAAAGCGCTTTGAGCCTAATGTAGGTGAAAAAGCGCTATAGAAGTTGAGACCATTTACAATACTACAATATTTGTCGTCTAGAACCAGAAAACAGAACAATATTGTGTAAAAAAACTGTAAATTTACAATACCGGGTTCATCTCCAATGTCAAGAAATGGAGAGAAATTGTGGCTCAAAAAAAATATATATATAAAGAATTTGGTGGAAATAGGGAAAATATTAGTAATAAAAAATTAGAAAAAAATAGTGGGAAAAATTTGAAAAAAATCTAGGCAAAAATAAGAAAAAAAAATGGGGCAAACATTGGGCAAGAAAGTAGGGTGGAAAGAAATGGGGGGAAAATGGGGGAAAAAAAACATTTATTTGAGCTGAAACAACCAATCACTTCCTTTAATGCTGTCCCAGGCCCAACAGCATAATGATTCTTTATTTTTTTTCAATAGCAGTCGTATGGAAATCTTTTTCTTTCCGACACACCGGTCCGGTATCGTTTAACGGTACCCAGCCCTATAGTTATGAGTTCTATCTATGCCTCAAACTAAAAACCACACGTTCTGCTGCTGAAGAAACGTGAATGGAGTGAAATGTTACTCCCAGTATGTTTTAAATTCTCCGCCTTTAAAGTATTCACATGTGGAGACAGGATGATGTAACGACATGATTACGGCACGATGGATTCCCTTTGACTTCCAGCAGGCTGCGTCTCCTTTTAAGAGCGAGAGGGAGAGCGGGAGCAGACGGTTACTCCGGGACACAGGGTTAGATAATACAGGTCAGGGTTAGACCAGAATTCAACTGACTTATTCAACACTCATACCCTTCGTAGAGCGCACACGGCCACGAGCACTGTCTACCCTTCCGAATCAATCCGTCAGCGAGGACGGCACAGTATTTCGGGGGTTCGGATTGAGCAGCTGAGATGCAAATCGGCGGCGTCATTGGGTATTTTCAGACACTTTACATGACCGCGTTCACCGAGTCTTTTCTATTTTAGGCGGAGTTGGGTGTTTGTCAGGTTCTTTGGTCTCTTGCTGGGCGGGTTCCCACACCTGACGTGAGATGGGCTCACTACTGAAGTTTAATTACAGGATTTCACTCAAACATGGAGGCAGGAAGTTTTCTTTATCCATTTATTCTCATTTTATACTCCATCTTTTGGTCACCAGTTTAGCTAAAAACCTTTAACAGAAACAGAAAAACCCAATAAATAATACAGGCACATGTTAACCCACAACATAAACAATTCCATATTTACAAAGTGCTGCCGAACTTTAGCATTAGCACAACAGAAACTTTCACACACACACACAGGTGTGGCATGAGCGGAGGGTGATGTTTGAAAGTTTGTTTTATAACGAAAGGTTGCCACAACGCCACCCAGTATGACTGGGAAAACACCTTTTCACCATATGAATAAAAAGGCACACAGGTTCGAGATTACTGATGAGGCAGAGACGGTCACAATCAGTTAACAAGATTTATTAAGAGTCGAGTTAATAGAAAAATATATGTTTAGTAGAAATGTATATCAATAAAATTGTAAGTGTCTAAAACACTCAAAGTGAAACTGTACGCCAGAGGGCTGAGGCTTGGCCAGAGGTATGGGGAAAACAAAAGGGGGACAGAAACCTTAACGAAAGGACACACACAAAACAAAACACACCAAAGTGCACCTCAAACCAGTTAAGGGGACCACCACCAACGAAATCCACCACCACCTCTGGGACGGGCCAACAGTTCCTAGGGCACAGACACCGGTTAGGTCAATGGAGGAAACATTTCACGCAGGTGAAGTAAACATGTTCCTAGACACTCTACAAATGCCTAAACGACCAGAGATCAGAGTCACATGGTTAGAGTAGCGCTGCCATGCACAGAGCCGATGAGGAAAGCGTTACGCTGGGTCCACAGCGGCCACAGCACTGGGCGCTGCTATTGCGGAGTCCTCCTGGTTCTCTCTGCAGCACGAACCACAGTGCCTCACACCAACAGCACGGAGTGAGCGGAGTCAGACAAAACTCACGGAGTTAACGTTATGGTGGGCAAAACAGCGGCATCTGTATTAACGAACCGGGGAGGGATTTATTAAAGGCTGCCTACATAGGAGCTCTACCCAGGACATGCATTGGCGCTTACCACTTTTGAGGCTAAACGCAGCTCCTACAACGGAGGGAGATGAGCAGTCGTGAGACAGCCTAAAGAAAGAAAGCTAAGTTAAAAGAAAAGCTACCACAGATCACGTTAAACGAGTTGGTGCTTACCATTACGGTACAGCACACGGCGCATCTGTCCCTTCTAGGACGAGCGGCGTCCTGTACTACAAATAGACGCTAAAATTAGCAACAATAAACCTCTATTATGAGAGAGGTACCGGTGCGCGTCTCACCTGCCGTAGCCTGCACTCAACCCGGAAGCTGGACACGGGGGGGTGGAGAGAGTGTGCGAGGTCAGAGGTCGATAGACCGGGAGATAGACATTTTTATAAGTTGCTAGTCAACACAAGTGACCAATCAGATGTTCCCTTAAAGTGGCAGAGCCCGCCTGCAGGCCACACTGCCACACAGGCGCTTACCGGCAGTCTCTTCAGTTCTTTTAAAAGTGAGAACCCGGTCCCGCTCAGCGTTAGTGTTTGTTGAGTCTTGCATTTGCAGAGCTTCCCTGTGCTCCTGCGTGGTGTTTGGGCTGCTCCCGGTGCATGACAGTGGAGTGAGTTCACGTCATTTTAAACAGTCCAAGTGTGTGCACCTGATTTCAAATTGATTCCACCTGGACTCTGGTGAGGGGGGCGGCAACCAGATGGAGTGGGCGGAGGAGACAGCAGATCGCCGCAACAGTGTTCCCATCCGTAATGGAGAATGTTCACGTTAGTAAGGTTCCGGGTTCGATCCCCGGACTAGGCCTTTCTGTGTGGAGTTTGCATGTTCTCCACGTGTCTGTGTAGCTTTCCTCCGGTTTCCCCCTAAAAAACCTGTAGACAGCATAGACAAGACGGCGTCATTGCTACTGCTGATTTGGGAAATGGCGGGACTCGACCGCACTGATCTTGCACCGGGATGGCAAAAATCTGGACGACTTCACTGGTCCTGGACGAGGGCGCAACAGGACAAAAAGAGGGGCGACGCTGCAGTCAATTCCGAAACTTCACGATGGAACGGGCAGCTAGCACCTCACAGGCAGGGAGGTGGTAGCTCAAGAGTTCCTGCAGTCCGATCCTCGTGAATGGGGATAACAGGAGACATACAAATTGAGTCAGAAGGTTTCATAGTCCGTGAGGGTGGTCAACGGCCTTACTGAGCGTGGAGTTGCTTTAATGCAAGAGTTCAACAGTTCCTCGACACACAATGGAGAGCAGTAGTTGAAAAGCACGCCGCCATGAATTGGGCCCGCCCCTTCACTCCTATCAGTTAACATAGGACTGGAGAAGTCACACTACACGGATACAAAGATGTTTTTAGACCGCGCAGAGAAACAGTGCAGTACAGTGCAGATTCTCGCGGCGAACATAATTCCTCGTTCTCCACTCAAAGAACGGTCTCTACTGGATGTGTCAATGCAATAGAAGTGCCGATCCGTGGCAAAAAGAGGCAAAAGTGGACGGGGCGGAATAAGGTGAATAGGTTTGAAGCAGTCCACATCATCTGCTGCCATGATAGTGCACTGTCCCATTCTGAAAATATAATATTTGTACTCTTGCAGTGGACTACAGAGACTCGATGAACCATACTGTAGTAGAACTAATATATTATATCAAAATACAGTAGAATACATAAATGTTAGATAACAAAATACATTTGTACACAATTGTAATCAAATTCAGGTTGATTGGGCAAGTCCTAAATATCATTTAATCAGCTAATACTTTTAATACAGCCTTTTTACAGCCTCTAGGACACAAGCAAAGGTTGGTCAGTACATTTCTGACACCTAATGTGGAGACAGTGAAGGACAATGCTGTTGGTCCTTCGAAGTTTGAAGTATGCCCAGACCTGCTTCATTTCTGGTATTGTTGTTGGTATTGCACCAACAAAAGAAAAGCAGAGGCAATTTCAACCAAATGATGGATGAGTGTGTGCATCAACCTGGCACAAAAAGGAATCCATTCTCATTTAGTTGAAAAGGTTCCAGGGCCACTGACAAACAACCAGAGGCGTAGCTTGCCATAAGGCAAGGCCGGCAGCTGCCTGGGGCCCCCAACAGTCGAGGGCCCCCATGCACCAACCCATTATTAAGAAGTCTGCAGTAAACACTGGATATACACGGTCTTCCTAATGATTTTGGGGACACATTTACATCATCTCTCCACCAATGCTCTGTGGCGCTGTTTACCCCCATCCTTCTGCATGTGAAGTGAGTCATGGTTCCCTAATGTTAACTTATAATGAGCAGTGGACAGACTTTTTTACTCATGGCTCCAACAGATGATGTTTCTAATAGTGAAACCAGTTTATTGTAACACTCATCATGACCTAAAGAACCTCATCCTTCTGTTCTGAGGAAAACTTATGCAGAGAACTGCATTATGGGAGTTGACAGGTGACCCGCTCCTGCCCAAATGACATCCTCTCTCCCAGTGTGCAGTACACCGAGCGGCCACCAGAGGGCCCCTTACCGACATTCTTGCTTGGGGCCCCTTGGTACCCTTGCTACGCCACTGCAAACAACACAACGTGGGAAGAGTTCAAAAGGAACCATACGACTAAGAGCACTGAGCCATACTCCAGATGTACAATCATCTCTGTTAGAAAAACCAAAACAGGCCTGAAGAAAAGCTTAGAAGCCTCCATATCCAGGATGCAAAGAAGCCAAGATGACGGCTCTTCCTTCAGAGCTCAAAGTTCGTACAAAGTCAGTGACCATGACAAGATAAATACACAATGAATGTATACGTATAGTTTGCTCCATAATCTTACACATTTTTACTTGTACATCAAGGAAATTGATTGACCTGTTCAGTGGATCCAGGGACTCGAAGCAAACGCTGAAATCAATTTGACGAAGGCCTTGAGAAGCGTTCGTCCACCTGCTTTACTGAACAAACACGATGATCACTGATAAAGTAGGCAGGTCAATTGAAAACCTCCAGCTTTTGTGGCAGTTCAGTTGTGGATTTCTAGAACTAGCTCCTCATAGACTTTAATGTTGATTGACTCCGCTTTCTCAGTTCAGGAAGGAATTCGACCATTTGTGTTGTTAGTTGCCGGCTCAATGTCAGATTTTCCTTGAGGCTACAAATCCTACTGGTTCCTTACAAGGTTCCTCGGTCCTTCGTGCGTCTCCAGCTCGTGTAATCAGTGGGACTTGAACCCCGGAGTCTCCAAGCGGCATAGAGATAAGATGTGGACCCTGACAGAAGGTCTTTAGTTCAAATCCAAGCGGGGAACTTTTCAGCGATTGTTGCCTATGATCACGTGACTCAAAACAGCAGTTGTAGTAGTTCAGATTCTGCAGTTATATTCAGTAAACGCAGCCACAAGTCGGACTTATTAATATTTAATTTATACATTTTGGAAACTCCACTTGCAATTTCTTTTTAAATTAATTCCGGGCAAAATATTACAGTTTTTTATAATGACAAATCCTAAATGTAACACTTTGTACTTTGTGTGATACATTGCATCACAATACATATCGGGCCCTCTGTATCGTGATATGTATTGGAAGCAAAAGTGTATCGTCCCAGCCCTAGTATCTTCTCATAAAGCGCATTAGGCGGTGCGGTTTCCGGATTGGATGGTACCGGGGGAACTTTCCTGACACACTGTGCGCTCTACAGAAGTGTGACATACGCACTTACATTCTCCGTCAATGACTACTGTACGTCGGATAGGGTCTATCTCGTGTCATGGCCTCGGCATTTGGAAGACATATCCATGTTTTCCGTGTGAAAAAGAGCTCCATAGGTCCTCGCCATTTTTATTCCTTAGCCAATGGGAACTGTGCACGGCCCCCATGTGACTATCCAACCAGTGACAGGTCAATATAGACCACAATGCATTGCGATACTACAGTCAGAGGAGAACCCCGCCGGCAGCGAAACAACACAAGTGAATGAAAACAGCTGTTTTAGTCGTGTTTGGCATATTATTCATGAATAAACTACTTGAATATAAAGTTGCTAACGTTAGCTGCTTACCTTTAGCTTGAGCAGTTGAATGATCGATAACTTCCCCTCAGGCACAAAGGCAATAATCCATTCATGTAAAATCCATGTGAAATAAAACGTTTCTGACTGATTTATCTATAAATATTCCACTGTCTCGTGAATTTGGTCAGTCTTTATCACAAAAATATATTATTCCTGGAGTTTAGCGACTTATTGTAGTTGTAGTTCTGTTGACATTCCGGACACCAGGCTCAGTCCTTTCTGCAGCCACAGCTCGCGTGATAACACGCAGCGAGTAGGCGGTGCCTGGGTCGCCAGTTAGGCAATGTTGTCGTGTCATAAGTGATCATTATTATTTGACCAAATGATATAATCAAATATGACTGAGAAAGAACTACAGGTGCATTAAACACTCCTATTTCAGTTTAAAATAAGTCATTATTAGGAATTATTGTCATGTTTTGATGCATATGTAGTGGCCATAGTTTTGGAATGGGGGCGCGGCCCGACTACAGCATGTGCAGGAAAAAGGTTGGGAACCACTGGTCTACTGTGCGGGTCTATATAGTGAGTGATGGGTTAGGGACGAGGGTGGACATTTTAAATAAAAACATAATTTTAAACCTGACTCGATCCATTATTTAGATTTTGTTGCTAAAAATATAGGCAATTTTGTGCATGAAATGTCTTATTTTGTATATGAAACCTGGGGGGAAAAAAACACTTTGCTGGCACTTTGCGCTGCCAGAATCTGCCCTCGCCCCCCTCTCCCTCTGGCCGCCCATTAACGACCACCGGCGGGCCTCGGGACAATGGCGACGCCCGCCTCCGAGACTAATCGAACAAGATGGCGGTCGCGCAAGTGTAAACACAGAGGTCGGCCGGGGCGAGGCGCAAAAAAAATGACAGGAATGAAAGGAACGGGGTCACGCGGCGAGGGGGAGTCCAGACCAATTTCAGTGGCAGCTTTATGTATCATTGAAATATTGCGTTGTATTTTTTGCGATGGCGGTAGTAAAGTTTATATGTGGCTGTTATTGAGGAGAGGCGGGTCAAATGGAACACTTTCTACGGCCATTTTAACGCCTTGCTACGTCTCCAAAGATACAAATGCAAAATCCTGTTAGCTATGGTCCACACTCATTCCTGACTTCCCTAACATATTTGTAGCATCCTAATTTTTCACAGTGACGAGTTTATTGGCACGTTTCACAACTTACATAGATGCATTACTATTTATTTATTTGTTTTTATGGGATTGTTTGTCACTACTGAAACATAAATCAAACTTTTACCCTGGAACAGTTACTCATTACAGGACTGTTAGAAAACTCGCCTGCAGTTTTGCCGTTATTTTTAGCAACACAATTTAAATAATGGATAGAGCCATGTTTAAATGTATTCTGTAAATTTGTTCATATATTATTTACTAAGATTTTTCCGAGGAAATTTTGGATCTTGTTTAGTTTTTGAATAGGCTAATCATAAGTGGGAAAAAATCACTTATGATTATGTAACCGTAGGGTAAGGATGCAGTTGATGGTCAAAAAGAGACAGTCAATTTAGGAGTTTTAAAAGAATTACATTTATTTTTATAATTTAAGAATTCATTGTTTATTTAGACGAGCTAAAGTTTTAAAAAGATAGTTAGCAGCACACGACTAGTTAGTCAATTAGCTTAAAAGTGCACAGGACTGGTCGACCGTAGATGCACCTAGTGGGGGCACAAAGAGTTGGGGACAGTACTCACCACGCTCCGTGTCACACACACACAAACAAACAAACGCACAACAAAAACACACACATCAAAACTAGGGCAAACTAAATGTGCAAATATGTGAGGGACGTGCAAAAATACCACAACACACGCAGAGTGATGGAGAAGGAGTGAGGGACTATCACCAAACCCCCCACCGTCTGGGGCAACCACGCCCGAACCAGGTCCTGGAGCAGAGAACAAAATACAGTTACAGGGCTTAGGAGACAGACAAAAACCAGTCAAATCGTACCAATAATAGGAAACAGTAACTATACAAAATGGAAACAAAAACATAAAAAGTATAACACAACACGTAACTCAACCATTAACTAGACCCAAATAAAAACAGCAATGGCCAACAGCGTCTAAGGGATAAACACATAATATTACAGACAAACATACAAGACAATCTGGGTATGACCGTAGCAGACAAAATTATTATGTAGCCTACCTAAGGGGAATTATGTTTGAGCCACATTAGCTCTCCCAACTGCAGACACGCATCGGGCCTCTATCCAGAGCTTTTAGGCAGCATCTACGACACAGACACGAGATTGGCACCACACAACACAGTATATAAACCCACCGCACGCACTACAACACGCAGACCTACCGAGGTTACAGCCCAAGAGCTACGAGAGGGCAATGATGGCGGGCGGTAGTCTGGCGAGGGAAAGAGTAGCATCTACCGGCATACACGGCGCTTAAATACAAACACCGGCTACATAGGAATGCGGAAGCGGAGAAGGCATGACGCAATACGGTGCTCCGCAAGGCACAAATCCTATGCCGGTTACAATTAGTTCAAAGCTGAATAAATCAGACTAGGGTTTGGATATTAAAAATATCCCCCTGAAAATAACCTTCAAAATATTGTTAAGTCCAAGACTGTCAAGTTTGGAGTCTGTCGTGGGAGCTGCTGAAGTGGTGATGTCGTTGAATGAGTGGAGCAAAAATCTTATTTGGAGAAAAGCGGCCCTGAAGTTTGAGAACAATTCTCCTGTCTTTTGTACGGGTGTCTCCCCGAGGGAAAAAGTACCATATTTGGATTATAGCGCCATCCCACCCTTCAGGACACGTGGATATAAAATATGTCAGTATTTGTGAATGAGTGCACGTGGGAAAGATGGCTTTGTGAAGCGATGTTGTAGCTATACTTCCTGGATATCTCCGTCGCGGGACAAAGCATAAAAAAATAACTTTGTCTTTTTTATCCTCTGACATGAAAACTAAGATGTTAAGGGAGAAAACTAGCAAAAAAAAAATCACAACTGCGTGAAAAAATTATTTCACCTGCCGTGTCTCGCTGTAAGAGAAATATGGTACGTTCAGACCCAAATGCACCGATCTCTCGACGCTCCTAGAAGTGCGTCCACCATTTAAACCAAGTATAGTTAAAATAAAAATGTAACAGCCAGCCGTAACCATACGAGGAACAAATTATTCTGCTCCTCATAGCACACAAAACACCTCAAGCATAGAAAGTGAAAAATCAGATCACTTAAAACATACACGTGCACACTCTAGTGTGTAACCAGAGACTGTAGAGCAAACGTTTTCAGCTCTTAATTTACAAATACCACAGATATGTATATTGTATTTTTGTCAAAAGGTTTACTTTTAAAAATTAAAAGATGGAAGATGTTGCGACTCACCAAATCACTTCTTCAGGGCGATGAAGTCGGTGACTAAATACAACCTGCAAAATGCTGAAGTGTGCGGTGCACAGGGGTTTAAAATAGACAGAGGGTGTTGATATTAGTTTGGTTGTAATGAGCTGGAGTGCTCTGGGCCAGTTGGGGATCAGTGTCTGTGGTGACAACATGGCCGCCATGTTTCTACTCGCTGTAATTTATTGTCAACTCGACTCAGACGCATTGACCCGCCCGCGGCCCCACACCACCCAGCGTCCCGGGACTGGAGTGGCAGAATTGGCAGATTTGTGAAAAATTCATTTAATGACTTTTAATGATTTTGAATGCCCCCCGGAAACCTAAACTAAACTAAATAAGACACAAAATCTCCCACAGGGAAAATCTCTGTAACTGAAACATTATGCAAAATAAAACCATACCTTTTAAAGGGACTATACGCACGTTGAATGTTACTGTTTACTTTGGCAGAACCTGGGGAATGCGCATTATGCTGGAGGGCAAAAAGACGCGCGTCCAATGGTCCAAAGTCAACAAAACCTAGCTAATATTCTTACTGTCATTTTGAAAACATCCGACTTTTTTTGGGAGGATTGAGCTTTCACCTGGGACAAATAATCTAACAAAATGAATGCAAAAGATTCGTCAAATTTAGAACATCTTTGTGCAGAGGACCGTGAGAGGTACAGCGCTAAGCTAACTGTTGCTAACTGTTGCTAACCCGACCCGTTTCAAATACCTGACGATCTGTGGATAGACAGTCCAGACAAATGGCCTCCCGTTCAGTATGGAGACATTTACCACTATTTGATTAACACACCAGGTCTTTAGCAGAAACAATGAAGGCATACAAGTCAGTTGATGGCTATAACTTTTTTGTGTCTGGACATGTGGGGCAGATAATGTACCACAGTAATGAAACAATGAAGGGCTGTGTGTTTACTGAAGTGCCCCGTGATGCCATCACAGAAGATAACGACGGAAAAAGGGAGGCATCAGGTGTGGATCTGCTTGGATAAATTGCATGGCCATGTTGTATCAGCCCACTGTACATGCCATGCAGGGTAAGGACTCATGATTACATCATTAATGTCATTCAAAATGAAAACAATCACTATTTTAATGAACAATTACAATACAGCCATAGGTCTGATTTCAGTCTTCTTTATTATTTGTAACTTTATTAGTTTTGACTGATGAATGACACTCTTTGTTATGACTACTGTGTATAAATTAGGCTTGGTGAGGCTTGCAGCCACATCGCTGCTGTGTTGTTCAAAGTGGAGGCAGCAGTAAAGCTTGGACTCAACCATCAGTCCAAAACAAGTGCAGCAGGTCTTTGGAACCGTTGCTACTAAGAAAAGGTAAACATCGTCATTTTATCTGTGTGACATATTTGCAACATGCTATTTGCAATACCAATATAAGATAATATTCTATTAAACTTTAATATACAGAACAATTGTGTTGAGTAAACCAACATTGTTATTTTGTCTCAATATTTTCACAGGTAGCACCCAAACGTGTGTCAGACATGAACTTTAGAAAGCCAGAATATGGCAAGGCGATAAAGGCAGGACCTAGAAGGACAAGACCTACTGTCCAACGAGATTCTGATAAAGAAGTTGCTGCTCTCAATGAGTTAAAGCGCATCTGTCCTGAAGCAGGATTCTGACAGCGACACGGCTTCAGAAGATGAGAGTATGCCTCCGGTATGTGTATTAAAAATATCTTGTATTTTAGGTTCTATTGGACATTTTTACAGTCGTCATATTATAAAACATCTTACAAAGCAAAGCATTGCTTATTTCTCATTTCATTAATCTGCAGGTTATTATGAGGAAGGACCACATGCCAAAGCCTCTTGTCACGGAGGCAGAGCTGATGCCCAGTGTCAGCACGTCCTGAAAAGGGAAGGCGGACTATAGTAATTAGCTAACAACTTTTGACAACACAGCACGCCAAAACAATCAATGAATCAGTATGGTGAGTACATGTAGCGCTGTAGGCTGGAGGAAGGAGAGCGATATCACATGTCATAGTGTTCCATCATGTAAAAACAATGAAGAGAATGCGACTTGACAACCCATCAAAACCTTGGGAGCCAAAATATTTTGATTGAATTTGCTCTGTTCACTTCATTGGAGGTAAGTAAATTAAGAGATAACCTAATTGTATTTGTGTGAAAATATAGTAATGTTTAATGTGCAAACTACTACATGAAATGAAATGTAAATACGGATGCATTTGTAAAATGATAATTCATTTGATGTTTTAACTCATTGTATGTACACACATAGATGAGGGTTATTTTGCACAAATACCTATTTGTAAGTATTGCAATTGCAAGTTATGTTTTAAAATACTGATTCAGTTCACTGCGCACACATGTTAAAGCATGTCTAGGAGCATTAACATTTGGGAGAAGTCAGAAAAATCCATCCATCCATCCATTTTCTTCCGCTTTATCTGGGACTGGGTCGCGGGGGCAGCAGTCTCAGCAGAGATGTCCAGACTTCCCGATCCACGCAGACCTCCTCCAGCTGTTCTGGGGGGACCCCAAGACAACACCAGGCCAGCTCGGAGACATAGTCCCACCAGCGTGTCCTGGGCCTTCCACGAGGCCTCCTCCCAGTGGGACATGCCTGGAGCACCTCCCGAGGGAGGCGACCAGGAGGCATCCGGAACAGATGCCCTAGCCACCTCAGCTGGCTCCTTTCGACGTGGAGGAGTAGCGACTCTAGTCCGAGCTCCTCCCGGGTAACTGAGCTCCTCAAACAATCTCAAAGGGTGTGCCCTTTCCTTCCTCACGGGGAGGGATCAGAGGGTCCGAGTGAACGGCCAACTCAGTACTGTCAGGAAAATATCCACTGGTTCTCCTCAAGGTTCAGTCATCTCTCCACTTCTCTTCACTCTGTACACAAGTGACTGCAGGAGCACCACCCCAGGTATAACCTACATCAAGTATTCAGACGACACAGTTATCATGGACACTACAAACACACACGGACTCATTCTCACGGTGGTGTAGGGAGAACTGTCTGGATTTAAATGTATCCAAGACCAAAGAAATGAGCATTAACTTCCAACATGGCCACTCCAGCTCTCCCTCACTCACGGTATCATTGAAAAGGTTCATTCATACAAATACCTCGGCTCCATAATCGACCATAAACTCACATTCAAACTCAACGCTGAACAAGTTTTTTTTCAAAATGTCAACAACGCCTCTTTTTCCTCCGTAAGCTCCGCAAACTCCAAGTCCACCGATCCATTCTGGCCTCTTTCTACAGATGTTTCATTGAATCCATCCTCACATTCAACATCACTGTCTGGTTTGGTTCACTCACTCTCACCCACCGCAACATGCTCAGTGAAATTATCAAAGTCAGCAATAAAATCATTGGTCAGGCGCAAAAATCACTTAGTAGCATCTATGACTCCAGAGTTCTGAAGAAAGGAACCCAGATCTCCACAGACCCCTCACACACTCTGCACTCTCATTACGCCCTGTTGCCATCAGCGCGCAGGTTCAGGTCCCTCCCTCTGAGGACAAAGAGGGCGACCTCCACTTTCCTCCCTACCTCCATCCGCCTGCTGAACAAATGACTGTGTGGACCTGGTCGATCACAGGCCACTATATTGTTTTTGTTTTAATGTATTTATTATTGCACATGTTGATTGTGTTGTATGTCTGTGGATGTGCTGTTTTTATCGGGCCCGTACTGGCACTTCCTCTGCAAATGAAGCTCCTAACGGATAAATAAAGTGAATTTGATTTGATTTGAAGTTTTTCTAAAAAGCCAGATTGTATAGTTAACTCTTTATCTGATATTCTTCCTCCCCACATTTGAGAAAACTGACAGGACCATAAGGGGTTATGCCCACAAGGAACTTAATGGTGTTGTGGCTTTTGTAGTTTGAATAACAAACTTGCCGTGGCATGTTTTTAAGAACCTTAGCTTTACTGGGCCACTCAATTAAAAATGTAAGGTTCTGAGAAATGACTGGCAGACATTTGGAAAAAATCTTCGAAACTAGTGTAGGGCAAACCTTCTCTCGTCTGGCTAGATCAGCATTAGTCTTAATTTCATTAGCACAAGTAGAAGTTGGTCACCTGGGCACCGACAGGTTTTATAAACATTGAAAACAAAGCACATGATTTTAATACAGTAAGATTCCTTATTTGCTGATTGTTCAAGTTTAGGTGAATCGTCCCTTTTGAACATTCTCTCTTAGTTCCTGGTTTTCGGAAAGCAGATGCTGGTATTCAGCCTGAAGAGGATCTGGATCTGGATCAGTTCCTAAAAACAGATTAAACCATCACTAATTATCAACATGGAGACATATGACTTCATTTTGAAGGTCCAGTGGTGCATCCGCTGCGAGCTGCACATCTTCATTTATGGGCTCAACAGGTGCTAGTGTTCGACGTTTTACAAGCCGTTCACATGGATCTTCAACACGCCTGGACTGTTCGGCCTGTGATGTAAAGCTGAATATGGAGGGGATGTAGCTCGGACTTCCAGGATCATCAGACGGTTTACCTGAAAAGAACCACACCACAAAGCTAATAAACATGTTGTAGTCCCAGAGGTCCACCAGTGCTCGGCATGGACTTATTAAATGGAAATCATTCCCAGTGATGCAGTATAATGTTGTAAATTAAAATGTGTCTATGGGAAACTGCAGTTAACATCATATTATGTAATGTTGTATTTGTGTGTAATATTATGTGATATATAATGCGTCCTTTAAAAGGTCTGACAATAAATACAATAGCATCGAAGTCTTTGCTAATTTGTTAGCTTCAGATTAGCATTAGGTTTGCACAATGCCGTGATACAAATACATGACAAAATTACATAAAAAAAAAACGTTCACACAAATACAATTGGGCTATCTCTTAATTTACTTATCTCCAATGAAGTGAACAGAGCAAATTCGATCAAAATATTTTGGCTCCCAAGGTTTTGATGGGTTGCGTTCTTGGTGTTTTTACATGATGGAACGCTATGACATGTGATATCACTCTCCTTCCTTCGCCGGTGTGTGCAGCCTACAGCGCTACATGTGTTCACCATACTGATTCATTGATTGTTTTGGCGTGCTGTGTTGTCAAAAGTTGTTAGTTAATTACTATAGTAGCTCGCCGTCCGCCTTCCCTTTGCCCTCCAGGGCGGCAATCGGGTTCATTGTCATCCATTCATTGAAAGTAAAGAGCTAAAAATAAAATAAAATCAATATCTAACAAAAAAATAGATTTTTGTCCCAGCCCTATTACAACACTCCCACATTTAAATGTCTCAGCAAATAGAATTAAAACACCAGAATGAAGTAACTTAGCAGTAAACAAAATCACCCTGTCCCAAACATTAATAAAAGCATCAGTGTCATTTATGACTCAACCTTTTGCACTGATGTGACGTCGGACTGATCCGAGTCGTGAGCCTGTGAGTTTGAGGTGTTGTCACGTCGGTAAATGTTGCTTAAATCAACATAATATCATGTCGTCTTTCCGAGGTAAATGTCCAATCTTTGGGTAGCAAAACACTCTCTCTCTCTCTCTCTCTCTGGGGCAACTGCTCTACTGCCCCCTTCTGGCTGCTCTAGTATGGCGTCAACTTCATAAACTGAAATAGCTTGGGTAAACTAAACAAGTGCCTGTGCCTATTTTTTGACTAAAATCCTCAATATATCCTAAACATGACATAAATATGCCTCAGATACAAATATTAAGACAATTGTCCAATGGGAAAGGAGAATGAGCAGTTGCAGATCTTGTTTGTTGTTTTTAACCCTATAGAACACTATTGCCGGGTGATTTTCATTATGCTGCGTTTGTCTGAGTGTCACGGGTCTCTGGGGAGCTTCAGCATTGTCTTTGACATCTTTGATGGCATGGGTGTTTTCCTAATCCAAAACATACTTTCCTACAGGCACATGTTTGGGTGATTTTCACCCAGCAATAGTGATAGAAGGTAGGGTAGGTTTCGGGTGGATTTTACCCAGGGTTAGTGTTAGTGTATAAAATCACACAATCTTGCCCCCTTTTGAGGTTGACAACATCCAGGACTGCCACATTTACTTCAACTTTTTTTGCAGAGTTGGTGTCCTTGGCATCCAAGCAAGTGAGTAACACATAGCTAAAGGTTGATTTACCTTAGCAATTGATAGCTAACTAAAGTGTGTCCGCGCCATTACTACCCTGCATGTACCAATTGCATGTAAGGAATAAGGCAAGTAAGAGTGGTCCTGGAATTGCATGTTGTCTTTATTTAGTGCAGTGGTTATGAATAACTATCACAAAGTGGTGATTTCCAAGAGAATTCATATGATGATGAAGTTATTTTAGTCCGCTGGTCATTTTTACCTATTCAAAATATGACATATTTTGTTTCTCTCTCCTGCAGCTATTTGTGTGTCAAGGACACTGAGCCTCCACCAGGGAAGTCTCAAATATCTTAGGAATGGGTGGAACAAAAACCAAGTTTCCATGAATTTTTTGTTCCCAAATTCCTGATTTTCCACTCGTTTTTGAGCATTTTTATGTGGACCCCTCATGATGCTTTTCTTTGATTTTGTTGGACATATGACAGTTTAAAATAAAAGTACTTTTTATTGGGTGTATTATCTCGGGTAAAAATCACCCGGCGTTAGTGATGGTGTTTGGAATTTGAGCGATAGGGTTCTAGGGTTAAAAGTGAAAGAATTCGTTGTGAGTAAAACGGCCTCATGTTTTGTGCGGTCTGCACAAGCGCCTGTATGTTGCAGACTTTTGTTGTTGCAAATGTCCATAATGACAGCGTCACCTTTTGTGCTGCACATGGATGGCAAACATGTTCATATTGTGTGTGGGATAACGGACAAAAAGTCATGAAAGAAGAGCGAGTTTGCTCTATTTTTATTAGAACTAAGACGTTAAAACTATGGCTACAAATCCCTACATTGACCACTGCGAGAAAAATGGATGCATTGTTTTATCCCGGTGGTGTTCCCGATATTACCACGTAATTTAGAGTCCAGGGTCAATGTCAAAGGACCAATGTTAGGGTTAGGCTGTAACATTTGTCCTGGGAAAAACCCTTTACATCAGAGCGACCGTATTCAGGTACAGTTACTCTTTAATGTGAGAGTATTTAGAAAACAGTTACTGTCTTAAAATCAACAAGATACATTATCGAAAGCAATCATTACATTTGAGCTTCATATTGCATGAAAGGGAAAAGATCCAAATGGTGAGCTATTGCAAACTGCTTTTGTGCCTTCTCATTAGTGGCAACAAGCGTATGCACTCACTGTATTTATACATACATATAATGCAAATGAATTGATGTTATATATGCCACATTTGAGCATAGATAAAAATCAAATCAACGTGAAAGTATTCAGAATACAGTACTCTAATTGGACAAAGTAATGGGATACGGTACAAAATACATTTTGAGGCAAGTATTCAGTACGTACAATTTCAGTATTTTCCTCATTACTGGTGTCAAGGGGGTTCTTGATCTAAAAATTCTTATATTATATAGAAAATATTAATAAAAAATAGCTTTTGTTATTGAAAAAATAAAAACATTGAAAACATTTGAAAAAATTAAAAGGGGAAAAAAGGGGAAAACATTAGCCAAAATATGTTGAAAAAAAAAAGATCTATCATTTATTTGATGCTGTCCCCGGACCAACAGCATAAAAACTTGGATCTAAAGATTTTGGTACCTGCTTTCGATACTTTCATTTTTTTTCCAATACCACACTGGATTCATTTAACGGTACCCAGCCCTCATCCAGCTGTGATTCTGGGGAATATTTTGGCCTCTGGGGACCATTTATTTGATACGGTAATAACGCTGTCAAAAGAAAGCGTCAACTTCACTCACTGCACCCAAAACGTCTCCATTCAACTCCTGTGCCGGCATCGAACAGCGTAAATACAGCTGTGGCGTGTTGGGAACTCAACATATCCTTCGTCAATGTAAAAGACACTGCCATTCCTCGATACAGCTGTGTGTGGGACAGTTGGGGGGGACAGGGGGGTACAGGGGGACGGAGACAGCTTGGCAGATGTCCAGGAGACGGAGTAACCCATGGGGCCCGGGGTCTGTCAGGGGACATTAGGCTCACAGGAGCTCGTTGGGCCGGCCAGTGGGGTTGGGAGAAGACCCCAGGAGGGAGGGCAGGTCAGTGGCTCCCCCTTTTGGACTGTAACCGCGCTGCGACTCCTCCGACATCCAAACGTAACAATTTAGAGACAAATACTTGGGTTCCCAGAGGTCATTTCACTTTCAGTCCAGATTCTCTTTGCAGACAAAAGGATGGTGATTACAATCTGTTTATAAAAGTATGTAAGAGCCCATCTTTTCGTGGGAATTTTTTTGGCTACCAAACAATATTGATAGTTAGCGTAAAGTCACGCAGAGAGCAATGATTTGGACCATTTCAGCTGTTGGAAAGGAGTGTATTGCTGGGGTCCATAAGCAGAAGCTCCAGTAAATATTGGGAATACACTATTGAGGAAACCTTTTTAAATAAATGAATAATAATGAGCCTGACAGGACTGTAACCTCGGCTTGTATTGCACTTAACAAGCCTTTGTCACAAGTCTCTAAAACTGGAGCATTGAGTTGCCTTGTGTACAAAATGCGCGGTATAAATAAAGTTGCCTTGCCTATCATTATTCATTCACTCAGCACTTGGTGGTGGTAAGCTACTATTGTAGCCACAGCCACCCAGGGGCAGACTGGCCATTTACCACATGGCTATAATATGTTGTTTATAATAATAATAATAATATAAATAATGCACATAATGCATATAGCACATTTTTGGACACTAAAAGACACTTTACATTGCACCATTCATTCACTCCATACTCCATACATAGGCAACCAGTCTGCGCCATCGGCCCCTCCGACCACTACCAACCAACCATTCACTCACTACATTCGCTGTTCGATATCCTGATCTCTTATTATGTCAGTGCCCTCTGCTGGACATGTGTGGAATTCTTTCTTTTCTATATTTAAGCTGCCCCCTAGTGGCTGAAGTGAGCATTCTGGTAATTTCTTTAAAATTTCATAACTCCACACAGGAATGGGCCCGCGGGCCACCTGTTGGAGACCCCGATCTAAACCATAGTTATAATATACAAGAGATAGCATGTGTTCCATTCCCAGTAATGGTCCCGAGTCGTCTGTGAAACTTACATGGCTGCTCAATCTCCTCCTACGCAGCCTGTCCCTTAAAAGGGCAAAAAGGGAAGCCCAGCTCTCGCAGGGTGGGAGGATCGATTTGTTGTGTGTGTCGTTGCAGTTTTGTTGATGAAAATCTATATCATTTATATCTTGCTTTTTTCAATGTTAATGTTTTGAATGTTCATATCTTGATATCAATACGATAACGATATATCGTTGCTTGTTCGATATTAATATCTTGAATGTTCATATCTCGAATGGCACGGTAGCACAGCGGTTAGCGCTCGGCTAGAAGGTCCGGCTCGGCTTCACAGCTAGAAGGTCCGGGTTCGATTCCCACCTGGACGGGGCCTTTCTGTGTGGAGTTTGCATGTTCTCCCTGTGTCTGCGTAGGCTTCCTCCAGGTACTCCGGTTTCCCCTAACACTAAAAACATGTACAATAGGCCAGGATGAATGAGAGTGTGTTTGAGAGTGCGCATGGGACGACGGATGCAAATTAGCCCAAGGCTACAATCCGGTGTGGCTTGTTTACATGCATGAGACCCATGTATGTTCATTAACATGCACTGTCCCGACTAAATAAATAAATAAATATCGATATCGATACGATAACGATATATCTTTCAGCCCTAGTGTCTATGCTGTACTCTCCCAAGCGCTCTGCTCGTAAACATGCAGTTTGAGAGAGGCCTTCCCCGGGCGACTGATCTCCCTGAGAGGGGACGTAAACTGGCCTGTGTACTCGCCTGATTTCACCACTGGGATTATTTCTTGTGGGTTATCTCCAGTCCCTGGTTTATAATGATGGTCCACAGACCATGGAAGACCTACAGAACAAAATTAACATGCAGAAAGAGTGGACCAAAATCGTTTGAACCAGTGTATTGCCAACATTTAAAAGATATTATTCCTAAAACAGTGTCAAGTTAAATCTCCAATGACAGGCAATAAAATAACAATAAAGACTTTTGAAAAGCATAACATTTTTTGTAATTTAGTTTTCAAAAATGAAAGGGGAGGGAAGTGCGAGAGTTCAGCTTCCTGACAAAGCCTGGTGGATGAAGCTGTTCAGTCGGGCATATGAAATATTCACCAAAAGCCTTACACATATTCCCTCTACTGTTGACTTCATTCCAAGGAATCTATGGAACTCCCAAACATGGACAGCCCCATTGTCTGCAGCGCTCCCCCATGCAGCTGCGCCGCACATGGAGGTCACGTGTGCCGAGTTCACTGACCTGGTTTAGCCTGGTTTTTCGGAGCGTGTTCTCAGCCCTCAGCGGTTTTTGCTGCTTGTATGGAAACACTGCTAACCTCGGTGCCCTCTTGGTGTTCCGACCAAACTGAGCCTGCATCGGTTTAAGCGCCATATAGGCCTATTGTGGAGGGGGGGGCACATGCTAACATATGGGGGAGGCTGCTATTGATCAGGCTGTGGTCTGGGGGTCCTGAAAATACTATCTCAGCTACAGGAGTTCAGAGGTCACCGGGGCGAGAGCCTTCCTCCAGACATTGGGCAACTGTTGGTTTTAGCAAGATATTCGTAAGTGGGAAAAAATCTAATTGTCTTGTTTCAATAAATCAGGCTAAGAAAAATAAAAATAATAATAAAAAAATAAAAAAAGAGGAAATTGTGCACAAATTGATATTATACTGGGGATGGTAATGACAACTGGGAAGTAGAAAGACCACGAAGTATAATATAAACTGCTGCATAGTAACATTAAAATAGTGACTTCCGGTAATGTTACACTAGTGATTTTAGGTACCAATGTTTGGCATTGGTAACAACTTGTAAGAAATATATTAATGATCATTTGTTACTTGCTCTGTACTAGACATTGTACAAGAAATGAAATAGCTGTTGTTGTATTTTGTATGCTTTGATTGTTAAATGAAAATGTTATTGTTTTTATTTTGGGGGTGGGCCCTTATTGCCGGGTTGCAGGTGACATCACGGCGTTCCAAAGGCCAATACTATTATATGGAGGAACAATTATTTAGTTTTTGAGGACCTTTTTGGTCTTGTACAGAGAGATCATGGACCCAGTGACTGATAATGATAATTTTTGTAACTCTTACTCTTTCTTTTGAGCTACGACTTGTGAAAGTTTAATGTTAATAGGAAAAACTGGGTCCTGCCCCCCGCTGGGTCCGGTGACATCATCACATTCTAGAACCTGCAACCCAGCTATAAGCCTTTTGCCTCGGCCCACTCCTTTTGAGCAGACTAACTGCTCAAATAAACAAATAAACTAAACTAGACTAAACTAGAATTAAGATATAAAAAAATCCCTCTGATAAAAACTTTTAAATATTGTTAAGTCCAAGATTGGAAAGTTTGGGGTATAGGAGCTACTAAAGTGGATATTTTTCAGAGTGGAAAGAAAACGGGCTCTAAAGTGTAGTAACGTCTGCACATGCATGTGTATATTTCTCTCTCTCTCTAAAACCATCACGGGTGAAAACTATTTGAAAACCTCAACATTGACCACCCCGTGAAAAATCCATGTTTTCACCTGCTGTGTCCTGTGTCTGGCCTTAAGATAGAAACGACTGTAAAAACAGGCGAGAACGTCTTTGGCATGCATGTGATCCATGCTTTCAAATAGCTACTCGTGTAAAAAAAAAAAAAAGTTACAAATGTTAATTAATCAGACTCATCTCGGATATAGTTGGAGTTCAGTGCTCAGCTTCAGTCAGGTCTGGTTCACTGTTGTGAAGACCTTTGGCTTTTAAACCGATGTACAACATTCTGAGGGTTCTATTTCCAAAGACAAATGGATCTATCTTTGTGCCTGTTTTTTGTCTTAAAATGAGCATTTCTTTGCACTTATTAAAGAATAAACCATCTCATTTAAAGTAATTTGAGATTTGCCATACACTTTCTAGATTCCGTTTTGCAGTTCAGCGGTCAGCGTCAGCTAGGTCTGGTTCCCTGTTGTGGAGACTGATGTACTGAGGGTTGTATGGTTCTATCTGTCTGTGTTTATAGAACCACTCAATCAAAATAGAACCATAGAACCCTTATTGTAGTATTGTAAATCCAGCAGTTAATGGATATTTACCGTGAGTTTAGCTTCGCCCAATCTTAAAAACATATGTTTGGAGTTTTGTCTTACAGCCCTTTGTGCTTTAACGGTAGTCAAATCAAACACTGAAAGGGTGTCATTAAAGAGGTCTGATGCTGTGTGAACGTGTATTCCTGTCACCCTGTACGATATGTCCGTGCTCTTTGCCCTCCCCCCTCTCTCTCTCTCAGTCTGCGGAGTAAATAGTTAATGCGAGTGCGGCTCGGTGTTTGGCGGAGGCTGAGCGGGAGCAGCCTCTTGTCAAACAACATCTCCGTCAAAACGCGGCATACAGTTTCACACCAGGCTCAGCAGCGCCACCCTGCTGCCGAAACACCGCGCACCCTCACCCACCCTCAGACCCCCCCTCCCCGGAAGGACCTACGAGAAGAAATCCTCCACCGGGCAGGACACAGGGGCTGGGATTCGATGGCAAATCGTTCATAAACAGGACCTGTCCGTGTCCCCAGATACGAGTGTAACCCGGAGTAGTTTTACCGGTTCTCTACATCTCTCTCTCTCTTTTACTGCAATTCTAAATATATTCTCCAAACGTGATATCGCGTTACTTTGGGCCGCTTTCAACGCAACTTCCTCTTTTATCATGGCGCGCCCCACACACTCCATTCTCCGTATTCGTGTGGGTGAGGCAACTTCGAGCGGGTACGCAGGCGCCCCCTACCACTACGCTGGTGCCCGTCCTTGATCCGTTTCAAGAGGAGACTGGCCAGGTCCCTCCTGACCCGATCCATCCATTCCATTGATCCATCCGATCCACAGTTGCCCCATACAGCCTATGGACCCAACCGATGGCGAGCTGAAGCCCAGGACCCCTTTCATCAGAACTACTGTTCGGTAGGAGGCGGTGTGTGGCCTGCTCAGTACCACTCTGAACTCTGAACTCTATGACGTGGTTCGTGGACATTTTTAAATATAAACACTCAACCTATGAACTGAACCTTGTCCACAGGGAATAATAGTGGACCATCATCCATGGGACATGTTCTTATTTTTTTCTGTAAATACTTAATACACATCTCACATCCTGCTGCACCATATTCTGTGTCCTGTTGTGGTTCGAACTTAGTCCCATTTTCCCTCTTTAGAGCCGAACATAGACTTCTGTTCCTAGCCTACTATATAAACTACAATCTACTATCCATAAATATACGTTAATATCTCTTGCATATCAGAGGGAGTGTTACTTGAGGTAAACATGATAAAGCCTAGCGTTGTTTTTGCTGGTGATCAACCTTAAAACCTCGTCTTGAAGTTCCCACTCATTTCCCACATCATAATATGGAAAATTCATCCATCCATCCATCCATTTTCTTCCACTTGTCCGTTGCCGGGTCGTGGGGGCAGCTGTTGGAGCTGCCCAAATCACATTGCACCAGCCCTTATGGCTCCTCCTGCAGGTGGTGGGTCCACAGAGGGACGGCCTCATGGTTCTAACCGAGCCTGTTGGTGTCTCATAAGGGGCTTCTATTGTACATGTTTTTAGTGGTAGGGGAAACCGGAGTACCCGGAGGAAACCTACGCAGACACGGGGAGAACATGCAAATGCAATATGGAAAATTGCTTTTTTATAACTTCAATTTCAGATGCTTTATTATTAATTAGCCCTTCAGACATCCAAGTGTTGTTTTGGTTCTCGAGCCAAGTATCCAATCTGAAAAAAAGACACTTTGGGCAGCCAGATCTAACTGATTTTAATCCATAACAACCTTGAAGCACAGGTCCCCAACCAGGTGCAAAGTAGAGCTAGGACTCATGGAAATAAAAAGGAGAAGAAGCATTCGATCCTAATATATGCAGACAGCTAGCAAGTAGGCTAGTCCAGGAGACTTTCCAGCCTTTTTACATTTTATTTTAGAAAATAATTTGTTTTAAAAAGTGGTCTCTGAGCTAAATGCTAAGTCATATTTAGCCAAGTTTCTGCTCTTTGCGGGGCGGACACACATCAAGTGGCCATTGAACCTCCTCTTATAATATGTTATTGATAAAGCAACCACAGAAAATACTATAGTTAAATTAGAACTACTTATTGACAACTACTTTATACCCCTTAGCCTTGATATTTAAAGAGCTATGTAGTGGCTAACATGCTAATCAGCGCGAGGAAGACGGGTTAGACACGGACGCGATCTGAACAAGTTTGCTCAAGGAGTCTAGATTGTAGAACACATGTGACGTACATTGGAGTTGTGGCCAACATTTTGAGAGTGAACTGACTGAATAAAGCAAAACACAGATGAACATTTCACAAAGGAATAGCTGTAAATATTTCCAATTTTCAAAGTACAAAAAAAAGTCAGATTAGCAGAATACTGTATGCACCTTTTAAAATGAATGCAAGTCCAAGTACAGTCCCCGCAAGTCCAATGAACCGGTCGTGTGTGTGGGCATGTAAGTATGTAAGTGTGTGTGAATTAGTTTCTGTTTAAAGTGTGAAGGCCCATCTAATCCGCGGGTCGCTGTAAACAGTCACACTGATCCCAGTCGCTTTGGACACACTTTACACACGCAGTGCAGCAGGGGCGGTGCTAGCTCTGCGGGGCCGTCGAGAGAGAAACGCTTTGAAACTACCGTATGTCACGACACTCACAAGCAAGTCCGGTAAGATGAAATTACTTATAGATCCAAATGTGAT
The DNA here is from genome assembly GCA_021464625.1 of Proterorhinus semilunaris. Taxonomy (NCBI): domain Eukaryota; kingdom Metazoa; phylum Chordata; class Actinopteri; order Gobiiformes; family Gobiidae; genus Proterorhinus; species Proterorhinus semilunaris. The sequence continues at coordinate 31,806,319 of CM038357.1, forward strand.
TAAACATGAGGGCGCAATTGTGAGAAACACAAAAAGTAAATACATAGAAACAGAGTGATATCCTGATGTGTACGCACAGCTAGCAAGACGGCCACGAATTCTGTGGCCTCCAATGCATTTCCCCTATATAGCTGTTAGCATTAGCCGTCACGCATCGTGAAGCACGAGTGATCAAGATGTTCCAAGGTAAACTTGTCAGTGTGACACCAGTGTTCTGGTGGGGTAGCGCCCTCTTGTGGTGACCAATTCCCTGAAACGAAGTGTGCTCGGCGCCATTTTGATTATGAGACAGCAGAGGTAGGTCGCTAGTTTGTGTGTCAGTCTGTGAAAACATTGACTTCACGCACATTAATGTTAAGATTTTTAGCTAGTTTTATCCCATACCATCTTAGTTTTATTGTCAGAGCAAAAAAAACAAAACAAAAAAGAGCGCGGTGCACTGGATGCGTTCCCACGCCTACTCATTCTGCAATATTGTAGTATCCACGTGTAACACAAAAGGCAGTCGATATGAGGCTGTAATCCTAACATGGTCATTTCCTTTGTGGGAGACAGCAGCGGCTAAAGATGGAAGGAATATACATGCCCAAAATGAAGTTTCCATTCCACTCATACAACAGTAGCTCCAGTCTTGGAGTTAAGTTTTTATCAGAAGGATTTTGCAATATTTAATTCCAAGCTAGAGTTATTGAGTTTTGGACAAAAAACGTTGTTTTTCACGTATGAACAGCTTATTCAAAAACTAAAGATCCCAAATCCCCAAATGAAAATATAGCGGTTAGTGCTCGTGCTTCACAGCTAGAAGGTCCGGGGTTCGATTTCCACCTGGACAGGGCCTTTCTGTGTGGAGTTTGCATGTTCTCCCCGTGTCTGCGTAGGTTTCCCCTACCACTAAAAACATGTACAATAGGCCAGGATGAATGAGAGTGTGTTTGAGAGTGTGCATGGTGGACGACGGATGCAAATTAGCCCAAGGCTACAATCCGGTGTGGCTTGTTTACATGCATGAGACCCATGTATGTTCATTAACATGTACTGTCCCAACCAAAAAACCCAATAAATAAAAAAATTAAAAAATGATATATCTTCAAATAAAACCATACATCTACCTGGCTCTATCCATTTTTCATATTTTGTGGCTGAAAATATCGGCAATATTGGCAATTGTTGTGCATAAAATGACACATTTTTTGGTGTGAAAACATACAATGACAGAAACCCCCCCCCCCCACAATTTTTTTTTTTATGTTTTAATGCCAGTTTGAATCCAATTGAGTGCTTTCATATGACATGTCGACCTTAATTTTGGTAAAATGACTTTTGATAGTACACCATTTCTGAAAAAGCTAGAAATAAAGTTGTGATCTCAGGTTAATTGAGAGAGCGAAAGAGACACAGAGGGCAGGTAAGTGGCTCCCCCTTTTGGCCCCCCAACAGCGCTGCAGCCCCACGCACCATGGTCCCTCCAGCCACCACCACTCACACACACACGCCACAGTCACACATTATGAGGAGGCTGAAGTGTCTTGCCCAAGGACACAATACTGCTGAGATACAACCACCAACCTTTGTTAAGGAAACAAATACTTGAATAAACGCTTTAAGAAGTGCATGTAGCAGAATCTCTCTGATCAAAGTCCAGCCAGTGCTTCCCAAACAGTGGTACTTTTGTTGGTGGTTATTTATTAAGCGAAACTGAACATGGTTTTGATGTTCATAGAAGACTTTGCGTTGTTGCGTCTTCACAAAAATATAAACGCAACACCTTTGTTTCTGCTCCCATTTTTCCTGAGATGGACTTAAAGATCTAAAATTCATTCCAGATACACAATATTACCATTTCTCTCAAACATTGTTCACAAATCAGTCCAAATGTGCGATAGTGAGCACTTCTGCTTTGCTGAGACAATCCATCCCACCTCACAGGTGTGCCACATCAAGATGCTGATCTGACATCATGATTAGTGCACAGGTGTACCTTATACTGCCCACAATAAAAGGCCACCCTGAAATGTGCAGTTTTGTCTCACAGCAAAATGCCACAGATGCCACAAGCATTGAGGGAGCGTGCACTTGGCATGCTGACAGCAGGAATGTCAACCAGATCTGTTGCTCGTGCATTGAATGTTCATTTCTCCACCATAAGCCGTCTCCAAAGGCGTTTCAGAGAATATGGCAGTACATCCAACCGGCCTCACAACCGCAGACCACGTGTAACCACACCAGCCCAGGACCTCCACATCCAGCAGGTTCACCTCCAAGATCGTCTGAGACCAGCCACTCAGACAGCTGCTGAAACAATTGGTTTGCATAACCAAACAATTTCTGCACAAACTGTCAGAAACCGTCTCAGGGAAGCTCAACTCCATGCTCGTCGTCCTCATCGGGGTCTTGACCTGACTCCAGCTCGTCGCCGTAACAGACTTGAGTGGGCAAATGCTCACATTCGATGGCGTCTGGCACGTTGGAGAGGTGTTCTCTTCACGGATGAATCTCGGTTTACATTGTTCAGGGCAGATGGCAGGCAGCGTGTGTGGCGTCGTGTGGGTGAGCGCTTTGCTGAAGTCAATGTTGTGGATCGAGTGGCCCGTGGTGGTGGTGGGGTTATGGTATGGGCAGGCATCTGTTATGGACGAAGAACACAGGTGCATTTTATTGATGGCATTTTGAATGCACAGAGATACCGTGATGAGATCCTGAGGCCCATTGTTGTGCCATACATCCATGAACATCACCTCATGTTTCAGCAAGATAATGCACGGCCCCATGTTGCGAGGATCTGTACACAATTCTTGGAAGCTGAAAATGTCCCAGTTCTTGCATGGCCAGCATACTCACCGGACATGTCACCCATTGAGCATGTTTGGGATGTGCTTGACTGGCGAATACGACAGCGTGTACCAGTTCCCACTAATATCCAGCAACTTCGCCCAGCCATTGAAGAGGAGTGGACCAACATTCCACAGGCCACAATTGACAATCTGATAAACTCTATGTGAAGAAGATGTGTTGCACTGCATGAGGCAAATGGTGGTCACACCAGATACTGACTGGTTCTGAGTCCCCAGACCCCCAATAAAGCAAAAAACTGCACATTTCAGGGTGGCCTTTTATTGTGGGCAGTATAAGGTACACCTGTGCACTAATCATGATGTCAGATCAGCATCTTGATGTGGCACACCTGTGAGGTGGGATGGATTATCTCAGCAAAGCAGAAGTGCTCACTATCACACATTTGGACTGATTTGTGAACAATGTTTGAGAGAAATGGTAATATTGTGTATCTGGAATGAATTTTAGATCTTTAAGTCCATCTCATGAAAACAACAAATATTTTTGTTGAGTGTATATATATATATATATATATATATATATATATATATATATATATATATATATACATTATGGCCGGGACTCGAAATTAATCGCATATAAATATTTGACCTGAGAACAGTGAGAAGTAAGTTTTTTCATAAGGATTTTTAGCATACCATTGAATAATGACTGAATACATAAGCTTAAGCAACAAAATATTGTTTATTTTTGTTCCACCAAGTCCAACAGACCAGTGCAATATTGCCATTAATTGTGCGTCTGCAGGAAAAAAGGAAACTGAAGTGCGGAAAGCAAAGTGTGAATAATTTCGATTAATATTTTTAAACGCACTAAACCTCATGTAATTAATTCATCGCAATTAATCGAAAAAAGTCCCGGCCCTAATATATATATATATATATATATATATATATATATATATACACACATACACACAATATACAATATATAATTAGGACTAAATAAATAGATCTTGAGCCTGCTCTTAAATACATGAACGTTCTCTGTGGTCCTGAGCTCCTCCTCAGGTCGTTCCAGAGGCGAGGGCCATAATATTGGAAAGACGCCTCGCCGTGAGTCTTTCTGTTGACTTTCAGCAAAATGTTAAATATTGTGTTAACTATGTTTTCGACAAAATTGCGTCTAATGTGTCATTATGTACATTAAGGTGTAGGGACAGAAACATTTATGAACTACGGCACTGAACGGAGATGTACTTATACTGCGGCTGCTGTGCTAAGCCCCGCCCACACGGTTTTCTGCTCTACTTGGCGCAGCTGAGGCAGACGCCTCGACCTCAGGCGGCCTCCGACATGACCTCACGGCACCGGCGCGTGAGATTAACGCGCACGCGGGGAGTTACGCCGCTCTCAGTGTCTGTTTGGGGAAAAGCAATTCCAACAAATCCACAGACAGTGGGGCTTTGGAGGAAATATCCAATTGTGATTCTTTTTTAGATTTGTATTGCAATTTCAGTTAGTATCATTAAGTAAAAGTAAAAAAAAAGTGTGTTAATTCCTGTGTTGTTTGTTATTGTTTGTAAGTGGAGTCATCTCAGTCAGAATCAGGTCATTTCTTTGGGACGTGTGCGGGTGATGAGTGTGTGCGGCGGCAGGTGTGTTAGAGCGGTGGGAATCAACGGCAATGCTGTTCAGAGCGGCGTGAACACAGCGGGAGGAGGCAAGAGGAGAATTCGCGAAAGATTTATTGATCATCTGAATTTGGAGCAGCATAACCAGCCCTACGACATCATAAAGACACAAGTGAAACAGAGACACCGTCTGGAAAGAGGGCATCTTCATTATTCATGTCAAGCAACAGCTTCAATAAACACTGACGCAGGCGCAATAAAGAACGCCCTGGATTACAAACATGTTTTTAAGAGGGTTTTATCGTGATGTAACCGAGCGAGGGGTCTAACTGGTGGGACTAGGATTGAGTAGACACTAACCCCGTATAAGAATTATTTCACAATGCCACCCTGAACTTTATGGGGTCAGGGAACCCCGATCTACATTCACCCCGCAATGGAAAAAGGACACGCAGGTTTGTAGAACTGAAAGGACAATGAGACATTTTTATATATAAAATACATTTATTTTATTAGGTCTTAAGAATAAATCGTTTAGATCATTCCATTAAAAAAATACATTTCATTCGCTGAACTGCATCTCTAAAAAAAACCAACATGTGATAAGGTCCAGAATCAGTTAAACAGAACCCAGAATCGTACAGAGAACTCCCTAGGGCTCAGGGCAGCATAAACGTGGCCTGCGCTTTGGTGACTCATGAGCGGAATCAATTGTTATACAAGTCCAGACGATGCATCCAAGAAGAAGGGGAGGCTCTGTGATAGCCAACCCACTATGTCAACATGCAGCATCCCACACACAACCAGGTCTTATCCGCCGCCATATTCGGCCCCACAGATGCTGAACAAGACATGAAGTCAGAGAGGGATCGGAGCGCGAAGAATGGAGAGTGTCCCCTCAAAACAACAATCAACACAAATAATGTGCGCCTCCATTGGGCTTTACGCCAACAGAGATGACGACTCGGGGCATCTGTACCTACCAGGCCAAAACTTCCCATAGCCCGGCAGCTCTACTGCCATGTTCGGCGTCAGAGGTGAGGGGTCGGGCCACGTAAGGGCCTTCCTTTTATAGAGCGCCCCCTCTTACCTCATCGGCCACTAAAATAAAGAGTGCTAAGGCCACATTACTACAGTGCCATGATCGCTGGACAGACAGGTACTACACACTCAAACCCACACATATTGAAATAATATCCAGGAGAGGGAGAGAGGAAAGATTTGCCTCAAGTGTCAGAGAAATGTGGGCTGGTTAAACTATTCCACTGTCACCAAAGTACAAACAAAGAATCAGGAAGTCATTTTCATTCTTAATGCTTAGCAGCAACTGCGCAGTTTCCCCCCCTACAGAATCGAGCAGCAGTGGCTCCGCCTGAGGTGAACACATACGAGCGTCTGATTACAAGCCTTTCAAGCGTCAAAATAGAAGCAACAGCGCGGTCCGTGCGGTTAGACACCATTAGTCGTGTTGCGTAGCCGTATTAGCATTGTTTTCTGCATTTATTTCCAAGGTTCAGCGGTTAGCATTCATTGTATCACTGTCCCACGTTCAATAAATATTGGTCATGTCGTGTTAAAAAGTACAGAAATACTGTTAAAGATAAGATACTGTTAAAGTAGGAAACACATTTTTGCAGTTGGTATAAACAAAAGTGAATGATTTGAAGTGTTGTAACTAAATGTAACCAGTCTATGCCCCCTATGCAACTGAAACAACATTTCAAACACTGGCCAGATATGACACAAGGTCAGTCACAATGATCAAAGAGTCATGGAATAACTCAAAATTGTTCAAAACATTTGTTTACATTGCACTGGGTTAGAAGGGGCGGGCACAAGATGGCCGCCAAAACTGACATTCGCTCCAACGCGTTGCTATGGCCACGTTTTATTAAAGTCCTTAGATAACACACACTCCCGAGCAGCTCTGGAGAGTACAGACATCATGTGGTAACAAATGACAATAATCAGGTTGCATGTTGCTACAACACAAGAGCAACTTAACTATATGGCAAAATGCGGGCACCTATAGAAACATGATCCAAACGGTCAGCTAGACACTGACAATGTTATTTTCTGTGTGAAATGTCCCACAGTATGGCTTTACTCATAGGAGAGATACCATTTGGTCCAAAGCGTAAAAAAAAATCAAACCCCACCATAGAATCCCTAACTGCCTTAATATTTTTGACTACATCTAACTAACACTGCTGTAAGAATTACCCTGTCTCTCATTTAGCCAACAGTATGCGTGTGTGTGTGTGTGTGTGTGTGTGTGTGTGTGTGTGACAGTTTGATGCCACCGTAAGACCCATGGGTGCAGTTTGTTTGCGTTGGCGCCGTGCTGTGTGAAGCGGCTGTCTCGTTGACCCAGAAAGCTCCGACCCTGCCCAGATCTCATTCATTTGCCGGGGATTTGAAGCCAGATTACACAGCCTCTACCCCATTTGTTTTGTAACAATCATGTGGCGCCGACACTAAGCGGAGCACACTTGGAAATGCCGGAGAGACCTTTTTAGAGGCTTAGGGCCAGTGGAGCACACATCCTCACGGCCCTGGTAAGCCGCCGGGTCAAAGTACTTCTTTGATTGTTTCAAATCTCTTCTTCCCAAAAGCCAGCGGACAAATAACACACGAGCGATTATTCCGCTGGTGGGAGAAGAAATACAATTTTATATTTTAGCCAAATTTAGTTGGTAGCCTCTGCTTCACTTGGCTATCTAAAAATCTGAACATAAGCCTGAACGGTGCATAGATGACCGGCATTATGAAAGCTAGCAACGAGTTGTGGTTATATTCGGGTTATATTCAACTGCCTACGACTCTGAAGGTTTGAAAACAGGACAAATCAGCTTTAAAAGCTTTTGTAAATGTTATGTTTGCACCACCATTAACCGCTGGTTTTGTCTGCTGTAATCTATTCTACAGTCCCGATCAAAAGTTTAAAACCAGTTGAAAATGGTAGAAATCTACATTTTATATGGTTGGATCTTAAAGGGATATTTCAGGATTTTTGACATAGGGCCTCATTTCCTAGTTATCCAGAGTGTTGTTGATGTCTGGAGATACTTTTTTCTTAAATCCACGCAGTTCTTATATTTGAAGAGTCTAGTGGCGCTAGGCTAGGGCAAGGCTAAAGCATTTCTATGGTATCAGTTAGCCTGCATTAAAAACCCACTCCACAGTGCACCTGAGGTAAATCACTTATAACACCAGAATAACGATATAAATGTCTGTGTTAATAGAATCATCTTGGAAATATAACTGACCTTGTATCCCATGAATTTTGAGGGACTATTTTCTCGCAGATCACTCCACCGCTGCGTTAGCTTACAGCCACAAAGCTGATGCTGCTCAAATATAAGTTATTTTAAATGCAAAATGGTTAAAATGACTCCATCGACACAGACATTCATATCGCTTTCTGTCAGGTTTTCACTCAGTCATGGCTGTTCTGATGGCAAAGACATAGGATCCGATTGGCTGTTCGTCAGCCAATGAGCTGGAGCGGTTGGCTCCAGTAACGGCCTTCATTTGGGTCGAGGTGCTGGGGACATTATTTTTTAAGGTATTCCACTTTTTTGTTCAACAACCTTCAGGATCTTTTAGGCCTTCAAAATGACCGTTTAACTGCGTCCGACCTCAGCGGCTTACGCAGCTCAACAACACGGCCACGTTCAAGACAACATTTGTGTGTGTGTGCCTTTGCCAGAAAATGACACTGAATTCACAATTTTGCACAGTCCTAAACTTTTGATCAGATGCAAAAACGGCCTATTTCAGTTTAATTGTTGCTTGCAATAAAAGCTTTACTCAATTTCTTTGTCTTACTCTTGTTGCATATTGAAGTTCTACCTGTAACCCTGTCAAGATCCAACCATGAAAAACTTTTCAACAGGTCTTAAACTGTTAATCGGGACTGTATAACTTAATTCATTTTGGTTCTCAGATTACCTTTGCTAAGTAAAGCAGTGGCAGTTTTTTTTTTTCCAGGAGCTCCTGCCCCTCACAATGTTTGCGAACGCCACAGACGGATCGGAACTCTCTGAATGCACAGTAGACTTTTAAGCTTCTGTCTTTGAATGTAGCAACAATGTCGACTTAGTGCAGTACGTGAATGGGAGACTGGGAAGGAACACCAGGCAGCCTGAGTGAGTGGTTAGTGGTGGTGGTCCGAGGGTCCGTTGGTGTCAATGTGTGGTTGGTCTACCTCAAAGGGCAACTGTGGCTACATTCCCTTCCTCATGTGTGGGGCTTCTAAGCCGGTACAAAACAGATAATATCCTAGTGGGCAAGAGTTGGACATGACACCACTTTTCTCAACGATAAGACCTCGAAAGGTTTTCAACAGGTACTGGTAAAAAGTAGCGTCAACAACGTGCTGGAGAAGGCTTTGGCTTTTCCATTAGCATTGTGAAAAATGATCGCGACACTGGATCTTTCGACGTAGCCGACGCGTATTGAATTGAAACGGCGCCGAGAATGCCCCGTCAGCGGCGCCTTTAGAAGCACATTTGGAAGCGACTCCAGAATCGGCGTGGAAAGGGGACCGAGGGGGTGGGGTGGAACTTGTTGGAGGCCCTTCGGAAACAAGGCGGCGACGTTGGTGTGGGGGTCAGGAGTCTGTTAGCCTTCCAACACATGGTTAGCCCAGCCTGTCTGCTCCGCTCACCGTCACACGCGGCCCCTCAGCCACGCTCGCCTCGGTCCGGGCGCTTTCTGGGCCGACGGAGAGGAGGGGGGAGAAAGAAAAAAAGCGGGTCCGGTCAGACAGAACGGACAGAATAATGGCCAGACACGGCGGAGTTGCTAAAGCGAGACCCGGGATGGTTACGCAAGCGTGAGAGAGGGGGAACATTGTTCAGTCTGGGGCTGTTTGCCCAAAGACGCGTCTCCGGACCGGAACAAAGGGTGACGTGTCGCGCACATTTGATTGGAGGGAGGCAGGGCTTGTATACTTGGATACATTTGGTATATTTGGAAGATGTTTATGAATGCTATGCACTGTTTGTGCTCTGAATATGGAGTGTGAGCTGACTAGAAATACAGAAATATTTTTATACTATTTTGGACTACCATTAGTCGTGTTGTGTAGCCGTAGCCGTACTAATGCTATCATAGTTTAACATAGAGATAAAGAGGTGTCTGACATCCTGGCCGGCCAGAACACACACTATTCCTATTCTTTACAAAGACATGTAGCTTGAGATCAGGGTTGACTTCTTTGAATTTTTTTTTTAACCTGGATATGACACGAACATCATGCGTCGTGTTCGGTAAACCAGGAAATGAGTGGTTCTACGAAGCATCAGCCAGAAGAAGGGAGACAAAATGTGAACGATCTGCGGCGTTTTGCCACAAAAGCTAATGGACGCTAGGAGTCATTAGCGACTCGGTGCAAACGTAGGAGAATTCAACACAAATGTGGGACGGCCGTTTCTATTAATGCACGTTTGGAATGGGATTAAAAAACATTGAATAGATGGAAACAAGAAGAAAATCCTCTAAGAGAAGATAAAGCAGATACATTCTTGTTAAAGGTGTGAGAGAGGATTTTGCGTTGGAAGATATGTCCAACGGCTGTTTGTGCATTTTTGAATAGAGCGCATGCGTCAGAGCCCCCTCCTTTGCAATAGCTCCCTACGTAAGATACGCCTCCGCCGGTGATTTTGCATGAAAATATCAGATAGCATAGCATACTACATTGAGTATGTTTTTGGAAAGATTAACAAATCATTTGCCATCAAATGCGGTCAGTGACGTTACATTAAAAAAGCCGAGTTTTTTGTTTAGCTATACACACACACACGTCAAATAAGCCGTGGCACATCTATATCTTACCAGTAAACAAGCGAGGGACGTTTGCGTTTCTTTGTGTGTGGAGCAGGGAAAGGCAGGCGCGAGGTAAGACCATTTTTGTAAAGGGACGAAGCACTAGTAGCTTAGCGGCTACAAGAAGGCTAACAGGAGAAATTGATGAAGTTCTTCCGCAACCATGACGGCAATTTAAATGCTGATAATTTCACCAAACATCCACGATCTAGCGTGCAGTTGAACCAAAATGCGAAAAGTGAATGAGAAAGATTAAGAACTTACAACTCGAGGTTTTACGAGGAGCTCACTATTTACACAATGGAGGGACATGATCGCTCGCCATCGACAGCTGTGCCACGGTCATTGCAACAAAACAATAGGTCTTAGCTGCACTCAAGACTAGAGGCTATACAAGTATTATGTCCACAGATTAAAACAAAAAAGTGCTGAAGCTTGTGCGTCTCTTGTACAACTAGCCGCGATATAGCTAGAAGACATCGGAATACAGCTAGGCTAAACATACAACTTTAAATGTTTTGGACTTTAGATGTTTCCTAAATAACAAAGTACAGTACTTACTCCACAATTAAACATGACTTACCTGTCCAGCAGAAGTTTCGCGACCAAAGCATCCGTCTTAAGTTGTTCGGCTCCGCTCTCTCTGACTTTCTCTCCTCCGTTGAAACATCTCAAAAAACAGGCTTTCTTTTTTTTCAGGGTTCTTTTCTGCCATTTCTTCAAAAGTTCCAAAGACCACCACAACAGAACTAGCTCGTAGCTTCCTTCGTCTTCGTCTTGCGGGGTAATGGCGGACTGCTTACGCTTGGAGCCCACGTAAATAACGTACTGGGGGCGCTTACGCAAAATGTTTGATTGACAGACTAGTAGCCAATCGACGTTTTGCAGCCCCCACCACGGCCAATGGATATACATTTTTTTTTTTGGGGGGGGGGGGGCATAATTACAAGAGTGCCACCGATCGATTAAGTAATTTTAGTTGAATCTGGCAACTTAATTTCTGGGGAAAATCCTCTCTAATGCCTTTAAGTACATTTTTAGAAAATATTTTACTTGTGGTTCATTCAGTTCCTGGATGGGCTCATTTTAAAGCCGCAACCCTGTTCTTCCCAACGCAATAAATAAGTCTCTACGACATTTACTCCCAGAGATATTCGCTAAAGTCTGCGAGGTGAGCCACCATGTTGGCCCTGATGGGTTTTAACCTCTGTTATCTCAGCACTTTTGATCTGCACTAGATTTACAAATAGTCATTGTCACACTCTTCCTCCCGTAAAGGTTGATTGTAGTGCATATCCTCTACACTGTGGTGTTCGGCAGGCAGTTGTGCAATTACAGTGGAACATCTGCAGGAGACTTATCAGGGCAGCAGTTTTATCGGTCAGAACTGGCACGAACTAGCCTGGCCTTAGCCATGCGTAAAGTCCGGTCAATTATCATTTCCATACATGTGCATATATCATACATTTATGATATTCTTTGCTTGATACGTCATTATGGTAAAGCAACCGTAGTTTGTGATGGCTACAGTGAAGGTCCTTCAATGCAAAATTGAGTTTGTGGAAAAAGATTTCCTTTCCAGACCTTCCAACAAACAAGGACTTATTGGTCTTGTGACTGAGGAACTGCAGAAGAAGGACTTCAATGCATCAGGAGATGCAGACGTGGACCTTGTGAAGGCTGCAATCAAGGCGTCACAACATCAGCCCACGACCTTGATAGGTGAAGATACAGACTTGCTCATTCTTCTTCTCTACTATGCTGAGATGAACAATTGGGTCCTCTATCTTCGTTCGGACAAATCCACAGTTCCTCAGGTTTACAACATCAGCGAGATGAAACAAGTCCTGGGGAGTGACTTGTGTTCTCAGTTGCTGTTGTCACAGGTTCCCAGATTTATAGTGTTCCAGAAGAATGAGAGACAGAATTTTTGATTTTTTTGTATTACTTATTACAAAACGTTTAAACTGTGACTTGCGTCAAAAGTTTTGGATTTCCTTCCACAAGCTTCTCACAATAGTTGGATGAGTTTTGGTCCATTCCTCCAGAGGCGGACTTAACCATTAGGCATAGGTCGGCGGCCGCCTAGGGCCCCCTAACGTTGGGGGGGCCCCGGACCCCCTGACCACCTGTTAAACTTCAAATGAATCTTTTCTTACTTTTTAAAATTAAAAAGTCATTAAACAACGAAATGGCTTTTGATTTATGAATGAGTTAAGCACTGTACCGGCATAAACCCCCCTATGTTTCTGTCACAATGGGCTATTCCTTTACGACGCTAATGCACGCAACAGGAAGCGATTGGATCTGAATGAATGAGAGGCGGGAGCGGGAACTCACAACATTCGTTGCAAAGTAGAAACGTAAAAAAAACAAGCATGAAAAGGAATTATCCTAGTGGTGCCACTTAAAGAAAGAAGCAACTTGCTTCGAAAAAGCTGATGTCTTCACTTCCAAAAGTGACGTCATATTTCAGCGTACCATCCACCGATGGCACCCATGGACAGCAGTAGGGAGAAAGTGCTGCAGCGGCTGCCAAGCTTGTCAACAGCGAGGAGCTAACAGGTGTCATGAATTTGATTTAAAAAAAATATTGAAGAGAGAGAAATATGTATGGAACTGGAAAAGAAGAGGAAGAATAGTCAGGAAACATCAATAGGAAGCAGAAAGGAAAGACAATAGAAATGTTTAAAGGGAGGAAAACATGGACAGAAATGGAAAAGAGAAAAAACACAGCAGCACTGACTGGAGGAAGAAAGTAGATTCACAGATGAAAGCACTCAAAAGGAGGGAAAGACAGGAATAAAGAGGAGGAGAAATATTAATGGAAATACAGAAACCTTGAAAAGAGAACAGGATGCAATAACATGAGAGAAAGACAGACAGGAATAAATGGAAGAAGAAAGAGGCAGAAAGGAAATGGAGGGCTAAGGAGATGAGAGGAGCAAAGCAATAAGGTATTCATTAAGTATAGATTGTTATGTGTATGACTCCTATATTTGGGATCTCATTTGTTTCTTTCCCGCTCTAGTAAAAGAAGATTTGACAGAAAGGCAGATCATCATCATCTTTACAAAATTCTGCAGAAAAAACAAGGTAATTGCTGGTATGGAATTTCAGATCTTCATTATGAATGAAATCTAAAGTGTTTGAGAACAATGTTATTTAAAAAACATAATCTTAATTTTTTTGCATTTACTTTACTGTCAATCATTTCTGGAAACATTACCCTTTTCTCTCTTTACAGACGTCATCTCCAGCATCTCACTTATGGCAGAAGACTGGAGGGCTTCACAAATCAAGTTAAAAGTAAGATTCTCTTGAAAAATAAAACCCAAGGATTTAAAAAGATTTTGAACATTAAGTGTGAGGAAGGCCCCATGTCTGTGTTCGCCTTGGGCCCCCAAATAGCTAAATCCGCCACTGCATTCCTCCAAACAGAACTGGTGTAACTGAGACACATTTGTAGGCCACCTTGCGTGCCTATGCCTTTTCAGCTCTTCCCATACATTTTCAACAGGATTGAGATCAGGACTTTGTGATGACCACTTCAAAACATTGACTTTGTTTATCCTTAAGCCACTTTGTAACCAGTATTGGCAACTTGGCTTTGGGTCATTGTCTATTTGAAAGACCCAACTGTCTAAGCTTTAACTTCCTGGCTCTTGAGATGTTCGTACAATTTTTCCACATAGTTTTTGTATTATTTATTTACAAAACGTGACAATTTATATCATTCAGTTTTGTTGATATTGAGGTTCGTTTTGCAAAAGGTAATCCCAAGAAGCGCAATGCTTGTGGACAGGGACCCATAATTAAAATATACAACATACAACCAAAGTGCAGAAGCAAAAAAATAAAATAAAAAATTACTAAAGAAAAACAGAAATTACTAAAATTGCCTGTTAAATGTACCTATCCAGTCTCTACAGATCATAATATTCGAATCAGATTTACATAGTTTGTACATCATGAGATATTCCATGCATTCAGGGACCAGACCGACATGCGACCAATGTGACTCATCAGTCATATGGATTTTTAAGCATAACATAGCAATACATTTTGCTTAAAAAGCTTTCTAAACACGTAACATTAATGCGATTCCTTTCTTCATGATGTCATCCATTTTGTGAAGTGCACCAGTCCCTCCCGCAGCAAAACAAGCCTGATACTGACACCCCAGTATTTCACAGTTGTGATGGTGTTGTCAGGCTGCAAGATTCACCCTTTTTCCTCCAAACGTGACCATGGTCATTATGGCCAAAGTTTACCAGTCCACAGGATGTCTCCAAAAATTTAAATCTTTATCCTTTTTTTATTTGCAAACTCCAAACTGGCTTTTTGTTTTTCTTTTGGAGTAAGAGCTTCTTCCTGGCAGAGTTCCTCTCAGCCCATGTTGGTACAGGACTTGTTTCACTCTGGATAATGACAAACTCTTACCAGGTTCAGCATCTTCACCAGGTCTTTTGCATTTGTTCTTGGGTTGATATTCACATTTCAGACACAGCACGTTCATCTCTGAGACATAGAACCTTCTTTCTGATCTGTATTATGACTGGACATTCCATCATTGTTTTAACCAATGAACCTGAACCTTCAAGTGTCTGTAAATTACACCCAAGGATGAACCAGACTTGAGCTTCCAAGGACATGACATCATTATCTGGGCTTTAAACTGTTAAAGGTATAATAATCTTAGTGTATGTAAACTTCCATCCATCCATCCATTTTCTTCCACTTGTCCGTTGCCGGGTCGTGGGGGCAGCTGTTGGAGCTGCACCAGCCCCCATGGCTCCTCCTGCAGGTGGTGGGTCCACAGAAGGATGGCCTCATGGTTCTAACCGGGCCTGTTGGTCTCTCATAAAGGGGCTTCTGAACCGCTCTTTGTCTGACCCGTCACCTAGGACCTGTTTGTCATGGGAGACCCTACCAGGGGCATGAAGCACCCGACAACAGAGCCCCAGGATCATTCGGGCGCTCAAACCCCTCCACCACGTTACGGTGGCGGTTCCGGGAAGGGGTATGTAAACTTCTGACTGTAAAAAGTGTTGTGAGAAAATTCTCTCTCTCATTCCTCTGGAATTTGATGTATAGAAATAAATAATTTTGACCTAAGAAGTGTATGTAAACATGGTTCTCAGTCTATGTTTGGTGGCAAGAGTACCGATTCACTAGCCTTGTGCTATAACCTTTTTAGCAAGAAAATAATTTCCGCCAAATCATTTGTTACCCCACAACATAACATATCCCTCATAAGTCTCCTGCAGATAGCCCACTGTAATAGCACAACTGCCTGCCGAACACCACGCTGTAGTTACAGAGGATATGGACCACCATGCGCGTCTGCTTGTGGACCATGACAAGTGGAAAATTGTGACAATCCACATAATCAACCTTTACGGGAGGAAGAATGTGACAATGACTATTTGTAAATCTAGTGCAGATCAAAGCCATTCTTTTCAAAAATAAATAAGAGATTTGTAATCACTTTGCTATTGCAATCATTTCACTATAATGTAAATATGCTAATTGCTGATATGCTGAGATAACAGAGAGGTTAGCATGTCGACCCATCAGGGCCGACATGGTCGCTCACCTCGCAGACTTTAGTGAATATCTCTGTGAATAAATGTTGTAGACTTCTTTATTGGGAAGAACAGGGTTGGGGCTTTAAAATCAGCCCATCCATGTCCCTCTAAGCCTCTGGGAAAATGTGACAACCTCGCTAATATTAATGTATTGAGTATTTTTCCACCATTTCTATTTCACAATTATGCAATCATGTCGCCACAATTTCAACAAGCCTATTGGATTCCTAGATACCCCAAACATGGGGTTAGACACCAAAATGACTTGTCTAGGATGAATAATAAAGGAGTAATGGGCATTTTAAGGATTTGGCGACCATCTTGGACGCCATCTTGAAAATGAGACCTTTCCAGTGGTCAGATTTTGGTAGACTTTTAGTATGTTAATAAGCACACCTGATACTACAGAAAACTATTGAAAAACCTTTTGTAGCAATTTTTTGGGGGTCAAACCACATTTTTAGCCGGCTATAGCTTTAATACACTGACCGGGCGGTGGTTTCGTTTCGTTCTCACGTTGGACAAACCTGCAGTGCCATTAATGTTATTCTCTCCGTGATGAGTTCTTATGGTTGGAATTCCAAGTGTTTTCACACGAGTCCCTCTGGCTCCGCAATAAAGTTCACAGAAAGTGTCGGAATCAGCAAAGCTCCGTAGTATCACAGCACTTTGTTTACACCCTGCCTCTCTCCAAAAGCAGCGCTGATCTATAAATGATCTGGACACATGCGGGACACGGCTGATGTGCTCAATGCTGTCTTTAAGCACAGGGAGACGGATTGGATGGAGGCTCCACCCACTCAGCGTTGTGATAGCGTTCATGTTTCTGTACATAGTTTCCTTCATTTTACTTATCAAGCTATAACTCAATATAGTAATTATCGTGGCAGGCCTAATTGCACTATTCATTCACTCCATACTTGGTGGTGGTAAGCTACTATTGTAGCCACAGCTGCCCTGGGGTAGACTGACGGAATCGAGGCAACCAGTCTGCGCCATCGGCCCCTCCGACCACCACCAACCACTCGCCACATGTTTTGAAATGCATTCCTCTTGATTGTTGCATTAGTTTAAAGGTTCTTATTCTTATTGTTTGATATGTCTTCTCTCAAATGGTAATACTCCTGTTTGCTAGGTTTACATTGTGTGTGAATTTATGTGTTGTTACATAAACTGAAACAACACGCGTGAAATAACCTTTTGTTGTTGTTGTTGTTGACAATAGATAAAGACGCGTGAAGTGCATATGTGGGTTAATAATGACAAAGCTATAAGAGTTAACAGAAAGCTTTAGTTACAAAAACATGTTTTGATTTGCACATCATTATGATATGAACAAGTCATTACAGTCTCTCTATAACAAGAGGCCTTTTGTGCGCGCTTCGCCGTCCTTTGGTCACAAAAACCCTGTTTATGGAACACACATGAACGAGCCTATGAACCGACCAGTCCAGATGGAAACATTGTGTACAGTATTTTATCAAGAGGAAGATCTTCTCACAGGGAATGTAGTTATGTCACTGTCGGCAAGACACTGCAGGTGAATGGAGGGGAAACGGAAGTGTAGAGATATCCAGTTGAAACGTTTGCTGTAGTATACTGACGCAAATATGAGAAAAATGTGTTGCATGTTTTCTGTCATTTTCTGTTTTCATATAAAAAATACGGCATATGTTTAAAAATTGCCAAAATTGCCTATACTTTCAATGACTGCATGTTAATATTGGATTGAGCCATAGTTTATGGTTGACATAAATGTTATGTGATATGATATGTTGACACGTCAGTTAATTCTTAAACAGTAAACAATTAGATATTTAAAAAATCCCTTGGAGCAAACCCAAGACTGGAAACTTCTGCACATGCACTGCCTATATCCACACAGACTTTCACAGACTGACCATATTTGGATTATAGTGTTGCTGGGTGGATTCCATGCGTCATGTGGATACCAAACATGCCACTATTTGTGCATGAATGTGCGTGGGAACCATAGCGGAGCGCGGCCATGTTGGAGTGATTTAAGTAGTGGAAACGTCATAAAATTAGCTTCATAAAGGGTGTATTTGGTTTATTTTTCACCTGCCGTGTCTCACCATAAAAACATATTCCTTTTTAAAACGTGCAACACTGCTTTTTGTTGTCAGACCTTCTCCAAAAAAGTGATCCCCCAATATCCTATATAAAAAAAGAATACTAATCCAGACACAGCTGATTTCCGGATCCCCTCGCACCCAAATAAATACCAAAGCAGTCCGTCGTGTCGAGTCCTTCGTTGTGCAAAGAGCCCCCCCTTCAGGGTTGGTATGGTCTGTATGCGGTCTGTGAGCCCAGGGGGTTAGCGCCGCCGAACCTCAGGGCTCCTGTGGGCCCTCCGTATGCAGTCCTATATGTGTGAGTGGAGGACACCCCCAGTCCGAAGCCCGTCCCCTGCGGTCCCTGCCCCCCCATGTAGGAGGAGCCGCCCGTGTAACCCAGCCCCAGAGCGTAGGGCCTGTGTGCGTGGTGTCCCGGGGCGGGCAGCAGCACGGGCGGAACGTTCTTGCCCGGAGTGTTGAAGGAGAACTCGGGCGGAGGGCTGCTGGGTTTGGCCGGGGTGGAGGTCAGAGGGTCTAGCTCCAGAGGGCCGACAGAGGGCAGGGGCGCGGAGGCGGGGGAAGCGGACAGAGCCCCCGTGAGCAGCGGCCTGGTCCAGTCGTCCTTAAAGATCTGCACGGTCAGAGTGGACACCAGCGGCAGCAGGCGGTTGGTCACGTGAGCCAGGACCAGCTGCTCGTTGGCGTCGCGCCGGATCCGGACGTGGGCGGAGCCGGCCTGGGGAAAGGGGTGAGGTGGGGGCGGGGTCAGGTGGGACGACACGGACACGGAGACAAAAGTTAGGCTTTCCCGCTTGAGGCGTGACATTCTGAACAATGAGCCTGTCACATTTGGGCATGGACCCTGCAGGAACTCATGCTGGTCCAAATGAAGAAAATAACTGAGATAACTCTGAGTTTGTGTTTCACTTTTAACGTGTAGGACGGGCCGACTTTGATTAACCATGTATATTACAGCCCATATTAATAGATTCCACAGTGAGCCAACAAGTTAAGTATTCATGGGTTAAAGTTGAAAAAATTCCTGAGCCTGAACTTCTATGAATCATAGAATGATCACTAATAAGCGTTTTTTATAAGCGCCTTTATACGCTCATACATATAATTTATATCTATTTAATGCCAACAACTGATGTTTATTATAAACATCAGTTGTTGGCAATAAATACATCATCTGACTATTGAATTGTTACTTAAATGTAAAGCCTCACCTTGCCAAGACCTTTCTGCAAGTACCCCTAGTTTGGATTTGTGTGATAATGTAAAAAACATACCACATCACAGTAAGTGAATATACTATTTTATTTTTTTCATTATTATTGATGTTATTACTAACATTTTTTAAATGTGTAAACTGATTAAACATCCAAACTAGACATCAGACGCGGTCAGTCATTGAAGTAGGGGTCTCACTGGTAGTGTTCGCTCCTAGTGATGGGATTTTCAGCTCTTTTTGGTGAACCGGATCATTTGGACCGGTTCACCAAAAAGAGCTCTTTTGGCTCCCAAATGGCTCTTTGTTTTACATAATACAGCTTAAATTTAGGAGAGGTTTTGATTCATGGCTTGTTAACTGAGCTTTTCAACTACTCCCTGCACAAAACAACTATAATTAAGAAAGAAATTAAAAAGAACAGAATAATATTTCTTTTCCATTGCTATAATGAAGTGATATTGGCGTATAGTGGTGTTGTTTTGTCTTCAGGAATCAAAGTTGACTTTTCCAGGTGGTGGAGGCATTGTTTATTATAGCAACACACGCACTTTTAAGGCTGGTACATCTATGTACACTTTTTTTTAATTCACAGTCAAAATCCTTAGTGTTTCTCCCATAGCTTCTGCCCAGTCCCTCTGCTGACTGTGTCAGCTCTGCTGCTGGTCCTGCTCAGTCTGTAGCTGCTCGAGCCTCGCGCTGAGAGAGGAATACAGACTTCAGACATCACTGGTCCAAACTTTAACCTGGACTCCTGTTGTACTTCTGCTTTAGTTGCGTTTGCAATGCGCTCATACATATTAGGAAAAGGCCGCCACTCCGACGTGTATCGCCGCTCCGCGCGTGATTGCATTGTTTATTTTTCACTCCACAAACCCAGCGTAACTTTATCTCACCATAAAACCGAAAATATGAGGCGGATCTTTCTCAAATAAGGAGTGGCTAAAAGCTAGAGATTTACCGACTACATGTATGGATTAGTTTAAGTTTGTAGAGATCTAGATTTTATGTAAACAGCAGGTTGGTTCCTTGTGGACGGGCTGCAGCTGCAGATGTTTTATCTACAGTATCCCTCTCCCCGAACACAGTTTAGTTTAGTTCTCTTACTCTCTTTTTCTTTTAGTCTTTGCCCTTCTGTATTCGTCTCTAATGTAGCAGAGAGCAGTGCATGTAGAGCTTGATAAACATGCAATCTTTAAAAATAAAAAATAAATGGCTCACTTGTGGCTCTCATCGTTCACTTAAAGAGTCGGCTCTTTGTACCGACTCGTTCGCGACCAACCCATCACTAGTGGCTCCTGGTAGCGTAGTTGTGTGAGGTAGAGAACGGACAGCTGCAAAATGACGACGAAAAACTTTCTTGCCACTTGTAGCATAGATTAGCTACAAGTACGCACAGTACGCAGAAGCTAGCACCAGCTTCTCTCAATTTTCTGCACCAGCTGCCAAAAGGTTTATCATCTCGGCCCTTTTCCTACATCCACGACCAGCGCCATTTATTTTTAACTCCCTCGTCTACTACAGTTTTCAAAAAGTTGCGCTCCATTCCGTTGGAAAACTTGTTTCGTGTAGTTTTCGTGCTCGCTGTAGCGCTGGCTGACTCAAACACCGCGCGTGCACCGATCACGAGCGCGCTCACAACACAACCTTGGCCAAAAGACCTGCGCTAGTCTACTCCAGATTTGCTGTGTTTTGTTGCGCTATACACACGCAATCCTTTCATACAATTGGTAGAACACACTTGAACCTTTTTCAAATGACGGGAATCAAAATGTATTTATATATTAAAAAAAAAAAAAAAAGGTTTTTTTCTTTCTTTTTTTTTTACTCACGCCGGATTTCCGGCACGGTGCCGGAAAACTTTAAGCCATGAGTATTGTAGAAGTCAAACAGGCATTGGAGGTTGGTGAAAATTTCATCCATCCAAACATTGATACGTAGATCTACTGCGATGGAAACAGAGCACCGACACAAGCGTTACGAACAGCAGACTCTTGTGTACTAAAGCGCTAGCACACACACAGCCTGTTGTTGTGGGTCACACTAGGTTAAACCTCTGCTCTCCCTGTTCGCAGAGAGCTCCCCAGGGCCAGAGTGCACTCACAGGGTCAAATCAGTTTGGACAGGCCTCTGTGTGTAGTGGGCCAATAAGCAACACTCAGGCCGGGAAAACAACAGGGGCACTACTGATAATATAAATAACTCGCCATGGAACACAAACAAGCAGAGAGCAGCGCCACCTATGGGCTGCTTTTAGTCTCATTTTAGTCACAGAAATGTGACTAAGATCACAATTAAAATGAACACCGCTCTATACATTAGAAGTAGTACATAGTAACCAATGTATCTTTTTCCACCATAGCTCTACATTGTACATGCAGCATCCATGACACAATAACAATTTTATATTTGGATTCAATTTGAAATAATTAAAAACTTTCATTTTCGTTTTAAATATGCCTTGATTTGCTCTTAATAGTAAAACCCGTTCTACAATAAGTTACATACAATGTATGTGTGAAAACGTACCAGAGAGCCAAACCCGACTGTCCAGAAGTGCTCGTTCCTGACCTCCAGCACTCCGTCCAGAGTTGACACCTGAGCGGGCCACAGGAACAAACGTTAGACATAGAGCTGTCACAAAAATACAAGCACTGTAATTCCTCACGTTCCAAATACCTGCTAGGTCAATGTTATGCGCAAACATGAGCTATCATATTAGTTCATGTTGTACAGCTATGGTTCCATAATAGATAAATAAATAGGCTAATCACAACGCACTCGCTAATACGTTAATAGCAGCTTATAAATACTGAGGAGGCTCTGCTCCACTAAAAACATCATTATTGGAAGGAAAGAATGACCTCTGCTGTGTTTTCATGTCACCTTTAGAGCAGAGTCAGAACTCTAGAAGAATCCTAGAGTTCGTCCTTTCGTTTACGTGTATTAAGTAGCCATGTGCCCTGGGTGCAAGTCACACCTTCAAAGTAAAACAATAGAACTGGGAGGGCCTTTAGATGCCAATAGGAGTGAAACAGCACGTCACTGTGAGAGTTATAATACTGCATCTGCTGTCGCTGCTGTGAGGTTTAAAAGGCTGGGAAATACTTTATGTTTATGTCCCAACGTCCGGTGTTTGTGCATCTGCAACTGCACTCAACATTGACCACGTTGGAAGAATTTTGAATTGTGTGGAAGATTTGGGGACTGTAGCTAACAGAAAATGAGTGTAACATAAGAAAAACATTTCCTATTGTGTGGTTACTGAAAGCAAAAGTAAAACAAAGTGGGGCATTTTCCACGTAAGATATAATGAGCGCAGCACAATCTCACCTCTCTGAGCAGTTTGTCCAGCTGTCCGATGACATGAGACGGGGTGGTCTGAGGACGACACGCACACATAAATTCATCAGTACATTCAGGTGCACAGTGGCGCTCTAAGATAAATGTATGTCCCACCTGAAGCAGCACCTTCCCGCTGTAAACGCTCATGGGATACATGGTCCCAAACGTCATGAGAGCGATGGCCGCTGCCGACGCCGTGTCCACCGCGTTATAGTTACTGCACATAAACAGCAACGACACAGCTGGATCAAGATATACAACTGGATTATCAGAAAATAGGTTACATTTACGCTGTAGAATCAGATGGTTCATTATGCTAGTGGCTCAAGCTTCTGTTCCATCACATTTTACACAATAATTAATAGGGCTGAACGATTAATCACATTTGCAATTTTATCGCGATATTACACAAAGCGATTTCCAAATCGTGGAGGCATGCGATTTTGGCCCATGTCAGCTGATGGACGTGGTCCTTAGATGTGAATGAGGCATCGAGAGACGAGAAGGACGACGCGCTCCACCATGTGCTCATGTTTACGTCTCAGTCTAGTTAAGGTTAGGGATGTACCAATCTGATATTCAGTATTAGTATCGGTAGCCAATCCGGGCATTCTGAGGGTATCGGATTGGATTTTATGACTGGACGGGTCCGATACAAGACGGCCGTGTTTATTACAGCAGTGGTAAACCTATAGACTGGAGCCGCTGCAGATCCAAGACCACATATTCACAGCCTTCATGATATCGCTAAATTTGGATACTGATTTTCTTTATTCTTATTGTTGTGTCTTGCACATAAGTAAGTGCCCAGCCCTCATGGGCTTACAAGACACATTTCAAAACAGAATTTTGATGGCTGCCAAAATAAAATCACAGAAACTGTACAATCAATCATAACAGAACATCATCCACATCACACAGGAGGACAAAAATAAATTTGCCTACTATCATTAACCTGCTGCTAACACCTGCTTCTGAAAATGTTCTAATTTAAAATTCAAAGCTAAAGCCAAAACCTCTTGCATGTTTATAAAAAAAAAAAAAAAACTGGTAAAACTACTGTAATATCCATAGGCTATAATATATAATGATATATATTATACAAACATATTATAATATAATAATACAAAAAGACTGTATCAGATCGATATCGGCCAGATTAAGTGTCAAAATATAATATATATAATAATATCAGCGTTTATAATGCAGCCAACGTGAAGAACTAAGCTATTTTTCTCTTTTAACTTTGTGTTAGCCGCCGCGCTAATCACTATTCACTAAAAACATGTACAATAGGCCGGGATGAACTTATCTCACAAGCACTAAAACACAATTAAGAGCAAATAGAAAGAGATTATTTAGGCTATTTACAAAAGACGTTTCAGTATAGGATTTTTGTGAATTATATAAATGACCTTGTGGGCTATTTTGAATATTTACGTGATTATAAGGGACTGAAAAGGTGACTGTTGTTTAGCCTAATTCATTATTTTTACTATGTGCATAATGGGTCAGTTCTAAATAGCAATAAATAATAATAAAATGGTCTCAGTTTAGGCTATATTATAGTCATATCCTGCTGAGAGGGAGCAAAATGCCAAAACCGCCGAAAATAGAGGCGAAGCAACAGGCAGATTCGGGGGTGGAAGAGGAATACGTAAGCCTCAGTCGAGTCACGGAGCTCATGGAGCAGCAGAGGGACATGTTCAGAGAATTAATTCAACAACAGCAGGAAAACTTCAAAGGATTTATAAAACTCATCATGGAATCAACAAACACCCGCATGGATTTACAGACTAAGGACATTCAAGAACTAAAAACAAGCCTGCAGTTCACGCAAGGTGAGGTGGACACTTTGAAAGAGCAAAATCTGAAACTCACGGAGCGCACAAACACCTTACAAACGGACTTTTACAAAGTATGTGACAATTTACACATCATCACGGACAAACTGGAGTATCTGGAGGGACAGAGCCGCAGAAATAACCTGGTATTTGAGGGAGTGTTGGAGTCGCCTGGGGAGACCTGGGCCGACGCTGAGGAAAAAGTTAAGGAGATACTGAAGGAGAAGCTCCAGCTACATCACGCGGTGGAGGTGGAGAGGGCTCACCGCGTAGGGAAACCCGGCGGAGGGAGAGACTGGCCGAGACCCATCATCGCCAGACTACTGAGGTGGAAGGACCGTGAGGAAATCTTGCAGCGTGCCAAACGACTTAAAGGAACAAAAATCTTCATTAACGAGGACTACACCGAATCAATAAAAAGAAAACGTAAAGAACTGATGCCGGAGCTGAGAGCTGCACGAGAAAGGGGGGAGATCGCCTTCCTGAGATATGACAAACTCATTATACGTCCACGCAGCAGTACACCACATCCAGTATAAACACCGGGAAAAACGTATGGATTTTGGTATGTAAAAGCACATAATTTCACATGTCTAGTAATACATATAGTTCTATAGGAAGCACCGACTTGGACTTTTCAATAAGGAGAATTGCTGAAGCAAACTCCCAGGATTTTACATTCTCTCAATACGACCTACAGAACACTGAGATCGACATCGACCCGGAAAATAACTTCTTTTCTAGAGCTACCAATGACTGTCAATACTACACAGAGGATCTGTACAATAGTAAACTTAAGAACGTTAAGGCATTCACTGTAATCCACTTCAAAAGTCGAAGCCTTTATGCAAACTTTGACCACATCAAAAGCTTCTTAAAACAGTTTTCCACACCATTCAGTGTCATCCTAATCACAGAAACATGGATCAATAATGATAGAGAATTTGAGTTCTCTATTGATGGTTATGAATTTATAAGTATGAACAGAAAGAATAAGCATGGAGGGGGCGTAGCTATGTTTATAGACTCCAACTATAGTTATAAAGTAATGGAAAATAAGAGAATGGTGGTGGATGATACACTTGAATGCCTTACTGTTGAAATTACAAGGCAAAAAAAGAAAAATATTATTGTGAGTTCTATTTACAGAACACCTGGCTCTGATATAGATGTTTTTTCTAAGTGGATGGAGGAGCACTTCTCAGGATTAAATCATAAAGTCATGTTTGTGGGGGGAGACCTCAACATCGATTTGTTAAACCCATATAAACATAAAAAGACGGACGAATTTATAAATACTTTATTCAGTATAGGTCTGTTTCCTCTAATAACCAAACCTAGTAGAATAACAACCCATAGTGCCACCTTGATTGATAACATTTTCTCAAATGAAATTGAAAGTGATACAGTCAGCGGGTTAATTATAAATGATATTAGTGATCACCTTCCAGTTTTCGTTATGTATAAAAATGGATATTTAAAAGATGAAGAGGAAAAGTATTGGTTTAGAAGGGTAAAAACAGAGAAAACTATTGATGCATTTAAAAAGGAGCTTTTAGCTCAAGACTGGAGTATTGTGTACAGAGAGAATGACACTAATATGGTATATGATGAGTTTACGCGAGTATTTCAAAAGGTATACGACAAACACTGCCCAATGAAGAAATACTGTAAAAACAGAAAGTGTAAAGAAACACCATGGACGTCTAAGGGTTTACTAAATGCTTGCAAGAAAAAAAATAATCTTTACAAAAACTTTATAAATAACCAAACAAAAGAAGCTGAGGATAAATATAAAAAATATAAAAATAAATTGACAGGTATCATTAGAAAATGTAAACAGGATTATTATAATAAGTTGTTGGATACTAATAAGAATAATATTAAAGGTTTATGGAACATCTTAAATAGTATAATTAGAAATAAACCAAGAACGATTAATTATCCAAAATATTTCAAAGAAGAGGATAACACGTTAAATAATATGAATGAAGTCGTCGAAACATTTAATACATTCTTTGTAGATGTTGGACCGAACCTTGCTGCAAAAATTACAAACGTTGAGAATTATAATTGTGATCTGATAGAAGCAAATCCTATGTCCCTGTTCCTCAAACCTGTGGAGGAAAAGGACATACTGGACATTGTTAAAGGGTGTAAAAATAAAACTTCGACCGATTACCATGACATGGACATGAAAACTTTAA
Source organism: Proterorhinus semilunaris (assembly GCA_021464625.1). Lineage (NCBI taxonomy): Eukaryota > Metazoa > Chordata > Actinopteri > Gobiiformes > Gobiidae > Proterorhinus > Proterorhinus semilunaris. The sequence continues at coordinate 31,832,873 of CM038357.1, forward strand.
AAACTGTTATTGAAAGTATCTCTAAGCCGCTAACTTACATCTGTAACTTATCGTTGCAAACTGGAACATTTCCTGAGTATGAAAGTAGTAAAAGTGATTCCTCTGTTCAAAGCAGGAGATAAACATCTCTTTACAAACTATAGGCCTGTTTCCCTGTTACCGCAATTCTCTAAAATCTTAGAAAAGGTTTTTAACTCTAGACTCGACAGCTTTATCGAAAAGTGTAATTTACTCTCGGACAATCAGTTTGGTTTTAGGAACAATCACTCAACCTCACACTAGGGCTGGGCGATATGGACCAAAAGTCATATCCCGATATATTTAGGTTGAATATCGATATACGATATATATCCCGATATTTTTTCCACAAAGTGAGAGCTGTGAAATGAAATGTTAAGTCAAAGTCACTGCCAAATAGGAGTGTTTTAATATTTAATATTGCAATTTTTATTGTATTTATTTATTTTTCTTCTACCCCATTTGTTGTTAATAACGTTATGTTGCATATAACTAAACTAAAGCCTAAACTGAGACAATGAAATATGACTTATTAAAGTATTACTTACTTTTTAGTCCTTAATAATCATGAAATATAATAAATAAATACCCCAAATAATTTCTTGATATTTGCTCTTGATTTATCTGTGTTTTAGTGGTTTTGAGATAAGTTCTTTATCCAAAGCATTCCCAAACATAAGCTCCTAAACTGAGCCACAAACGACTCTTTACTCTTTACAAGCAGCACAGGCTCACCATCTCTGCTCATCAGAGCGGGTATCAGCGCCTAATGTAGGTGGAAAAGCGCTATACAAGTTGTTACCATTTATCAGAGAGGGACTGGAGGGATTAGCGCTGGGACTAACGCAATGCTAACGGGGAAAAAGCGATAGTCCTTCGCGGTGGCAGCATTACAAACGCTGATATTTTCACAGTACATCCACGATCTACCGCAAACCTTAATTAGACTGAGAAGTAAACACCAGCACATGGCGCAGCGCACGGCGCCACCATATCTCGCCGCTACATTCACTTCTGTCCAAACCATCTCCAAATGATTGAGCCACTGGTTTTTGTTTTATCAACCAACGGGCTCTCCTCCGCACGCGTCACAGACATTGTTGCTTTATTCATGTTTGTTGAAGAGTGCCGGCTGCCCCCCCTCTCCCCCTCTCCCCTCGACGAGGGGCGGGGCCGGGGCGCTGGGAGCAGTGCAGAGCTCCGCTCAGCGGGTTGCCCGAAGCAAGTATTACAGCGCAAATTTGGACTATATCGATATATACGATATGGTCTCATTCCATATCTCTTTTTAAAATATATCGATATATCTTAAATATTGATATATCGCCCAGCCCTACCTCGCACGCGCTCTTTGATATAACTGAAGAAATAACTAATGCTGTAGATGACAAGAAATATGCAATCGGATTATTTATTGACCTGAGTAAAGCGTTTGATACAATAAACTATGATATATTAATTAATAAACTAGAACATTATGGGATTAGGGGGGTAGCTCTACAGTGGGTTACCAGTTACTTAAAAAATAGAAAACAATGTGTGAAAATCGGTGATTATCAGTCGAGCTGTCGACAAATTGTCTGTGGTTTACCTCAAGGTTCTATTCTGGGCCCAAAATTGTTTAATATGTATATTAATGACATTTGTAACTCATCTGAAGTACTTAAATTTATCTTGTTTGCTGACGATACAAATATTTTTGCATCAGGAGACGACTTGCAACAGCTGTGTCGGATTGTTAACTTGGAACTCAAAAGTGTCAACAAGTGGTTCAAACAAAATAAATTATCTCTAAATCTGAGTAAAAACAAAATGATGATATTTGGCAACTGTAATTGCAATGCTCAGGAAGCAATTCAGATAGAGGGTGTTGTTATCGAGCAAGTGCATGAAATCAAATTCCTTGGTGTGATTATTGATGACAGAATTACTTGGAAATCTCACATTAAATATATATCTACGAACATTTCTAGAAGCATTTCAGTAATTGCAAAAGCAAAGCACATTTTAAACATCAAAGCTCTACATACCTTATACTGTTCTCTGATTTTGCCCTACTTATATTATTGTACTGTGGTTTGGGGTAGTACTTATAAAAACACAGTTAAACCAATAGTATTGTTGCAAAAAAGAGCTCTCCGAGTAATTAATAAAGCTGGGTTTTTGGACCACACAAACTCATTATTTTTAAAATCAAAGATCATGAAGTTTTGTGACATTGTTGAGTTCCAAACTGTACAAATGTTATTCAAAGCAAGGTATAAATTGTTACCAAACCAAATACAAAGAAGGTTCCAAGAACGTACTGGTCGTTATGAATTACGTGATGAATTAAACTTTAGGATTCAGAAACATAGCACAACTTTGAAAAGTTTTAGTCCAACAGTTAATGGTGTACAATTGTGGAATAAACTGGAGATGGAATTGAAACGATGTCCAAACATCAACCTGTTCAAATATAAATACAAACAAAAGACTTTTGAAATATACAGACAAGAAGAAATGCGTTGCCACTATGGGGAGCAGTAGGATCAATTATGTGTATTGTTCCTCTATAATCTGGAAGAGTGTTGCTGCTTGGAACAGTTGTCATTCTATTGCTCAAATTCACAAACAGAGAATTAGGGTTGGCAGGTTATGGATCTGTTGAGAGGAATCCTCCCAACGGGCTCTAAACCTTGTCTTTTAATGCACCACTCAGCATAGGAACATAATCTACAAATCAGCTGTTAGGGCAGCTGTGTGGGGGTTTGTTGAAGGGGAGTTACTGCCCTCTTCAACTGGCTCACTCTCTGGCTTTTTAATGCACCACACTGTGCAGGGCTTTCATCATACTTCACATATAACTCAATTAAATAAATTATATAATAATGATGATGATAATTAAACCCAAATTAAAATTATACTGAGAATGGTAATGACAACTGGAAAGTATCAAGATCTCAGATTATAATATCTATTAATGTACCTTTATACCATAAAAAGTAACTCTGTAATTACGGGTAAAAATCTGCAAGCAATATATTAAGTAACACATTTTTTTTTGACTTGCTTTGTATTAGACATCGTATATGAAACTAGATTGTTGTTGTAGCTGTGCGTTGTTCCAATTAATTATATAAACAGTTAATATATTTTTTGTTGTTTGATGTAAGTTGGTCTGTACGAATGTAGCTGCTTGAAATGTTTTGAAATGTTCTTTTTTTATTTATTGCACTTGGGGGTGGGGGCTCATAAGCTTTTTGCTTCAGCCCACTCCTTTTGAGCACAATGTGTATTGCTCAAATAAACAAAACTAAAAAATATTCAACAAAAAGTTATCCATTGGTAAATGGTGGGTGAAAACAAAACAACGCTATTAGATTATTTTCCCAAATTATTCAACCCTCGTAATTAAAGCCACACTATGGAATGTTCCAGATTATATTAAACTTAAAATACTAAACATGAACCTAACAACTGTATGGCTTTAAAGGCATGTCTCTAACATAGTAGAGTAAAATCCTGCCTCATGGAGAATATCATAAAAGTATCCAAATGATACCAGTGCATACAGTCCATGTTGCATTATGATCCATTTTTACGGATCCTGAACCCGCTGATGCTTTCAGACAAGTTGGCGAGTTCGTGACGGTGAACTCGCTCCATATTCTGAAACTCTTACTTGATCTCTATGAGCATGTAGGTGATGCAGAGGGACAGCGCTCCCGCCAAGTTGATCAGGACGAAGGGATTCATACGAGGCAGCAGAACGCTACTCAGGCCCGGTATGATGCCACACAGGCTGGAAAAAAAAAAACACGTACATTAGAATACTTTGCACATTACCCATAAATCAGATCAAAGGCTGTTTTTTTAATAACAAAACTTTGAAGATTTATATGTATTCGTTAACATCCAATAATTTCCCCAATTGACGTACAGTAAAATACGTCAGGGATTGTTGGTAAAGCTACACGCAGGAAACTCGGAGCGTATTTTTTTCCAAGAAGAGTGGACTGTGCTGGTGAGCAGGTCAATGCGGAGCGCTGGCGGCACCGCGGCTCCACTGCGTGTCAGATTGAATTTCCAATACGTGCGCGGCGGCGGGCGCTGTGTAAAAGTGCTGTGACACACATGAACAGAGGCAGAGCGGGGGCACGGCCTGGAGCTGTTGTCATAAGATAATGTTTAGAAGGTAAACACGGGCAAAACATGCCGCTGCAATCGGGTCACGGGCATCATTCAGCGGACGGAGGTCAGGGCATGCGCGCGGGACGTGGACACGGACAGAGATCGGGATTTTGATTTGAGCTGTAAATGTAAAGCTGACATCAATACTCCCCAGTGCTGCCCGGGATCGAGTCGAGTTTCTGTTGATCATTTAGCTCTGTCCGTCTGACCAGCTGAAACAATTCAACCAGAGTCAGGCAAATAGACAGAACCCTAATGAAAAGGTAAGACCTGGTAGTGTGGTCAGTTTGTGTGGGAAGCTGTCCATAGCTTGGCATAATGCTAGTGTTGAACCTTTTGAGCTGCGATGGTGTTGATGCTCGCGGCGGCGCGGCTAACACAGCAGCAGATTTATATAACCTCGCTGCCCTCAGACCAGAGGAGGTTAAGTGGGGACAGACGCACACTTTCAATTAAAACATGCATACTCTCACACACTCGCACAGAGAAACTAGGCTGGGACGTCCTGTTCATCTCTGCTCCCTCGGCCAATCAGAGTGCAGTAATGCCGTGGAGCTCTCCGGGCTGTCGCCCCGAGTAACCTGCCCCGCCTGAGCGCCTGACTCCCGACGCGCGTGCGTTTGGGGGTGTGTTGGTATGTGTGAGTGTAGATGTGGGATTACACAAAGGATGTAATATTCATCACCACAGAGATACAGACACAGCCGCAGTCTGCTTTTGTCAAGCACTTCTAGGACAACATACACAAGATCACCAACCCCAGAGTACAACCACTGCTGTCAGCTTCCACTTTCCACTAATAATACCCTGTTAGAACATAATGTTAGAAATGTGCAAACTAGTGAATGCTACAATTAATAAAGCTGGCTACGGGGGGTGTAACGATGCAGACGTCTCATGATTACAACCCAGCCTGCTGGACCTGCCATTTAATGCATGATGATATAACTCATGAACACCAGAACAATTTGAAGACAAAAACTGACAGAATTGCGTCACTCTTTTATTAGGATGATAATGATTAGTATTAGAAAGGTTTAAGCAAGTTAAAGTTTAACAGCTGGACCAAGAAACAAGCACCAGTGATGTCAGGGGCTGGGGGTGTGGCTTTCACTTCCTGGAAAACAACAAATGACACCCAGCACTTTGAAGAGACTGAACGTTTAGTTAGCGCCAACTTCTGTAAAAAAGGAGAAATGGAAAAGCCACAACAGTCTCTGGAGGAATCTAACCATCTTCTTGCTTTGTGTTCTTTAAGTGAGAAATAGCAAAACAGAGCATTAGGACCAAACCAGACTTTAAAGAAATCCAACGGAATGGTAACAGCTGGATATCACAGGAGCTTAACAACTTAACAAACTTAAAGAAAAACAAAACAAAGTAAGTAAGTAAGTGCTTTATTGTCATTGTACAAGCGTACAACGAAATAGTGTTCAGGTGTTAGTCCTGAGCTGCCACTGTGTGTCAAGCTGATCCGCATGACCTTGGAGGTCGGGGAAACTGTATATAAAACGTATATTTGTGTATTTATAAAAAGAGAAGCAGCAGAAGTAAGATGATACTATACATGTTTTATCTGACAGCCCTGAACCACCTCCCATTCAGCCTAGAACCAGCACCGCGGTGGAAAAATGGTAAATGTCTCTTGGCGCATATTGATCGCGATGTATGATGGCACAATGCACGGTTACACCCGTTTCTGCGATCAATGGTTTTGGATTCTTCAAGTAAATCATGCGTGTGTGAAAAGGTCAACATTCAGGCCTAGATGATAATGTACTGAACTTAAACTTGTTTAACTTTAAACAATGTAGACTTTAGCTACGTTTTAACAGTCTCAGTAAAGTAAAATGCTTATTTAACATGTAATAAAACAAAACTAGAAGTGCAGTGTTCACTTTTTAGCTCATTTGACTTTCGTCAGGGAAATAAATGTTTTGCAATACGCTCCATTCTTTTAGACACTAGTTTGGGAGCAAAGTTTCAGCTTGCAGCTACATATATCAGATATCCACCTAAACATATAGCAATGCTTGCACTAAAAAGTTGCATTTACAGAATCCCATCTTCAGTATAGTCAAGTCCACAGCATTTCCTGCGGGCCACGCTCCGCAGCAGGGCACTGACCCGTGAACTTTTACAGCCGGGGTGAGACGAGTGGCCTGGACATTTAGCGCACATTTTAGGAAACCGAGCTGAATACGTGCGTTCCGCAGAAGCTGGATCGATGGGACATTGGGCCGGGGCTAGAGCAGTGTGTGCGTGACCTGCGCTGATCTCTGACCTCTGGGGTGGTCGCTGTGGGGGTAAGTGCGGTGCGTGCTGCTGACGGAGGAGATTGTTTTACCGGTGTCAGGGCTGGGGTTGGGGCGCGTGTTGACTCAGGGTAAGAGGATCCCTTCCTGCTTACCTTCACATTTAGTGCTGATGAACAACGGAGGGTGAAAGAGGGGCGGGGGTGGTGGGCTGCTTACCTTCTGCTCAGGTCCGCCACGTGCTCCTGGAGCCAACTGCTGCTGGCCGCTGCACACAGACACACAAAGCACATCTTCAATTAATGGAGCCGGGACAGAGATTAATATCCTGCATATGGGGCTTGAACACATTTGAAAATTTGAAATAATGTTTATATGGTGCCTGGAACTCCCCCCACACGCAACAGTGGGAATAGCTTAATAAAAACTAACCTTTTGTTTCATTGAATAGCGTGGTTAGCAGCTTCATAGTGGCGTGATGAACACACTTTGAGGACAGTACTGATCCAATATTAGATTCAGAGGTTCCGCTACACTTTTATTTTTGCCGGCTGGCACTTTGGCTGGTTGGACATCAAGTAATTGAATGAATTTTGTGTCATAATATCAACAACAATGTAACTACATTTAATCATAGCTAGAGCGATAGATAAGTGCTTTTATATGAGTGAGTAGGTCTAAATCAAGGTCCCAATCAAACAAAGTTGTGCGTGTGAAGACGATGGAGAGCTGCAGGTGTCATGCAGGCATACCCACAATAACTCAGACAGGAGGTAAACCTAAAACTTGTTGTCTTCCTGCAGCTCTGTCTGTGTGTGAGCTGCACACCGAGGTGGGGGCTAATGCTGCGTTTACACATAAGCACGATGCGTTACGAATGCCACCAATCCACATTCGTGGCCAAGGATCACGAATGTGAGTGGACATTGATGATTCGGGGTAGAGGTTTCACGCGCCGCCACTAACTGTTGCGACCTACGCGTTACGATTAATGGCACGAATTATTACGCACGGTCACGAATGAGCCACGGGCTGTTACGGGTCACTAGGAATATTCACGTTCTGTCCGAAATCTGTCAAGAATTGGGCGAATGTGGAGTGATCTTCTTCCACCGGGTTGGAGGCGGAGCAGAGGCCGTGCTCTCCCCTGAGTCATTGGGCTCGTCTGGCTCCAACTCCCGAACATCAGGTACGACCACAGGAGGAAGAAAGGTCGGAGGAACACTTTCAGCACCCCGCGGAGCGGCAGCGGCAGGTGCTGTCTGTGGATTGGAGCGCGGATTGGCCGACTTTGTGACACTTTTCCTTGGCATAGCTACTGCAGGTACGAACATTTACTTTGGGCGTTGCGTGTGTTTGTCAATTTTGAGCGTGAAAACAGTGATTCTGCTCCACGAATGCTCTACGAATGCTCTCACGCTGAATTACGAAGCGCCACTACTCCTCACGAAAGGACACGCTCCGTTGCGAACTCCACGAACAGAGGGTGATTCGTGACATTCGTGAAAGATTTTTTGACAGACAAAAACTTTCTCCACGAACGTCACGAATGTCACGAACGGATGCGTTCTGTTAAGAATCCCATTGAGACGCGTTAAGTCACGTCACGAATGACGGAAAAATGACATTCGTAAAGCATCGTGCTTATGTGTAAACGCAGCATAAAGGAAGCCCTCCCGTGTATGTCAGGTGGCTTCAGGTGCAAAATAAAGGCGATTTATTATCTCACGGCCGAAATATTATGGAGGAACAAAGCGAGACACAGGCTGAATTCCTCAAAAATCAGCCTCGAACGACTCACCAGCTCTGCCACACTCGAACACCGGGAAACTCCCGGGGCAGGCGGCACAGACAGGCTGCACTTTTATAAAAGTAAATGCACCCGTAGCCACCGTTCTCTCGGAAAATTTGACGACGCACGGACAGAGTGAAAAGCCATTTCCAGTGCGCTGATGGAGCTTTAACTGCGCTTTGTAAAATACACTTTTTTGATGGAGATATTAAACCGCCACAAAACACTTTACATCAGCCACTGACTTTGGTTCAATATTGTATGCAGCCGATTTTCCTTTTTTCTCTCTGGCCGTCAACTTTTTATTCACCCGACATTTGCTTTTCAAATCGGCCAAAATAACACTTTATGGGGCATTACCAAAACTATAACCCAGGAGGTACAGAATGGAGTGCTACAGCAGAATAAGAAGTAACAACCAAAGTAAAAGAAGAAAAGTGAACTACTGTGAAATATGGTGATGAGGGCGAAACGTTACAACATGGTAAAAGTTTGAACATGCTGATTTTGCATAATACGTCTCCTTTCAAATACTCCACATCCCATTAATTCACTTTTATACACAGAGAGCACTTTAACACGATGGACAAAGTCTGACAGGCCCTAAGTTGTGCTACTGAGGCAAAAGTACTATGACAAAAAAAACCTATAAATGTATTATTTATATAGACGGTATCTTTGTCAGTCAAGACACAGGTGTTACCCAAAGAAAACTCTCCACCCACTTGTATGTGAATGTGGCCAGTGTTTGGAGAGGCCACTGCCAGGCTGTCCGGCTTACTTTTGTCAGTCTGTGATCAGGGCAGCTGTGGCACTAACCAATTGGAGCAGAATTCAGTGTCTACAAAGTTTATTTTAAAAAAGCAAGAATTAGTCAAATTAAATGTGGCGATATCCGGACCCATCTGACTTGGAAAATGTGCAGAAGAAGCATCCGTGTGTTCTCACAAGTGAAGCCGACACAACATGACCCAAGACTAAGAAGTTTGCACTGTTCCTTATTCTAGATGAGTGCAGCATTAAATATTTAGACACAGCTGTTTGACGACACAGCTGATCCTCGCAGCTTTACTACAGCAGCAGAAGTTGTTCCCAAACACAGTGTGATGTTCAACAACTTAATACTTGTTTAAAGTTTTCGGGACTTCACATGTTTTTTACTTCTGTTCTAAGGTGGTACTATTAAACTATTAAACAACATTTTAATTCCTTTTTATTGTGGTTGCGTCGGTTGCTATAATCTGATTCTTATCTGCATACACCATAGTTTAGTGATTCTGATTTCAGCCTTCACCAAAATGTTACTGCACCTGTTTGAAATGACTTTCTTTTATTCCCATCGAGAGTTAGCAGTGTCTTATTAGAATAAACAAACACTTAAACAGTTTGCAGAAAACATGCAGCTGTTGGATAATCACTTATAAACATGTTAAAAACCTTCCTCCGGATGTGGAAACTTCCCCAGAGGAGGTGTTTATAACCGTATGTGTTTTAGCCTTAAAACTAAAGGCTAACGCTAATTACCTACACCTAACACTGATTGATTTTATTTGTGTGCCGGTGTGTTTTATATTTTGTGTCATTTTATGCGGCATGTTTTTTTTCTCTGTGAAGCACTTTGGTCTGCCAATGTGTTGTTGTAAAGTGCCATCGAAATAAACTTTGATTGATTGATTGATTTAAGCTCTTACAAATGATAAAATAGCTTCACCCCCGGAACACATTTTTATGAAACACTTGTCATGACAGGTATTTAAGTTTTCTTCTTTTTATAAATCTTAATTCATTTTCAATTTACTGTAAAATGTGGACAGGAAGTCGTCTTCACCAGACACTGGCCAACAGGAAGTTAGACAGAAACATTCCACGCACAGAGCCTATAACGATTGGACATTTCTCCAAACTCCAGCGTTAGGTCTTCCGAAATATTGCGCAGCTCTCATTTCTTCTGCCTACTTGAGCTTGAGCTCCAAAGTGCACACTCCGCATTTGAGGCAAGTATATCCGACAGTGTTGTATAATATTTAGTGACCCGTGGCGTAATTAAACCACGACGTGCGCGCATGCAATTTTTTATTATTATTTTTTTGGTCACAAAAAATCCGGTGTGCTGCCTCCGCTTCCCCTGCGGGCTTGGTGTCAGGTCAGCGGCCCGTCACGTCCCCGCGCTCCCACAGACCTGCGCATGTGTGTGTGTGTTCCACTGTTTGTTTTGCTAGCAGGCTGAGTCAATCCAAACAAACATTTTAATGGACTGACTTATTTATGATGCCTGTGTGTGTGTGTGTGTCTGTGTGTGTGTGTGTGTGTGTGTTTGCATGTCTGTCTGAGCCCGCCTGGCCCCCTTTGGCACACTACATTACCACTGTCTGGAACATGGTTGCGTAATGCACTTTTGGACTCACTCCGACAGAGAGAGAGAGAGAGCGGAGTGTGTGTAATGAGATGTGCGCTGTACGCGACCGTGTGCCTCCTCCCCCAATCCCAAAATGTCAGATGTTAAGTGATGTTGAGACTGCGCTGAACGCTACAGCAGACAGCCAGTGCAAACACACGCTGGAGACGCACACACGCGCCCCATGGATCGCTATCTCTGCGAGGACTTCCAATAAAATCTGTTCAAATTCAAAAGCTAACACAGCAATACGTCACATGCCGTTATTCTGGGGTGTTATTGATAAGGCTTTGACTTTCTAGATAAAGAGGCAAAACAAATCTGTAAGAACCTCTTGTCACACACACACGCACAAACAGACAGACAGACAGACAGACATGCGCGGGTGCAGTGACCTCTTTTGTCAGACCACTCATGCACAAGGTGACTCAGAGAAGAGCTTGAACTGGAGAACACTAGCTCCAAAATTGCTGCAAATGCAATGGAATGCAATCAAAACACATTTGTGAAAGCTGCAGTTATCTGGGGAACATTTATTACAAATATCAAAATCTCCAGTAATCTTGATTTAAAACAAATCGGGCAGTCTGTGACCCCCCCCCAAAAAACAACTAGACCAAATCGATATTTTCCAAAACTTTTATAGCCCCATCACCTAAATGTAATGCTAGATTTGGAGATTTTTTTTTTCTGACTTGTAATCCAGCTGTTAACTTTACATTTTGTTTTTATACTACAAGATACAAAGTACTCAAATATTTCCACCAATGTCATTCAGGGATGCAAAGGATACAATTTATTGGCATTTCTACTCAAATTGTCAACATCTCTTATTAGAACCTTGTGGTGAACGTAATAAAAAGCTAATAAAAAGCAGATAATTGTCAATGATAAGTATATTGGTAAAGTTGGTACTTAAATGTCTTTTAAAGCCATAAGTTTAACACATACTGCCTGTTACCAAATTTCAAACTATACAAAGGATTTCAATAATACCGAAGCATGCTTGCAGTTTTGGTATTGTTAGGGACCCATATTAAATCTTAAATTTCAATTCTTCATGAGGATGGGTTTATAAGTACGTGTCACAGCTTCCAGGGAGCAATGAGTCTCAGTAGTATTGCTTACAGTATTAGCTAGCATCAGGCCAATTGCTTTTAGCATCGGTGCCACTGCCGGGTTCTTTCCGGGCTCATAATTTGCAGAAGCAGTTTCTTCTTTCCCCATAAATGTCTCCAAACACAACATACTTTGTTACAAGGAGACAAGGATGAGTGACATGCACAGACAAAAGGGCAGAGGAGGAATGAAGCGTGATTTAAAGTTGTTGAGCACTAAAACAATAATAGGGCAAATATCTAAGAACAATAAAAGTTCTTTTTTGAGATGAAAAAAAAATACGTGAGAAGGGCACTTGAAGGGCGCAGGGCAAAGGGGCAGGTGCCCCACCAGCTGGGGTCTATCTGTGCACATCCCTGACAAGGATAATCCTATAGGTGCCTGCCCTTTAAAGCTATATTAACCCTTTAACTATTCCAACTGCTTCTTAGGAAATACATACCTTCTGAGACGTAGGCAAATGGTTTGTTCCTGACCGACAGCAGCGTCAACAGGTTGAAGAAGAGTGCCACAAATGTTCCCACCAGAAGACGGCCCCTATAGAAACAAAGTAACATATACAGTACATACTGACTACAAAAGGCACAAACAAACCATCGCTTTTGGTAAAATGGGCCAATTGGATCATTCTCCTGAAATTGAGAAGTCATCACACGTTTCCATGTATAAAGCATATAAAATTAAAATAAATAGATATTTATAAATGTACCCATGGAATTGATTTGGAATATGTCTTGAAATGAATATTGTTCATTTTTGTTTTGTTTTGTTTATATTAACACTAGATGTCGACCAATACATCGGGCCAATATTTGGCCATTTTACAATATCGGCTATCGGCCGATTTAACGCCAATAAAAGCTGATATTGCCGGGACCGAAAATGACATGGACATGCAGCGTGTCAATTTAAAGCACAGAATCTGGAGAATTCAATCGCTGGGTTAGTTTTAATCTCCGCAAACATATTTTTGATTTGCCGCGCAAAATGCTGCGAGCAGCAACAGAATCCTAACCCTAGCAGCAACTAATCAAGGCATGGTCAGACACTATGCTTGGATCACGTAAAGAAATAAAATAAAATCGGCCTCTGCTGAAGTGGCCAAGTGTTTATATTTTTAATTTATGAAATAACTGATCTAACATATTTGTACTGATCATATCACTTTATGTGAGTTAATATTTAATAATACCTAAAGCCTGTAATGTAGCCAAGGATATTTATTGTATAAAAGTTAACTGATCCTTGTTTAATGTTTCTAGTAATAGGAGTTTATTTGAGCAGTTAACAATTATTAGGCCCGAGCGGCCTGCCGTAGCAAGGGCCTATTGTAATCGCAACGCAGTGCGCGCAGCGCACTGAACCTAGGTGCGCGGAGCGCACGAAAACAGCGCGAAGCGCTGTCCCCATGTCAAACGTAAACTCACCGTGTAAAACAGTGACTGCCCACACCTCTGGTGTGGGCCCTTATACTTATAATTGCAGCAAAATGAATGGGGGAATATGGCCAACTGTCATACGGAGGTGGATGACGAGCGCGAAGCGCTCGTCATCCACCTCCGAGCCCCACGAGTGCGTGGGGGAAGTCAAAAGCTTTCCAAAAATGTATAATATGATGTAGTCGCGAAAGCGACTATATTGTTTTTGCAGGAAATATTATTATTATTTTTAGGCCCGAGCGGCCTGCCGTAGCAAGGGCCTATTGTAATCGCAACGCAGTGCGCGCAGCGCACTGAACCTAGGTGCGCGGAGCGCACGAAAACAGCGCGAAGCGCTGTCCCCATGTCAAACGTAAACTCACCGTGTAAAACAGTGACTGCCCACACCTCTGGTGTGGGCCCTTATACTTATAATTGCAGCAAAATGAATGGGGGTATATGGCCAACTGTCATACGGAGGTGGATGACGAGCGCGAAGCGCTCGTCATCCACCTCCGAGCCCCACGGGTGCGTAGGGGAAGTCGAAAGCTTTCCAAAAATGTATAATATGATGTTGTCGCGAAAGCGACTATATTGTTTTTGCAGGAAATATTATTAGGCCCGAGCGGCCTGCCGTAGCAAGGGCCTATTGTAATCGCAACGCAGTGCGCGCAGCGCACGGTACTGAGGTGCGCGGAGCGCACGAAAACAGCGCGAAGCGCTGTCCCCATGTCAAACGTAAACTCACCGTGTAAAGCAGTGACTGCCCACACCTCTGGTGTGGGCCCTTATACTTATAATTGCATGAAAATGAATGGGGGTATATGGCCAACTGTCATACGGAGGTGGATGACGAGCGCGAAGCGCTCGTCATCCACCTCCGAGCCCCACGGGTGCGTGGGGGAAGTCGAAAGCTTTCCAAAAATGTATAATATGATGTTGTCGCGAAAGCGACTATATTGTTTTTGCAGGAAATATTATTATTCTTTCTTTCTTCTTCTTCTTCTTCTTCTTCTTCTTCTTCTTCTTCTTCTTCTTCTTCTTCTTCTTCTTCTTCTTCTTCTTCTTCTTCTTCTTCTTCTTCTTCTTCTTCTTCTGCTCTTTGAGCAGGAATTTGACCCCCTGAACATAGTTGAAAACTCACCAAACTTTGCCCAAAATTCAGGTCCGGTGAAAAATTAATTAAAATGTGTGTTTCGTATTGGGGAAATAAAAAATGGCGCGACAGCGCCACCTACAAAAGTGAAAATACATTGCGCCTATGGGGAGGGGACCAACGTCAACGTTGTCGTAGAGCGACGGGATTCGGTACAGACATTCGTCATGTGACGACAACCAAAAAACATTATTGTGGCCACGCCCCCTGACAAACCGGAAGTCCGCCATTTTGACAGGAAGTCGGGAAAATGGTGAGTCAGCGTTTTCGCTGACGTCGCATTTTAACGAACTCCTCCTAGGGCGTTTCACCAAATGAGCCCAAAATCGCTCCAGCTCATCCCGAGATGTGGGGCATCAAAAGTTATCCAAATTTTTTGGCTAAGTTGTACGGTTTGTTTGCGGCGAAGCCGCAATCTTTATGAAGAATTTTGCGACTTACCGAAAACAACAAAATGCTCCCATTTGCATAAACAAACTCCGATTAAAAATCGGAAATATACATTTTGTTGATCTTTCACTCCCGGACACAACAAATGTAAAAAAGTGAGATTTGGCGCGATAGCGCCCCCTCTAGGCTGAGAAGAAAAAATGCATTATGGGAAAAAAATTAGTTTCTCGGAAATGGATAAAATTCGGCACTAAAATAACTGATGGCATCCCGGTCAAAAAAGCCAATGAGACCCATACCGTATTTTGTACGGTGTTGCCATGGTGACGCCCGGGGTCCACCATGTTATTCCAATGGGACTGACCCGCATATCACACATTATACACATTACAGCTCGTTAGCGCCCTCTGTCAGGAGCTTGTGGACAGTAGTGATTGAAGTACGGCCCGCCGGGGCCGTCCGATGCTGCTTGTGAAATAAAACAGATTTGGGGCGCGCTAGCGCCCTCTGCAGGTTGGAGCCATCATTCACATGAAGACGCGAAAAATCTCGTTTTGATGTTTACTCACAAAGATTAATGGCACATCAGGGCAATAAAATGTAGTGTGGCCACGTTGGCGCCCTCGGTGGGTTACGGCGCGGCAATGGAGGCACTAAGGGACGCCTCCATTACATGGTTGCTAGGCGACCAACAGGTGGTCGGCCATTTTGGGAAAAATCGAGTAATCAGCGCCGAAGGCGCCATTTCTCGCCTTTGCTCTTTTATAATCTCGACCTAGGGTGGCAGCGACATTGTAACCACGTAGGGCGCGGCAGCGCCTCCCGGTTATTGCGGCGGCGTGCGGGAACCGGCGTCAACCGGCCCACGAGACCCGCGAGGGCCTCTCGATGCCGCTTGCGGCTTTAATTTTTCTTCTTCTTCTTCTTCTTCTGCTCTTTGAGCAGGAATTTGACCCCCTGAACATAGTTGAAAACTCACCAAACTTTGCCCAAAATTCAGATCCGGTGAAAAATTAATTAAAATGTGTGTTTCGTTTTGGGGAAATAAAAAATGGCGCGACAGCGCCACCTACAAAAGTGAAAATACATTGCGCCTATGGGGAGGGGGCCAACATAAACTTTGTCGCAGAGCGACGGGATTCGGTACAGACATTCGTCCTGTGAGGACAAACAAAATATATTATTGTGGCCACGCCCCCAGACAAACCGGAAGTCCGCCATTTTGACAGGAAGTCGGGAAAATGCTGAGTCAGCGTTTTCGCTGACGTCGCATTTTAACGAACTCCTCCTAGGGCGTTTCACCAAATGAGCCCAAAATCGCTCCAGCTCATCTCGAGATGTGGGACATCAAAAGTTATCCAAATTTTTTGGCTAAGTTTTACGGTTTGTTTGCAGCGAAGCCGCAATCTTTACGAAGATTTTTGCAACTTTCCGAAAACAACAAAATGCTCCCATTTGCACAAACGAACTCCGATTAAAAATCGTAAATATACATTTTATTGACCTTTCCCCCCCGGACACAACAAATGTGAAAAAGTGAGATTTGGCGCGATAGCGCCCCCTCTAGGCCGATAACAAAAAATGCATTATGGGAAAAAAATTAGTTTCTCGGAAATGGATAAAATTCGGCACAATAATAGCTGATGGCATCCCGATCCAAAAAGCCAATGAGACCCATACCATATTTTGTACGGTGTTGCCATGGAGACGACCAAGGCTCCCCATGTTAATCCCATAGGACTGACACACAAATCACACATTATACACAATTACAGCTCGTTAGCGCCCTCTGTAAGGAGCTTGTGGACAGTAGTCATTAAAGTACGGCCCGTCAAGGCCGTCCGATGCTGCTTGTGAAATAAAAAAGATTTGGGGCGCGCTAGCGCCCTCTGCAGGTTGGAGCCATCATTCACATGGAGACGCTAAAAATCTCGTTTTGATGTTTACTCACAAAGATTAATGGCTCATCAGGGCAATAAAATGTAGTGTGGCCACGTTGGCGCCCTCGGTAGGGTTATGGCGCGGCAATGGAGGCACTAAGGGAGGCCTCCATTACATGGTTGCTAGGCGACCAACAGGTGGTCGGCCATTTTGGAAAAAAACTAGTAATCAGCGCCGAAGGCGCCATTTCTCGCCTTTGCTCTTTTATAAACTGCACCGAGGGTGGCAGCGACATTATAACCACGTAGGGCGCGGCAGCGCCTCCCGGTTATTGCGGCGGCGTGCGGGAACCGGCGTCAACCGGCCCACGAACCCCCGCGAGGGCCTCTCGATGCCGCTTGCGGCTTTAATTATTCTTTCTTTCTTTCTTCTTTCTTCTGCTCTTTGAGCAGGAATTTGACCTCCTGAACATAGTCAAAAACTCACCAAACTTTGCCCAAAATTCAGATCTGGTGAAAAATTAATTAAAATGTGTGTTTCGTTTTGGGGAGATAAAAAATGGCGCGACAGCGCCACCTACAAAAGTGAAAATACATTGCGCCTATGGGGAGGGGGCCAACATAAACTTTTTCGCAGAGCGACGGGATTCGGTACAGACATTCGTCCTGTGAGGACAAACAAAATATATTATTGTGGCCACGCCCCCAGACAAACCGGAAGTCCGCCATTTTGACAGGAAGTCGGGAAAATGGTGAGTCAGCGTTTTCGCTGACGTCGCATTTTAACGAACTCCTCCTAGGGCGTTTCACCAAATGAGCCCAAAATCGCCCCACTTCATCTCGAGATGTGGGGCATCAAAAGTTATCCAAATTTTTTGGCTAAGTTTTACGGTTTGTGTGCGGCGAAGCCGCAATCTTTACGAAGATTTTTGCGACTTTCCGAAAACAACAAAATGCTCCCATTTGCACAAACGAACTCCGATTAAAAATCGGAAATATACATTTTATTGACCTTTCACCTCCGGACACAACAAATGTGAAAAAGTGAGATTTGGCACGATAGCGCCCCCTCTAGGCTGAGAAGAAAATATGCATTATGGGAAAAAAATTTGTTTCTCGGAAATTGATAAAATTCGGCACAATAATAGCTGATGGCATCCCGATCCAAAAAGCCAATGAGACCCATACCGTATTTTGTACGGTGTTGCCATGGAGACGACCGAGGCTCGCCATGTTATTCCAATGGGACTGACCCGCATATCACACATTATACACATTACAGCTCGTTAGCGCCCTCTGTAATGTTCTTGTGAACAGTGGTAAATTGAAGTACGGCCCGTAAGGGCCGTCCGATGCTGCTTGTGAAATAAAAAAGATTTGGGGCACGATAGCGCCCTCTGCAGGTTGGGGCCATCATTCACATGGAGACGCTAAAAATCTCGTTTTGATGTTTACTCACAAAGATTAATGGCTCATCAGGGCAATAAAATGTAGTGTGGCCACGTTGGCGCCCTCGGTAGGGTTATGGCACGGCAATGGAGGCACTAAGGGAGGCCTCCATTACATGGTTGCTAGGCGACCAACAGGTGGTCGGCCATTTTGGGAAAAATCGAGTAATCAGCGCCGAAGGCGCCATTTCTCGCCTTTGCTCTTTTATAATCTCGACCTAGGGTGGCAGCGACATTATAACCACGTAGGGCGCGGCAGCGCCTCCCGGTTATTGCGGCGGCGTGCGGGAACCGGCGTCAACCAGCCACCGCGTCCCGCGAGGGCCTCTCGATGCCGCTTGCGGCTTTAATTATTCTTTCTTTCTTCTTCTTCTTCTTCTTCTGCTCTTTGAGCAGGAATTTGACCCCCTGAACATAGTTGAAAACTCACCAAACTTTGCCCAAAATTCAGATCCGGTGAAAAATTAATTAAAATGTGTGTTTCGTTTTGGGGAGATAAAAAATGGCGCGACAGCGCCACCTACAAAAGTGAAAATACATTGCGCCTATGGGGAGGGGGCCAACATAAACTTTGTCATAGAGCGACGAGATTCGGTACAGACATTCGTCATGTGACGACAACCAAAAACTATTATTGTGGCCACGCCCCCAGACAAACCGGAAGTCCGCCATTTTGACAGGAAGTCGGGAAAATGCTGAGTCAGCGTTTTCGCTGACGTCGCATTTTAACGAACTCCTCCTAGGGCGTTTCACCAAATGAGCCCAAAATCGCTCCACTTCATCTCGAGATGTGGGGCATCAAAAGTTATCCAAATTTTTTGGCTAAGTTTTACGGTTTGTTTGCGGCGAAGCCGCAATCTTTACGAAGAATTTTGCGACTTTCCGAAAACAACAAAATGCTCCCATTTGCACAAACGAACTCTGATTAAAAATCGGAAATATACATTTTATTGACCTTTCACCCCCGGACACAACACATGTGAAAAAGTGAGATTTGGCGCGATAGCGCCCCCTCTAGGCTGAGAAGAAAATATGCATTATGGGAAAAAAATTAGTTTCTCGGAAATGGATTAAATTCGGCACAAAAATAGCTGATGGCATCCCGATCCAAAAAGCCAATGAGACCCATACCGTATTTTGTACTGTGTTGCCATGGTGACGCCCGGGGCCCACCATGTTATTCCAATGGGACTGACACACATATCACACATTATACACAATTACAGCGTGTTAGCGCCCTCTGTAATGTTCTTGTGAACAGTGGTAAATTGAAGTACGGCCCGTAAGGGCCATCCGATGCTGCTTGTGAAATAAAAAAGATTTGGGGCGCGATAGCGCCCTCTGCAGGTTGGGGCCATCATTCACATGGAGACGCTAAAAATCTCGTTTTGATGTTTACTCACAAAGATTAATGGCTCATCAGGGCAATAAAATGTAGTGTGGCCACGTGGGCGCCCTCGGTAGGGTTATGGCGCGGCAATGGAGGCACTAAGGGAGGCCTCCATTACATGGTTGCTAGGCGACCAACAGGTGGTCGGCCATTTTGGGAAAAATCGAGTAATCAGCGCCGAAGGCGCCATTTCTCGCCTTTGCTCTTTTATAATCTCGACCTAGGGTGGCAGCGACGTTATAAACCACGTAGGGCGCGGCAGCGCCTCCCGGTTATTGCGGCGGCGTGCGGCAACCGGCGTCAACCGGCCAACGAACCCCCGCGAGGGCCTCTCGATGCCGCTTGCGGCTTTAATTAGGCCCGAGCGGCCTGCCGTAGCAAGGGCCTATTGTAATCGCAACGCAGTGCGCGCAGCGCACTGAACCTAGGTGCGCGGAGCGCACGAAAACAGCGCGAAGCGCTGTCCCCATGTCAACCGTAAACTCACCGTGTAAAACAGTGACTGCCCACACCTCTGGTGTGGGCCCTTATACTTATAATTGCTGCAAAATGAATGGGGGTATATGGCCAACTGTCATACGGAGGTGGATGACGAGCGCGAAGCGCTCGTCATCCACCTCCGAGCCCCACGGCTGCGTGGGGGAAGTCGAAAGCTTTCAAAAAATGTATAATATGTTGTAGTCGCGAAAGCGACTATATTGTTTTTGCAGGAAATATTATTAGGCCCGAGCGGCCTGCCGTAGCAAGGGCCTATTGTAATCGCAACGCAGTGCGCGCAGCGCACTGAACCGAGGTGCGCGGAGCGCACGAAAACAGCGCGAAGCGCTGTCCCCATGTCAAACGTAAACTCACCGTGTAAAACAGTGACTGCCCACACCTCTGGTGTGAGCCCTTATACTTATAATTGCAGCAAAATGAATGGGGGTATATGGCCAACTGTCATACGGAGGTGGATGACGAGCGCGAAGCGCTCGTCATCCACCTCCGAGCCCCACGGGTGCGTGGGGGACTTCGAAAGCTTTCCAAAAATGTATAATATGTTGTAGTCGCGAAAGCGACTATATTGTTTTTGCAAGAAATATTATTATTTTTCTTCTTCTTCTTCTTCTTTCTTTCTTCTGCTCTTTGAGCAGGAATTTGCACCCCTGAACATAATCAAAAACTCACCAAACTTTGCCCAAAATTCAGATCCGGCGAAAAATTAATTAAAATGTGTGTTTCGTTTTGGGGAAATAAAAAATGGCGCGACAGCGCCACCTACAAAAGTGAAAATACATTGCGCCTATGGGGAGGGGGCCAACATAAACTTTGTCGCAGAGCGACGGGATTCGGTACAGACATTCGTCCTGTGAGGACAAACAAAATATATTATTGTGGCCACGCCCCCAGACAAACCGGAAGTCCGCCATTTTGACAGGAAGTCGGGAAAATGCTGAGTCAGCGTTTTCGCTGACGTCGCATTTTAACGAACTCCTCCTAGGGCGTTTCACCAAATGAGCCCAAAATCGCTCCACTTCATCTCGAGATGTGGGGCATCAAAAGTTATCCAAATTTTTTGGCTAAGTTTTACGGTTTGTTTGCGGCGAAGCCGCAATCTTTACGAAGATTTTTGCGACTTTCCGAAAACAACAAAATGCTCCCATTTGCACAAACGAACTCCGATTAAAAATCGGAAATATACATTTTATTGACCTTTCACCCCCGGACACAACAAATGTGAAAAAGTGAGATTTGGCGCGATAGCGCCCCCTCCAGGCTGAGAAGAAAAAATGCATTATGGGAAAAAAATTAGTTTCTCGGAAATGGATAAAATTCGGCACAATAATAACTGATGGCATCCCGATCCAAAAAGCCAATGAGACCCATACCGTATTTTGTACGGTGTTGCCATGGAGACGACCGAGGCTCGCCATGTTATTCCAATGGGACTGACCCGCATATCACACATTATACACAATTACAGCTCGTTAGCGCCCTCTGTGAGGAGCTTGTGGACAGTAGTGATTGAAGTACGGCCCGTCAGGGCCGTCCGATGCTGCTTGTGAAATAAAAAAGATTTGGGGCGCGCTAGCGCCCTCTGCAGGTTGGAGCCATCATTCACATGGAGACGCTAAAAATCTCGTTTTGATGTTTACTCACAAAGATTAATGGCTCATCAGGGCAATAAAATGTAGTGTGGCCACGTTGGCGCCCTCGGTAGGGTTATGGCGCGGCAATGGAGGCACTAAGGGAGGCCTCCATTACATGGTTGCCAGGCGACCGACAGGAGGTCGGCCATTTTGGGAAAAATCGAGCAATCAGCGCCGAAGGCGCCATTTCTCGCCTTTGCTCTTTTATAATCTCGACCTAGGGTGGCAGCGACATTATAACCACGTAGGGCGCGGCAGCGCCTCCCGGTTATTGCGGCGGCGTGCGGGAACCGGCGTCAACCGGCCAACGAACCCCCGCGAGGGCCTCTCGATGCCGCTTGCGGCTTTAATTAGGCCCGAGCGGCCTGCCGTAGCAAGGGCCTATTGTAATCGCAACGCAGTGCGCGCAGCGCACTGAACCTAGGTGCGCGGAGCGCACGAAAACAGCGCGAAGCGCTGTCCCCATGTCAAACGTAAACTCACCGTGTAAAACAGTGACTGCCCACACCTCTGGTGTGGGCCCTTATACTTATAATTGCAGCAAAATGAATGGGGGAATATGGCCAACTGTCATACGGAGGTGGATGACGAGCGCAAAGCGCTCGTCATCCACCTCCGAGCCCCACGAGTGCGTGGGGGAAGTCAAAAGCTTTCCAAAAATGTATAATATGATGTAGTCGCGAAAGCGACTATATTGTTTTTGCAGGAAATATTATTATTATTTTTTTAGGCCCGAGCGGCCTGCCGTAGCAAGGGCCTATTGTAATCGCAACGCAGTGCGCGCAGCGCACTGAACCTAGGTGCGCGGAGCGCACGAAAACAGCGCGAAGCGCTGTCCCCATGTCAAACGTAAACTCACCGTGTAAAACAGTGACTGCCCACACCTCTGGTGTGGGTCCTTATACTTATAATTGCTGCAAAATGAATGGGGGTATATGGCCAACTGTCATACGGAGGTGGATGACGAGCGCGAAGCGCTCGTCATCCACCTCCGAGCCCCACGGGTGCGTAGGGGACTTCGAGAGCTTTCAAAAAATGTATAATATGTTGTAGTCGCGAAAGCGACTATATTGTTTTTGCAAGAAATATTATTATTCTTCTTTATTCTTTCTTCTTCTTCTTCTGCTCTTTGAGCAGGAATTTGACCCCCTGAACATAATCAAAAACTCATCAAACTTTGCCCAAAATTCAGGTCCGGTGAAAAATTAATTAAAATGTGTGTTTCGTTTTGGGGAGATAAAAAATGCCGCGACAGCGCCACCTACAAAAGTGAAAATACATTGCGCCTATGGGGAGGGGGCCAACATAAACTTTGTCGTAGAGCAACGAGATTCGGTACAGACATTCGTCACGTGACGACAACCAAAAAACATTATTGTGGCCACGCCCCCTGACAAACCGGAAGTCCACCATTTTGACAGGAAGTCGGGAAAATGCTGAGTCAGCGTTTTCGCTGACATCGCATTTTAACGAACTCCTCCTAGGGCGTTTCACCAAATGAGCCCAAAAACGCTCCAGCTCATCTCGAGATGTGGGGCATCAAAAGTTATCCAAATTTTTTGGCTAAGTTTTACGGTTTGTTTGCGGCGAAGCCGCAATCTTTACGAAGAATTTTGCAACTTACCGAAAACAACAAAATGCTCCCATTTGCACAAACGAACTCCGATTAAAAATCGGAAATATACATTTTATTGATCTTTCACCCCCGGACACAACAAATGTGAAAAAGTGAGTTTTGGCGCGATAGCGCCCCCTCTAGGCCGAGAACAAAAAATGCATTATGGGAAAAAAATTTGTTTCTCGGAAATAGATAAAATTCGGCACAAAAATAGCTGATGGCATCCCGATCCAAAAAGCCAATGAGACCCATACCGTATTTTGTACGGTGTTGCCATGGAGACGACCGAGGCTCGCCATGTTATTCCAATGGGACTGACCCGCATATCACACATTATACACGATTACAGTGCGTTAGCGCCCTCTGTAAGGAGCGTGTGGACAGTAGTCATTGAAGTACGGCCCGTCAAGGCCGTCCGATGCTGCTTGTGAAATAAAAAAGTCTTGGGGCGCGCTAGCGCCCTCTGCAGGTTGGAGCCATCATTTACATGGAGATGCGAAAAATCTCGTTTTGATGTTTACTCACAAAGATTAATGGCACGTCAGGGCAATAAAATGTACTGTGGCCACGTTAGCGCCATCGGTAGGGTTATGGCGCGGCAATGGAGGCACTAAGGGAGGCCTCCATTACATGGCTGCTAGGCGACCAACAGGTGGTCGGCCATTTTGGGAAAAATCGAGTAATCGGCGCCGAAGGCGCCATTTCTCGCCTTTGCTCTTTTATAAACTCGACCTAGGGTGGCAGCGACATTATAACCACGTAGGGCGCGGCAGCGCCTCCCGGATATTGCGGCGGCATGCGGCAACCGGCGTCAACCGGCCAACGAGACCCGCGAGGGCCTCTCGATGCCGCTTGCGGCTTTAATTAGGCCCGAGCGGCCTGCCGTAGCAAGGGCCTATTGTAATCGCAACGCAGTGCGCGCAGCGCACTGTACCGAGGTGCGCGGAGCGCACGAAAACAGCGCGAAGCGCTGTCCCCATGTCAACCGTAAACTCACCGTGTAAAACAGTGACTGCCCACACGTCTGGTGTGGGCCCTTATACTTGTAATTGCAGCAAAATGAATGGGGGTATATGGCCAACTGTCATACGGAGGTGGATGATGAGCGCGAAGCGCTCGTCATCCACCTCCGAGCCCCACGAGTGTGTGGGGGAAGTCAAAAGCTTTCCAAAAATGTATAATATGATGTAGTCGCGAAAGCGACTATATTGTTTTTGCAGGAAATATTATTATTATTTTTTTTCTTCTTCTTCTTTCTTCTGCTCTTTGAGCAGGAATTTGACCCCCTGAACATAGTCAAAAACTCACCAAACTTTGCCCAAAATTCAGGTCCGGTGAAAAATTAATTAAAATGTGTGTTTCGTTTTGGGGAAATAAAAAATGGCGCGACAGCGCCACCTACAAAAGTGAAAATACATTGCGCCTATGGGGAGGGGGCCAACATAAACTTTGTCGCAGAGCGACGGGATTCGGTACAGACATTCGTCCTGTGAGGACAAACAAAATATATTATTGTGGCCACGCCCCCAGACAAACCGGAAGTCCGCCATTTTGACAGGAAGTCGGGAAAATGCTGAGTCAGCGTTTTCGCTGACGTCGCATTTTAACGAACTCCTCCTAGGGCGTTTCACCAAATGAGCCCAAAATCGCTCCACTTCATCTCGAGATGTGGGGCATCAAAAGTTATCCAAATTTTTTGGCTAAGTTTTACGGTTTGTTTGCGGCGAAGCCGCAATCTTTACGAAGATTTTTGCGACTTTCCGAAAACAACAAAATGCTCCCATTTGCACAAACGAACTCCGATTAAAAATCGGAAATATACATTTTATTGACCTTTCACCCCCGGACACAACAAATGTGAAAAAGTGAGATTTGGCGCGATAGCGCCCCCTCTAGGCTGAGAAGAAAATATGCATTATGGGAAAAAAATTAGTTTCTCGGAAATGGATAAAATTCGGCACAATAATAGCTGATGGCATCCCGATCCAAAAAGCCAATGAGACCCATACCGTATTTTGTACGGTGTTGCCATGGAGACGACCGAGGCTCGCCATGTTATTCCAATGGGACTGACCCGCATATCACACATTATACACAATTACAGCTCGTTAGCGCCCTCTGTCAGGAGCTTGTGGACAGTAGTGATTGAAGTACGGGCCGTCAAGGCCGTCCGATGCCGCTTGTGAAATTAAAAAGATTCGGGGCGCGCTAGCGCCCTCTGCAGGTTGGAGCCATCATTCACATGGAGACGCTAAAAATCTCGTTTTGATGTTTATTCACAAAGATTAATGGCTCATCAGGCCAATACAATGTAGTGTGGCCACGTTGGCGCCCTCGATAGGGTTATGGCGCGGCAATGGAGGCACTAAGGGAGGCCTCCATTACATGGTTGCTAGGCGACCAACAGGTGGTCGGCCATTTTGGGAAAAATAGAGTAATCAGCGCCGAAGGCGCCATTTCTTGCATTTTTGCTCTTTAATAAACTCCACTGAGGGTGGCAGCGACATTATAACCACGTAGGGCGCGGCAGCGCCTCCCGGTTATTGCGGCGGCGTGCGGCAACCGGCGTCAACCGGCCACCGCGTCCCGCGAGGGCCTCTCGATGCCGCTTGCGGCTTTAATTTTTAGGCCCGAGCGGCCTGCCGTAGCAAGGGCCTATTGTAATCGCAACGCAGTGCGCGCAGCGCACTGTACTGAGGTGCGCGGAGCGCACGAAAACAGCGCGAAGCGCTGTCCCCATGTCAAACGTAAACTCACCGTGTAAAACAGTGACTGCCCACACCTCTGGTGTGGGCCCTTATACTTATAATTGCAGCAAAATGAATGGGGGTATATGGCCAACTGTCATACGGAGGTGGATGACGAGCGCGAAGCGCTCGTCATTCACCTCCGAGCCCCACCGGTGCGTCGGGGAAGTCGAAAGCTTTAAAAAAATGCATAATATGTTGTAGTCGCGAAAGCGACTATATTGTTTTTGCAAGAAATATTATTATTCTTCTTTATTCTTCTTCTTCTTCTTCTTTCTTCTGCTCTTTGAGCAGGAATTTGACCCCCTGAACGTAGTCAAAAACTCACCAAACTTTGCCCAAAATTCAGATCCGGCGAAAAATTTATTAAAATGTGTGTTTCGTTTTGGGGAAATAAAAAATGGCGCGACAGCGCCACCTACAAAAGTGAAAATACATTGCGCCTATGGGGAGGGGGCCAACATAAACTTTGTCGCAGAGCGACGGGATTCGGTACAGACCTTCGTCCTGTGAGGACAAACAAAATATATTATTGTGGCCACGCCCCCAGACAAACCGGAAGTCCGCCATTTTGACAGGAAGTCGGGAAAATGGTGAGTCAGCGTTTTCGCTGACGTCGCATTTTAACGAACTCCTCCTAGGGCGTTTCACCAAATGAGCCCAAAATCGCTCCACTTCATCTCGAGATGTGGGGCATCAAAAGTTATCCAAATTTTTTGGCTAAGTTTTACGGTTTGTTTGCGGCGAAGCCGCAATCTTTACGAAGATTTTTGCGACTTTCCGAAAACAACAAAATGCTCCCATTTGCACAAACGAACTCCGATTAAAAATCGGAAATATACATTTTATTGACCTTTCACCCCCGGACACAACAAATGTGAAAAAGTGAGATTTGGCGCGATAGCGCCCCCTCCAGGCTGAGAAGAAAAAATGCATTATGGGAAAAAAATTAGTTTCTCGGAAATGGATAAAATTCGGCACAATAATAACTGATGGCATCCCGATCCAAAAAGCCAATGAGACCCATACCGTATTTTGTACGGTGTTGCCATGGAGACGACCGAGGCTCGCCATGTTATTCCAATGGGACTGACCCGCATATCACACATTATACACAATTACAGCTCGTTAGCGCCCTCTGTGAGGAGCTTGTGGACAGTAGTGATTGAAGTACGGCCCGTCAGGGCCGTCCGATGCTGCTTGTGAAATAAAAAAGATTTGGGGCGCGCTAGCGCCCTCTGCAGGTTGGAGCCATCATTCACACGGAGACGCTAAAAATCTCGTTTTGATGTTTACTCACAAAGATTAATGGCACATCAGGGCAATAAAATGTAGTGTGGCCACGTTGGCGCCCTCGGTAGGGTTATGGCGCGGCAATGGAGGCACTAAGGGAGGCCTCCATTACATGGTTGCCAGGCGACCGACAGGAGGTCGGCCATTTTGGGAAAAATCGAGCAATCAGCGCCGAAGGCGCCATTTCTCGCCTTTGCTCTTTTATAATCTCGACCTAGGGTGGCAGCGACATTATAACCACGTAGGGCGCGGCAGCGCCTCCCGGTTATTGCGGCGGCGTGCGGGAACCGGCGTCAACCGGCCAACGAACCCCCGCGAGGGCCTCTCGATGCCGCTTGCGGCTTTAATTTTTCTTCTTCTTCTTTCTTCTGCTCTTTGAGCAGGAATTTGACCCCCTGAACATAGTTGAAAACTCACCAAACTTTGCCCAAAATTCAGATCCGGTGAAAAATTAATTAAAATGTGTGTTTCGTTTTGGGGAAATAAAAAATGGCGCGACAGCGCCACCTACAAAAGTGAAAATACATTGCGCCTATGGGGAGGGGGCCAACATAAACTTTGTCGCAGAGCGACGGGATTCGGTACAGACATTCGTCCTGTGAGGACAAACAAAATATATTATTGTGGCCACGCCCCCAGACAAACCGGAAGTCCGCCATTTTGACAGGAAGTCGGGAAAATGCTGAGTCAGCGTTTTCGCTGACGTCGCATTTTAACGAACTCCTCCTAGGGCGTTTCACCAAATGAGCCCAAAATCGCTCCACTTCATCTCGAGATGTGGGGCATCAAAAGTTATCCAAATTTTTTGGCTAAGTTTTACGGTTTGTTTGCGGCGAAGCCGCAATCTTTACAAAGAATTTTGCGACTTACCGAAAACAACAAAATGCTCCCATTTGCACAAACGAACTCCGATTAAAAATCGGAAATATACATTTTATTGACCTTTCACCCCCGGACACAACAAATGTGAAAAAGTGAGATTTGGCGCGATAGCGCCCCCTCTAGGCCGAGAACAAAAAATGCATTATGGAAAAAAAATTAGTTTCTCGGAAATGAATAAAATTCGGCACAATATTAGCTGATGGCATCCCGATCCAAAAAGCCAATAAGACCCATACCGTATTTTGTACGGTGTTGCCATGGAGACGATCAAGGCTCCCCATGTTAATCCAATAGGACTGACACACAAATATCACATTATACACAATTACAGCGCGTTAGCGCCCTCTGTGAGGAGCTTGTGAACAGTAGTCATTGATGTACGGCCCGTCAGGGCCGTCCAATGCTGCTTGTGTAATAAAAAAGATTTGGGGCGCGCTAGCGCCCTCTCCAGGTTGGAGCCATCATTCACATGGAGACGTGAAAAATCTCGTTTTGATGTTTACTCACAAAGATTAATGGCACATCAGGCCAATAAAATGTAGTGTGGCCACGTTGGCGCCCTCGGTAGGGTTATGGCGCGGCAATGGAGGCACTAAGGGAGGTCTCCATTACATGGTTGCTAGGCGACCAACAGGTGGTCGGCCATTTTGGGAAAAATAGAGTAATCAGCGCCGAAGGCGCCATTTCTTGCATTTTTGCTCTTTTATAAACTCCACCGAGGGGGGCAGCGACATTATAACCACGTAGGGCGCGGCAGCGCCTCCCGGTTATTGCGGCGGCGTGCGGCAACCGGCGTCAACCGGCCACCGCGTCCCGCGAGGGCCTCTCGATGCCGCTTGCGGCTTTAATTATTCTTTCTTTCTTTCTTTCTTCTTTCTTTCTTCTGCTCTTTGAGCAGGAATTTGACCCCCTGAACATAGTCGAAAACTCACCAAACTTTGCCTAAAATTCAGATCCGGCGAAAAATTAATTAAAATATGTGTTTCGTTTTGGGGAAATAAAAAATGGCGCGACAGCGCCACCTACAAAAGTGAAAATACATTGCGCCTATGGGGAGGGGGCCAACATAAACTTTGTCATAGAGCGACGGGATTCGGTACAGACATTCGTCATGTGACGACAACCAAAAAACATTATTGTGGCCACGCCCCCTGACAAACCGGAAGTCCGCCATTTTGACAGGAAGTCTGGAAAATGGTGAGTCAGCGTTTTCGCTGACGTCGCATTTTAACGAACTCCTCCTAGGGCGTTTCACCAAATGAGCCCAAAATCGCTCCAGCTCATCCCGAGATGTGGGGCATCAAAAGTTATCCAAATTTTTTGGCTACGTTTTACGGTTTGTTTGCGGCGAAGCCGCAATCTTTACGAAGAATTTTGTGACTTACCGAAAACAACAAAATGCTCCCATTTGCACAAATGAACTTCGATTAAAAATCGGAAATATACATTTTATTGACCTTTCACCCCCGGACACAACAAATGTGAAAAAGTGAGATTTGGCGCGATAGCGCCCCCTCTAGGCCGAGAACAAAAAATGCATTATGGGAAAAAAATTAGTTTCTCGGAAATTGATAAAATTCGGCACAATAATAGCTGATGGCATCCCGATCCAAAAAGCCAATAAGACCCATACCGTATTTTGTACGGTGTTGCCATGGAGACGATCAAGGCTCCCCATGTTAATCCAATAGGACTGACACACAAATATCACATTATACACAATTACAGCGTGCTAGCGCCCTCTGTCAGGAGCTTGTGGACAGTAGTAATTGAAGTACGGCCCGTCAAGGCCGTCCGATGCTGCTTGTGAAATAAAAAAGATTTGGGGCGCGCTAGCGCCCTCTGCAGGTTGGAGCCATCATTCACATGGAGACGCTAAAAATCTCATTTTGACGTTTACTCACAAAGATTAATGGCTCATCAGGGCAATAAAATGTAGTGTGGCCACGTTGGCGCACTCGGTGGGTTATGGCGCGGCAATGGAGGCACTAAGGGAGCCTCCATTACATGGTTGCTAGGCGACCAACAGGTGGTCGGCCATTTTGGGAAAAATCGAGTAATCAGCGCCGAAGGCGCCATTTCTCGCCTTTGCCTCTTTTATAATCTCGACCTAGGGTGGCAGCGACATTATAACCACGTAGGGCGCGGCAGCGCCTCCCGGTTATTGCGGCGGCGTGCGGCAACCGGCGTCAACCGGCCACCGCGTCCCGCGAGGGCCTCTCGATGCCGCTTGCGGCTTTAATTTTTCTTCTTCTTCTTCTTTCTTCTGCTCTTTGAGCAGGAATTTGACCCCCTGAACGTAGTCGAAAACTCACCAAACTTTGCCCAAAATTCAGATCCGGCGAAAAATTGATTAAAATGTGTGTTTCGTTTTGGGGAAATAAAAAATGGCGCGACAGCGCCACCTACAAAAGTGAAAATACATTGCGCCTATGGGGAGGGGGCCAACATAAACTTTGTCGTAGAGCGACGAGATTTGGTGCAGACATTCGTCATCTGACGACAACCAAAAAACATTATTGTGGCCACGCCCCCAAACAAACCGGAAGTCCGCCATTTTGACAGGAAGTCGGGAAAATGCTGAGTCAGCGTTTTCGCTGACATCGCATTTTAATGAACTCCTCCTAGGGCGTTTCACCAAATGAGCCCAAAATCGCTCCAGCTCATCTCGAGATGTGGGGCATCAAAAGTTATCCACATTTTTTGGCTAAGTTTTACGGTTTGTTTGCGGCGAAGCCGCAATCTTTACGAAGAATTTTGCGACTTACCGAAAACAACAAATTGCTCCCATTTGCACAAACGAAGTCCGATTAAAAATCGGAAATATACATTTTATTGACTTTTCACCCCCGGACACAACAAATGTGAAAAAGTGAGATTTGGCGCGATAGCGCCCCCTCTAGGCCGAGAACAAAAAATGCATTATGGGAAAAAAATTAGTTTCTCGGAAATGAATAAAATTCGGCACAATATTAGCTGATGGCATCCCGATCCAAAAAGCCAATGAGACCCATACCGTATTTTGTACGGTGTTGCCATGGAGACGACCGAGGCCCACCATGTTATTCCAATGGGACTGACCCGCATATCACACATTATACACAATTACAGCTCGTTAGCGCCCTCTGTAAGGAGCTTGTGGACAGTAGTCATTGAAGTACGGCCCGTCAAGGCCGTCCGATGCTGCTTGTGAAATAAAAAAGATTTGGGGCGCGCTAGCGCCCTCTGCAGGTTGGAGCCATCATTCACATGGAGACACGAAAAATCTCGTTTTGATGTTTACTCACAAAGATTAATGGCACATCAGGGCAATAAAATGTAGTGTGGCCACGTTGGCGCCCTCGGTAGGGTTATGGCGCGGCAATGGAGGCACTGAGGGAGGCCTCCATTACATGGTTGCTAGGCGACCAACAGGAGGTCGGCCATTTCGGGAAACATAGAGTAATCAGCGCCGAAGGCGCCATTTCTCGCCTTTGCTCTTTTATAAACTCGACCTAGGGTGGCAGCGACATTATAAGCAGGTAGGGCGCGGCAGCGCCTCCCGGTTATTGCGGCGGCGTGCGGCAACCGGCGTCAACCGGCCAACGAAACCCCGCGAGGGCCTCTCGATGCCGCTTGCGGCTTTAATTTTCTTTACTTTTTTTCTAAAAATTTCACAATTATACAATCAGCAAAATTAGCTTTACAATTAGCGGCACTGGCAAACAGAGGTTTTAGCTGCATTTCACAGCATGTTAATAAATAATAATAATAATAATGATTAATATTTATTTTTATAAATCATAACAAAAATTCTTCTTGTCATGGTCAATGAATACCCAATTTTTTATCATAAAAGGCACATTGGCCGATATTTGGCACAGCCATTCATAAAGTTTAAGAAAATTAAAGACAGAACTGAAACTTTTCTCATCCTCAACTATTTCTAACTCTTGTTTAAATCTACAGGGAAGATACATTTCCAAGGCATTTGTATGTGAAACTTAAAAGACTGAAGCGGCAAAACAAAAACAGGCATTTATACAGCACAAAATATTTATGTTCTCGTCTTCCCTGTAATCCTATCTCCTAAACTGCATTTACATTTTGGAACACTTGTTTTGCTACTCGTCACCCGTGTTTTCGCTCCCTCGCAGGCTCCTAACCCATAAGCAGATGTACGATACACTAATCGCAGTGGGAAAATCCAGTTACGAGCATAAAACAAATTCAGTGCAAAGAACCAGCGGGAGTGGAGAGGTGACTCGACCTTGAGCTCCGATAACGGGATGATAAACCCGCAGCCCCTCCGTCCGAAAAAGGGATTATCCAGAGCCTGTCTGTCCGAACCAGGCCTGTCCCCCTGGTCAGCTGCCAGCGCCCAATCACATTTGGTCAGAGGGCGGGCGGGTGAGCTTGTCACTAGAAAGACTGGTTGTTCTAAATATGTTTGATATCGTAGAGGTTTGCTGAAAAATGCCATAGATCTAATATCTTTCCAACCGTGTAAACCAACAAACATGTCTATATTAGCTGTTTTTAAACAAAGGTCGTAGTAATAAAATGCAATAAAATGTTTAGATTTTAGTCTTTAGCCTTGTTTTGAACAGTACACATGGGCCTCATTCATGAACAATCAATCAATCAATGGTTTTGTATAGCCCAATATCACAACAGGAGTTGCCTCATAGGGCTGCACCGAACATTAAGGCAATAAAAAAAAGGAAAGTTGAACATTCAAGGTTCATGAACATCATCTAAAGAAACGTCTTAAAACAAAGGTGGTGTGGTGGCGTGACGCATTCTGCCCAGTAGCTCAACAAGGAGCACGCCAGATTTGTAAGATCGAGGCCGATGCCGATCTTTATCAAATAATGATAATGCAGTGAAAATAGTCATGTTTAGGGCTGGGCGATAAATCGAATAAATTCAATTAATACATGCTTTTAAAAACAGACGATGTGGAAAATGTCAAAATCGTAATGTGCCTGTCTCTCACTCTGCTCTGAGCGGAGTGCCGCCATTTAACTCCGCCCCTTTCCCCTCAAGTCTCCATGAAGTAGGTTGTCAATCACAGCAGAGGCATGAGGACGATAAAACCATAGAAATAAAAAGGAGAAATGTCGCCATTTTGGTCCGGCATATGTTATTACGTCAGCCAATGTAATGTAATGTAACTGGCATAATGACTGTTGGGATTGCTACGAATCACAATTTGATATTTTTGCAATATTCTTCCCACATTTTAAAAATACAGGTGAAAAGTTCATTTATTTCTGTAAAATGTGAAACTAATATATGATATAGACTCATGGCATGCAAAGTGACATATGTCAAGCCTTTATTTGTTTTAATTTGGACATTTTTGGCTTACAGCTTGTAAAACCCCCAAAATAAAAAATACAGAAAATTAGAATATTACATGAAATCAATGAAAACATGATTTTAAACAAAGTAATGTGGGCCCTTTGAAAATCCTGCATATGTACTTAGTACTTGGTTTGGGCCTTTTACTTGAATGACTGCCTTAATGCGGTTGCGGGGCATGGATGCTCTCAGCCTGTGGCTCTGCTGAGGTGTTATGGAAGACCAGGATGCTTCAACCAGAGGAATATGACATTTGAATAGGGATGAGCGATATGGCCTAAAATCTATATTATGATATGAAAAAATAAATTTCACGATAACGATATATTTGACGATATAATTGACAATGGACGAATTACTTCAAAATCCCAGCCTATTGGGAAGATTCATTCAGTGATATTTTATTCTTTTTTTTTTTTTTACGGCATAATTGTCTTCCAAATATGATCTACTCAAGCAGTTTACATCCTTCATTTCATTTCACTTTTTCAGAACGTGTCCCCGTGTTCTACAGTCACTGTTTATGCTGCTCTGATGGAGCGGAAGGTAACATAAATTATATTGTGTCCACAACGATATAAAAAATTACAACGATATCAAAACATTATATCGCGATAACGATATGCGATACGATATGGCCCAACCCTACATTTGAAGCCCATGTCCAGGATCCGTCTGTGTGTGGAGGCTTTTAAAGCACTGACTCCAGCCTCAGTCCACTCCTTGTGAAGGTCCCCCACACTTTTGAATGACCTTTTCCTGAAAGTCCTCTCCAGACTTTTATGTTCGTAAAAGTCCTTCTGACTGTTCTTAGAATTTGTTCTTCCAGGGGAACGTTTTCAGATAAGAACAAATTGTGTGAATGCCAAAAATCTTAGAAGGCGTTGAAAAGTTGAAGAAGAGCACATTTGTGCATAAGAACGTGTCGTGAATGAGGCCCATTGTCTTTCTACTAAAAAATCTGAGCTTTAGGTGATCATTTTCTAAATAACTAGCCACCATCTCGACATAGGGCGTATTTGAAGTTCAAAACAGAATATGTTTGATACAATACAGACAACAGCCCATACTTCACTTCACTTGAAACCCAAGGATAGGATGACCATATTGCTCTTCGGTTTGTATTTCATGTAGCTCAACAATCAGTATCAATATTTTGAAGTAGCTGCCTGTGTATGGATCTATGAGAAGAGCCTGACCCACTTATTGCAGTCCTGACGACAGCTGGCGTTATGAACATTGGGTGTGAGTGTATGTGTGTGTGGGGTTTACTTACGTGTGGACCTCGGGCTGCTCCATGAAGCGCTCCACGCTGCAAACACAAACACCGTCAACAACAGGCCTGGTGGGACTCTCTCTCCTTCACCTCCACTGGGATTCACGCGCTACACTGACATCAAGCACATATTGCCAATGAAAAAACAAATATAGCCCCACAAAAAGTCTGACAGAATGTCAATCTCCCTTTAGATTTGGTGAACAGCCTTTCAAATGCACAGTAGAGAGTAGTAAAGTTAAGTTTAATTCACCTAAATGCCCCTGTATCTTATCTGAAGAATTATTTATCAATTTTCAGGGAGAACTTTTGGAGAAACTGATTTTTTTTTACATTATTTCATATTCCGTTTGTTGGATATCCTTTGCCAGAAGAATGAACGGCTCCAAAATGTTAAATAATACAATTGTGGTAGCTTAATCTTTATCATCGTACTACCTTTTACTGTTGTAATTCCTTGAGCCGTGCACCAAAAAGAAAAAACTAATTAGAAAAATTAAAAAAAGGAAAAAATAACACATAGGATGAAGAGAATACTACACTTGCCTTTCCAGAACCAATGAGTTATATTTTTTTGATTTTAAATTACATGTATTAGTTACTGAACTAAAGCATCATGACTGGAGACTATGAGACGTGCTAGCCCTAAAATCATAATTATCATATGAAAACAAGTTGCATGTTGGAACAGGTCTTTATGTTATATTGGCATTAATTTAACAAAACAGTTGCTAAATAGCGAATGCAAACCAGACAATAGCACATTGCTTTTTGTCGGCGAGTTGCACCTTATTAACCATTTGAAAATTGTCCATTACTGCATCCGAGCCCCCAAACGACTCAGCTGCTGACCTACGACTGCTCATTTAGCACGCAAGTACACGCTTGGACTTTCATGTTTCAGTAGTATTAGCGGTAGTATTGATGGTAGTAGCAGGTGCTAACGTGGCACACTGACTGTTTGACCTGTACGTGGGGAGCACCCCTCCTCTCCCCGAGCGCTGACCGCAGGACAACCCCACACGTCGCTTCCACCCCAGCTCTGTGGATGTGTGGGTCTGCTGTGTGATAGACAGGACCGAGACAGTGAATTTCCCACACTCACTCCTACTTCAAGAGTAAATCCGTCAGCGCCCCCTTAAAGCTCCTCCGATAGTACAAGACAAGGCTGTTAACAGACTTCCACAGACAGACACACAAACAGGCAGGTGTTTGTGGAGCCACTTTCCAAGATACAGGAACTGAGACAGCTCTCATTGTAGGGCAGCGACAAGTGCGATACATGTCGAGGAAATAAACTTATTCTATAGTGTCATCTAATCCTACCAACTATGTGACAGAAAACGTTTGGAAACGTTGAGGCAGTTTTTACCAGCTACAGCTCCCTGACACTACACATGGAGAAGCCATATCTTATTAGAAAGCTCAGAACCTCCAACATCGTAATGTAATGTTTTTTCACCAACAAGAAATGTATTTATTTTTGTACATGATGTAGAAGTTTATGTTTTTAGTTTGCTTGTTTGCTTGTAGCAAAAAGGGGTGGGATAGAATAAGTGCTTACTTGCCCACTCCCACTGCTATTCAGACAGAACAAAATATATATTTTTTCCTGCAATTGTAATAAGCACCGGGGCGGCGCCAGGGGGGAGCTAGGGGGTGTTATTGCCAAAGCGCCCTAGTTATCCCTAGAAACATTCCTCAGACGTTTAACATGAAAAGGAGCGAGTAGGACAGGTTTAATTCCAACTAAAGGACAGGGTATTGTCTGAGGCCCAGTGTGACGTTAATGCAGCCGTGCATCAGAGCGCACACTCGGCGACAGCAGGAGTCAGGCTGAGCCTGGGTCATTTTTACAGTTGTTCACTAAATTTGATCAATGAGTTGAAGTTAGACTGGTGTTATAAAGTCAGACACTGCTCCTCTGGTTCTGAACAGAAATCACAGGTTATTATTGTGCACTTTTGATACAGCAGCGTAAGCGCGGCTGAACCTAAAGCACAAGAACAGACCGAGTCCTCCAGCACTAAGACAAAGTCTGGACGAGGAAATTACACAAATTAGAGGAAAAAAGTTCACTTAAGTTTAGTGAAGTTAACCTTTATTAATCTCTGTAGAGTAATGTGTTCTCTGCATTTGACCCATCCTCAATGTCGCTGGGGCGACCTGTAGGAGCAGTGAACTGCTAGCGTGGGCCGGCGCTTGGGGGGGCAATTAAGGACACAATGATGGTATGTATTTTTTTGTCATGAGCGTGTGGGCATATTTGGAAATCAAACAGACTCACAACTTCTACTCCAATAGTGTTTCTTTTCTACACCTTTAATTTAGCATCTGACAGGCAATACCATTGAACCTTAATAATACCTATAATAATAAAAAGAAAAACCCATTTATTCAAAAGTAGAACATTCTAAGCTACTAAACTAGTTGAAGCTATGGAGAATGTAAACTAATGAGCACCAGCATTTTATGATATTTTGAAGATGCAAATCTAGAAATGTAGTGATGAAAAATAAAAATAAATAAAACGCTGTTCTAGTACCAGTGTAGACCTTTAACTTTAAGGTGCAGTACCAAATAAGATCCTTGTATTGCTGATGAATGTCGACAGAATAGCTGTGATAATTGCGGCGTAAGAACTTGGTGTTCCCGTTGACTAAACGAAGTGTCTCTTGACTGACTCCGCATGTGCAGTACAGAGTCTCACCTCTCCTTTAGAATGAACAGGGCGCCCAGCTGCACCAGCACCGTGGAGGCAAACACTGCCAGGACCTCCAGCCGGTCGAACCTACAAGCACACACACACAACATGCATTACTTTTGGATTCTTTCTACCCTCTTATTTTTCTCATTCTTAGCTTATATTTAACTTTCACAAGCTATTCATAAAAGATAAAGCACGTTTTCCCACTTATTTTATAATGGGAGTTGCTTTAATAATATATCTAATCTTAATGTGCGCAGAATGCTGTGGCTAACTTCCTGTAGGCCAGTGTATGCTAACGACTATTTCCTGTCCACGGTGTTAAACATAAATTAAGCTAAACAACGAAATGAGTAATTTAGTGCCATACTAATTTCCTCACCAATATGATGTACTCAAGCAATTTACATCCTTCGTTTCATTTAACTTTTTAAGCACTTGCCTTTGTGTCCTACACGGTCAGTCTCATGGAAAGCGCTTTGTGACCATGTCTGTGAAAGGCGCTATATAAATAAAGATCTTCTTCTTCTTCAGTGTTTATGCTGTTAAATTATATCGGTCCACAACGATATCAAACAATTATATCTCGATAACGATATACGATACGATACGGCCCACCCCTACTTCAGATCCAAGATTTGATGCTGTTGGTCCAGGGACAGCATTGGAGCATTGCTCCACGTCATGGAGCACTAACATACAGGAAGTGTATGCTGCTGTGCTGTTGGGCGGGTTGCTATTGCACTGTTGGTGACCTCGTGACTTGACGCTGAGGTCGGGGGTCGATCCCATCAGTTGGCCGGCATTAGCGGCTTACTGGTCATATAGAGGTTAAAGCTGATGTGGGCTGTCAGTGATCTGATGGCCAAACATAATGCTGTGTGTGCGCACTCGGTCAAGTGCATTATGGATTACTGCTAATGAGATGTACGCACATGTAAATCCCATCAATTATAACCATCTTCCCTGTCCCTGCTGAAAAAAAAACGGAAAAAAAAGTTTGGTGTGTCTCCCAGGTGGCTTGTGGCAAACTTTAAACAACACTTTTTATGGATATCTTTAAGAAATGGCTTTCTTCTTGCCACTCTTCCATAAAGGCCAGAGTTGTGCAGTATACGACTGATTGTTGTCCTATGGACAGAGTCTCCCACCTCCGCTGTACATTTCTGCAGTTCATCCAGAGTGATCATGGGCCTCTTGGCAGCATCTCTGATCAGTTTTCTCCTTGTATGAGCTGAAAGTTTAGAGGGACGGCCGGGTCTTTGTAGATTTGCAGTGGTCTGATACTCCTTCCATTTCAATATTATCGCTTGCACAGTGCTCCTTGTGATGTTTAAAGCTTAGGAAATCTTTTTGTATTCAAATCCGGCTTTAAACTTCTCCACAACAGTATCTCGGACCTGCCTGGTGTGTTCCTTGTTCTTCATGATGCTCTCTGCGCTTTAAACTGACCTCTGAGACTATCACAGAGCAGGTGCATTTATACGGAGACTTGTTTACACACAGGTGGATTCTATTTATCACCATTACATGGGTTAAAGTTGAAAAAATTCATGAGCCTGAACTTTTATGAATCATAGAATGATCACTAAGTGTTTTTATAAGCGCCTTTATACGCTCATACATATTATTTATATCTATTTAATGCCAACAACTGATGTTTATTCACTTGTTGGCAATAAATACATCATCTGCAAGTACCCCTAGTTTGGATTTGTGTGATAATGTAAAAAAAAAAATATATACCACATCACAGTAAGTGAATATACTATTTTCTTTTTTTCATTATTATTGATGTTATTACTAATATTTTAGAAATGTGTAAACTGATTAAACATCCAAACTAGACATCAGACGCGGTCATTGAAGTAGGGGTCTCACTGGTAGTGGTCGCTCCTAGTGATGGGATTTTCGGCTCTTTTGGCTCCCAAATGGCTCTTCTTTGTTTTACATAATACAGCTTAAATTTAGGAGAGGTTTTGATTCATGGCTTGTAAACTGAGCTTTTCGACTATTCCCTGCACAAAACAACTATAATTAAGAAAGAAATGAAAAAGAAAAGAATAATATTTCTTTTCTATTGCTATAATGAAGTGATATTGGCGTATAGTGGTGTTGTTTTGTCTTCAGGAATCAAAGTTGACTTTTCCAGGTGGTAGAGGCATTGTTTATTATAGCAATACACGCACTTTTAAGGCTGGTACATATATGTACATATTTTTTTTAATTTACAGTCAAAATCCTTAGTGTTTCTCCCATAGCGTCTCCCCAGTCCCTCTGCCTGTAGCTCAGTCTGTAGCTGCTCGAGCCTCACGCTGAGAGAGGAACACAGACTTCAGACATCACTGGTCCAAACTTTAGCCTGGACTCCTGTTGTACTTCTGCTTTAGTGGCTTTTGTAACCAGCTCATACACCTGTGGAAAAGGCCGACATTACGACGTGTATCGCCGCTCCGCGCGTGATCGCACTGTTTTTCACTCCACAAACCCAGCGCAACTTTATCTAACCATAAAACCGAAAATATGAGGCGGATCTTTCTCAAATAAGGAGTGGCTAAAAGCTAGAGATGTACTGACTACATTTATGGATTAGTTTAAGTTTGTAGAGATCTAGATTTTATGTAAACAGCAGGTTTGTTCCTTGTGGACGGGCAGCAGCTGCAGATGTTTTATCTCCCCGAACTCATTTTAGTTTAGTTTAGTTCTCTTACTCTCTTTTTCTTTTAGTCTTTGCCCTTCTCTATTCATCTCTAATGTAGCAGAGAGCAGTGCATGTAGAGCTTGATAAACATGCAATCTTTAAAAATAAAAAATAAATGGCTCACTTGTGAGACTCGGCTCTCATCGTTCACTTAACCGACTCGTTCGCGACCGCCCCATCACTAGTGGCTCCTGGTAGCGTAGTTGTGTGAGGTAGAGAACGGACAGCTGCAATGTGACGACTGTCTAGTTCGTGGCGATGAAAAACTTTCTTGCCACTTGTAGCATAGATTAGCTTCCTGGAGCACAGTACGCAGAAGCTAGCACCAGCTTCTCTCAATTTTCTGCACCAGCTGCCAAAAGGTTTATCATCTCGGCCCTTTTCCTCCACCCACGACCAGCGCCATTCATTTTTAACTCCCTCGTCTACTACGGCGATATTTTCCCCAGTTTTCAAAAAGTTGCGCTCCATTCCGCTGGAGAACTTGTTTCGTGTAGTTTTCGTGCTAGCCGTTGCGCTGGCTGAACACCGCGCGTGCAGCGCTCGCGTGCAGCGATCACGAGCGCGCTCACAACACAACCTTGGCCAAAAGTC
The DNA here is from genome assembly GCA_021464625.1 of Proterorhinus semilunaris. Lineage (NCBI taxonomy): Eukaryota > Metazoa > Chordata > Actinopteri > Gobiiformes > Gobiidae > Proterorhinus > Proterorhinus semilunaris. The sequence goes on from CM038357.1 coordinate 31,873,600, forward strand.
CCGCGCCAGTCTACTCCTGATTTGCTGTGTTTTGTTGCGCTATACACACGCAATCCTTTCATACAATTGATAGAGCACACTTGAACCTTTTTCAAATGACAGCAATCATAATTTATTTATATATTAAAAAAATAAATAAAGGTGATTTATTTTTTTTCCTCACGCCGGATTTCCGGCACGGTGCCGGAAAACTTTAAGCCATGCCATTAGTCATTTAGGTCAACATTGGATCATTCAGAGATCCTCACTGAACTTCTGGAGAGAGTTTGCTGCACTGACAGTAAAGGGGCTGAATAATTTTGCACGCCCAATTTTTCAGTTTTTTATTTGTTAAAAATGTTTGAAATATACAATACATTTCGTTTCACTTCATGATTGTGTCCCACTTGTTGGTTCTTCACAAAAAGCCTGAAATGTGGCTAAAGGTCGAAAAGTTCAAGGGGGCCGAATACTTTCGCAAGGCACTGTATTTGACCCTGGGGATGGTGCACTCAGGACGATGAGAAGTGTTTGCGCCATACATAAAGTTTTGCATTTGGGCCAAAAAGTAAATTTTTGTCTCAGCTGACCAAAGCACCTTCTTCCACATGGTAGCTGTGTCCTCATATGACTTCTAGAGAACTTCAAACGGGATTTCTTATGGCCTCCTTTCAATAATGGCTTTCTTCTTGCCACTCGTCCATGAAGGCCAGATTTGTGTAGAGTACGACTTATAGTTGTCCCATGTACAGATTCCCCCAGCTCAGCGGCAGTACGTCGCAGCTCCTCCAGAGTTATCTTGGGGCACTTTCTAACCAGTGCTCTCCTTGTTCGGTCTGTTAGTTTAGGTGGACGCCTGTGTCTTGGTAAGTTCGCAGTGGTGCTATACTCTTTCCATTTCTGAATGATAGATTGAACAGTGCTCCGTGAGATGTTCAAATCTTGGGAAATCTTTGTATAACTTAACGCTGCTTTAAACTTCTCCACAGCTTTATCCCTGACCTCTCTGGTGAGCTCCGTGGCCTTCATGATGTTGTTTAGTGACCAATACACTCTGACCATAGCTCTGAGGCCCTCACAGAAAAGCTGGAATTATACTGAGAGTAGATTACACACAGGTGGCCTCTATTTAATGGTTAGGGCAAGGTGTGAACATTCTGCAGTCATTAGGAATGTTATAAAGGCAATTTAATGCACTCAGAAAAATGCTGTATGAATATTTATGCACGCCACACTTTTCACTTTTCAATTTTTTGAAAAATAACAGAATCGTGCATCATTTTGCTTTCACTTCACAGTTGTCTGTTACTTGTGTGTGAACTTTCAGTAAAAAAATTCAAAATAAAATCTTTACGTTGTTTAGGGTTGTAAACATGACAAAATGTGCAAATGTTCAAGGTGTATTAGTACTTTCGCAAGGCACTGTACTTATTTTCTACCATAATTTGCAAATAAATTCATTTAAAAAATTTCCCCCTCATTTTGTCTCTCATAGTTGAGGTATACCTATGATGAAAATTACAGGCCTCTCTCATCTTTTTAAGTGGGAGAACTTGCACAATTGTTGGCTGAATAAATACTTTTTTCCCCACTGTATAAATCATGTAATTTTGGAATGAACTTTTAAAAAGCCATGTAAACAAACTAGAGCAGTCTGATTGAAAGGCACACTCATTACGCTAAATCCCTTGCGCTCCCGTGAGTTCAGTAGGACGCACACGCTCGGCTGAGCCGGTTCTCTGCACTGTACATCAACTACTGTGCTATACGTCCAACAGATGACGGCACACAAACACTTTCTGGCCAACTGACGCTAAACAAGAGATTTGCATTCGATCATCGCTCCTCAACGCCTCACGGTCAGGGGTCAGCCGCAAATACACTGTTGGCCAGTTGTCTCCCTCTCCGAGAGCACACAAACAGCCAGAGGGAGTAAGCGATAGCGTCGAGCCGCTGCTGAGGCCGATGGCACATTTGGGTTGGGAAGAAAACTTCCACGAAATCTAAAATCTTCCAAACAAAATAAAAAAAAATGTAAACCTTACCTCAATGTTCTTAGCCTGTAAATTTCATCTTTGTACAAAGAATAGCTTGATTTACTACAAAGAAGTGTATTTTTTGTTCTAAGTTTGCACTATCATTTACCCATTGAATCAAAAACAGAAATGTGCATCAATGAGAATACAATTTTATAAATACATTTGTATGGGCTCATCAGAAGGGTGTAATGGTACACAGGAATTATTGAACCGTTTCGGTTCAGCACATTTGGTTTGGTCCACTTGTGCACTGTTTGGGTACCATTTGGTCCATTTATTTAGCAGCGCAAGTTTAAATGCAGCGGTACCACAAAATGCATCAGACGCAGCTCAACTTTACCTGGATGATCCAGAAGGACGACAGGTAAAGTTGAGCATCACTGGAATATGGACGAGCAAACAGACGAGGAAACAGCGGTGCCACTTTAAGGAACAGGCCACCGTTTTCCATACTGAGATAAGTTCTTACCTGAGCTCAGACGAGTTGATGCGTACCTGTCTGGTCTTTGTCGAGTCCGTGGAAGAGCTTGGTCGCTTCCAACTTCACCCCATTTGGAACTATAGGAATATGCTAGGGGAGGCCACATTTTCTTTGGTCGTTTTGCGTGACTGAGGGCACGCACAAAGACCAGACAGGTACATAAAGTTTTAATGTTAAAATAACTTGTTTATGAGTGTTTCTTCGTAATGTCCTGGCGGAGACCTCACGTTCACGGCATCTGTTCCGTGTAGCTCCAGTAAGTCCAAACCCCACCTAAACGCTGTGTAGGTGTAGTTTTGAAAGACTTGGATAGTTTAAAAATGTATTAGTATAATCACTGCCACCACTCAAAAGGAAGCTCTGATGAATAATACACCAAAATATGCCCAAGGAGAAGTATGTCACTCAATAGCATCCAAGTGTCCCACCAGCGTGTCCTGGGCCTTCCACGAGGCCTCCTCCCAATAGGACATGCCTGGAGCACCTCCCGAGGGAGGCGACCAGGAGGCATCCGATACAGATGCCCTAGCCACCTCAGCTGGCTCCTTTCGACGTGGAGGAGTAGCGACTCTAGTCCGAGCTCCTCCCGGGTAACTGAGCTCCTCAAACGATAGCAAAAGGTGCGCCCAGCCACCCTGCGAAGGGAACTCATTTCGGCCGCTTGTTGATCCTATCCTTTCGGTCATTACCCAAATCTCATAACCATAGGTGAGGGTGGGAACGTAGATCGATCGGTAAATCGAGAGCTTTGCCTCAGACTCAGCTCCCTCTTCACCACAACGGTCCGATACAGCGACCGCATCACTGCTGACGCCACACCGATCCGTCTATCGATCTCACGCTCCATCCGTCCCTCACTCGTGAACATGACCCCGAGATACTTGAACTCCTCCACTTGGGGCAAGGACACCCCAACAAACCTAAAAAAAATTGTTTCGCTGCACTTAAACTTGTGTGCTAAATAAATGGATCAAAATTGTACCGAAACGGTTCGAAAGAGACTGAACCAAACGTGCTGAAACGAAACAGTTCAATATTTGAAGTGTACCATTACACGCCTAAGCTTGTCAGACACTCATTCAAACCATGTAAATGATGTTTACTTGTATCGAAGTTTTCAAGATTTTACATAAATATAGTATTACTGATCCCAGATAAAAGGTACTGCATGTGTGGTAAGTAATGTATCATCATCTCTGGTTCTCAGGTTGACTAGGTCCTGTACTAGTCCTCGGTGTGTGGACATTCATTTCCCTTGACAAGTCAAATAAATGTGAAATAAAGTACTCTGAAAGCCTACACAGTTACAACAGCATCTTAGCCATTCAAGGGACACCGTCAGATGTTGGCGCCCTGTCGCCTGGACGTGTTGAAGCGCACGCCGGAGTGTGACAATGGACTCACCCAAACGAGTAGACCTGACTGGGCTTCTTCATGGCCACCCAGGAGCTGATGAGACAGGTGATCAGGCTGTGGGGCGCGGACAGGGCGAGGACGGGGAGAAGACAGCGGGAGACAGACAGAGACAGGCAGATCAGTGACAGTGAGCCATCAGGAACACAAACAGGCTCAGGGTCAACGGCAGTTCAACACTTCAGGAACACATTCAAGGAAATTCACCAACAAGTCTGATACATACAAACAAGAATTATGCTGAATCTTGGGTCCGTACTGTGCAAAATGTCCAGTTTTTCAAACAGGGCCACAGTTTACGATAGAACTGTACAGGCTTGAATTCATGTTTTAACTAGCAGCTGGTACATTTCAGACCCCCGATTAGGAAAAGTGCCTTGAAACGCCGCTCAAGTTATTCTTGCATGTTGTAAACTTGAATGTATCACTGTGGCCCAAGTTCAGGCATGAGCTCAATACAACAATTGCAGTGGAGATGAGAAGTGTAGCTGATAATAAAACTTTAACTTAACTACTAGAGCTCGACTAACATTGTTTTTTCTAAGGCTGATACAGATTTTTGGAGATGTTGATTGGCCAATGGCAATATTTTTGGCCATCTTTTAAAAATGTCTGATCTATAATCCAGTGTGTGAGACACGACATTCAACTAATGGTAGCATTTCATTAGCTGGCAGTTATAGCATTAGCTGTTTGGTTAACAAACAAGTTTATTCAGCTGAAACGCTCTGTTTACCAGTAACCAGTTGCCATTTCAAGAGCTTTGAAAATGTTGTTTCATGACACAACCCTAAATAAAGTGATACAATTTATGTCAAATATCAGTAGTTGCAGGGCTGGGTACTGGTAAAAAAAAAGTTTAGGTTCTGATATATCGAAAGCGGGTACTGTATCTTAAGCTCCAAGTTTTGATGCTGCTGGTCCACGGACAGCATTAAAATAAGTGACTTGGTTGCTTTAGCTCAAATCTTGAACAAAACAAATTTTACCTTATTTTTGTCACAGTTTCTCCAATTTTTCCCAAATTATTCCCCATTTTGCACACATTTCTTGACATTGGTCTCTGTTTTCTGGTTCTAGACGAAAAATATTTTAGCATAGGTATCGGAAAGAGGATCGTTCAGGTATCGGTATTGAAAACCAAGTATCGCAAAAGTACCCAGTCCTGACCAAAAGTAATTGTGCAAATGCTGTCTGTGAAAAGTAAAGCAATCGAACCAAGCTTTCAAACGAGGTGCTTGAGTGTGATGTCTGATAACTGATATTGGCCGGGCTTGGGTTAGTACTATGGTGTGTAGAGCGCAGCACACTCACCTGAACAGGTCGAAGATGGTGAGGTACGTGTATGCGGTTAGGGCTGTGAAGACAAAAGGACACAAAAACACTGTTACCACACATGATAAACACAAGTGGAACTGTGCGCTTGATCACTCAAACACAGATAAATCTCAAACATGCTGTACTCAATGTCAGATCATTAAAAAACAAGTCCTTTTTAATAAATAGTTTTATTTCCTCTTATAATCTAGACTTTATGTTTTTAACTGAAACATGGCTTGACAAAAACAATGGAAACGCAGTTTTGATTGAGTGTAGTCCATCAAATTTCAATTTTGTGTCTGAAACACGCCAAAACCAAAGGGTCTGTGCCATATTCAGGGACAATATAGTCATCCACAAATTGTCATTTGGGGGTTTTCAATCATTTGAGTATGTGTCTTTCAAAATGGAGATAAAACAATCTTCCATACTTTATATGACTATTTACAAACCACCACAGAATTGTTTTATTGAAGATTTTATTGAATTACTTTCATTTATATTGACTGATTTTGATTGTTTAGTTATTTCAGGTGATTTTAATGTGCATGTGGATGTGACCAATGACAGGCATGCAAAAGAACTTAGCGCTGTTCTTGAAATGTTTGGTTTAACTCAGCACGTGAGTGAAGCGACTCACAACAAAGGCCACACTCTAAATCTAGTTATTACAAAAGGTGTTAATATATCAAATGTGAATGTTGTTGATGTTGCTTTATCTGATCATTTTTGTGTCTTCTTTGACCTGTCTGTTACACCCAAACCAGAGGCTGGGCCTGGAGTTATTTAAAGAAGACACATAAATGATACAACAAGGACACAGTTTATGGAAATGATCAGATTTGAAAATCCTCCATGTTCTAATGTTGATAATCTGTTGGACTCTTACACATCAAGCGTCTTAAATGTTTTGGATACTATTGCTCCTGTCAAGGTTAAAATGGTTAACAATAGACAAAGGGCACCTTGGAGAAGTGAAGATTCGGTCAGGGCACAGAAAAGGGAGTGCCGAAAAGCCGAACGGAAATGGCGCAAGTCAAAGCTCCAGGTTCATTTTGAGATATACAAAGAAGTGCTTTGTGAGTTCAACCAGATTTTGCGTGGAGAAAGGGAGAAGTACTTCTCTAAAATCATCGCAAACTGCAGAAACAATTCTTGTGTTCTGTTTTCCACAGTAAACAGATTAACTAACCCTCCAGTTTCGTTGCCCTTAGAACTAATCTCTACATCTAAGTGCAATGAGTTTGCAATATTTTTTTATGACAAAGTCCAAGGCATTAAAAATGCCATAATTTCAACAACACAAATAGCAACCCTGACACCAGATAAACACATTTCACACCTGTTACTGACAAAACAATGGAAGAGGTTATCTCCGGTCTGAGTTCATGCACATGCTGCCTTGATGAATTGCCCACTAGATTTCTGAAGTCTGTGCTGACCAGCTTGTTACCACAACTTGTTCAGTTAGTTAACATCTCATTTGAGACGGGAGCATTTCCAAAGGCCTTGAAAACCGCGGTCATTAAGCCTCTTCTAAAGAAGAGCAGCCTTGATACTGAACAACTACCGGCCCATATCAAACCTACCATTCTTAGGAAAAGTTCTGGAGAAAGTAATATATCAACAGCTCACTTACTTTCTCCTATCTAACAATGTGTTTGATACTTTCCAGTCAGGATTTAGGCCCCACCACAGCACTGAGACAGCTCTGATCAAGGTGACAAATGATATCCGTATGAACACCAACGCAAGTAAGGTCTCAGTTTTAGTTCTGCTGGACCTGAGCGCTGCCTTCGACACAGTGGACCACGGGATCTTACTTCACAGGTTAGAAAACTGGGTGGGAATCTCTGGTACTGCGCTAAACTGGTTCAAGTCCTATCTGGAGGATAGGACGTACTTTGTCAAAATTGGCAACTGTGTCTCAGACAAAATTTCCATGACCTGTGGAGTCCCCCAGGGGTCAATCTCGGGACCCCTCTTATTCAACTTGTACATGCTTCCATTGGGTCAGCTAATAAACAGCAACAATGTGTCGTACCACAACTACGCAGATGACACTCAGATCTATGTGTCACTGACGGCTGGTGAACATGGGCCTGTAGATACTCTGTCACTGCATCGAACAGATCAGTTTGTGGATGCAAAACTTTCTCCAACTACACTCAGACAAAACTGAGATCATTGTTTTTGGCTCACAGACACAAAGACAAAGTGTTATCAGACACCTTGAGTCTCTCTCTCTAAAACCAAAAAAATCAGGTTAGAAATCTAGGAGTAATCATGGACTCAGACCTGAACTTAAACAGCCACATCAAAGCAATAACATCATCAGCTTTTTACCATCTGAAAAACATTGCTAAGATCAGAGGAATAGTGTCAAAACCAGACTTGGAGACACTCATCCATGCATTTGTCTACAGCAGGTTAGACTACTGTAACGGCTGCTCACTGGCCTTTCTAAACGAGCTGTTAGACAGCTGCAGAACATCCAGAACGCTCCTGCTCGAGTCCTGACAAGAACCAGGAAATACGACCATATTAGTCCAGTGCTCCGGTCTCTGCACTGGCTTTCTGTCACTCAGAGAATAGAATTTAAAACAGCTCTGCTTGTGTACAAGTCGTTTCATGGTTTAGCACCAAAGTACATCTCTGACATGTTAGAGCCGTATGAACCATCTCGGGCCCTGAGAACTTCAGGGAGGGGTCTCCTGGTGGTTCCCAGAGTCAGGACTAAACACGGTGAGGCTGCGTTTCAGTTTCATGCAGCAAAAATCTGGAACAGTCTTCATGAGGATGTGAGACAGGCCTCAACTCTGACAATGTTCAAATCCAGGCTGAAAACAGCTCTTTTTACCCGAGCAGATGAAAACTGAATATTTTATTTGAACTCTTGCCTTTTACTGTAATTGATTAATTTTTATGTTGGATGTTTTAATGATTGATTTGATCTGTTTTCTTGTAATTTTATGCAACTGTGAAAGCACTTTGAATTGCCTTGTGTGTGAATTGTGCTCTACAAATAAACTCGCCTTGCCTTGATCCTTTGTCTGTTTCGTATTTTCTATGTACTACAACACAACAAAAAGTGGGATTATGTAAGATCAAGTGCATCATGTCATTAAGGTCATTTAGTTCGTCTGTTGGGCGTTTGTTCACTCAGCCAATAACTTTCCCCAGCCAGTGGCCAATGACTGGACGGGGTCAATTACCCACTTTAGCCCACTAAGAGTTTCTCAGGTCGTCCTCAGTGGCGCAGTGAACCAGTCTACCTGCCATGTCTGTCCATCTGTCTGCCTCTAAGCCCCACCAAACCAGCTTTCTGTAATCAGCCTGTGCCGTGGGGGCCAGCCGAGCGGATTAGCATGGCTTTGTGTGGAGAGGAACATTTTGTTTCCCCAGCAGCTCGGTCCATGTTGGCCAACCTGACGCCGTGTAATCCTGACAGAGGCTCAGGGAGCACACAGAGAGCGATAGAGAGAGAAGGGCAGGGTGATAGGACGGGGCGAGCGAGGAGATGGACAGGATGGACGGGCTGCAGACGAGACAAGCGAATGGACAGGTGGACAGGGAGTGAATGGGAGACGCTCAAAGGACTTAAACACTTTACAACTACTCTCACTCACAGAGTAGAGATCAAAGTTAGGGTAACTCTGCATGAATTAGTTCAAAAAGGTTTATTTTTTAGATCGCGGCATGAGGCAGATAGGCACTGTTAACTCATTATTGTACTTTCTAAAGTGGCCAAATTAACATTTACGACTGTTATTTCCAGTTTTGCGGGTAACGTAGTACAAAAGTAATAAGTTACAATAACATGTTTGTTTTTTCAGTAACTAAGGATATAACATATTACTTAAAGCCACACCGCGTAGAATTTTACCCAATAAATAAAATTGAAATACAATCATTTTATGACAGATATTTTCATCATTGAAAAAATACCTCATAAATGTACAAACATGAACCTTTGCTGGGAGCGGCTCAGATCTCCTAAGACATGACTGTAACTTTACTGGGAGTGGGTACGTCTCCAGCTCGTCTCCATGGAGATGTGACTAAAGAGATTTAAACAGGTTAGGTTTTCATCCAAATCAATTCTTTGATCACCCACTGCAGTAATAGCATTTTCTGTTTTCTGGTCATTAGGAGCATTTTTGTACTGATGGCAACTATATAGTCCAAAATGTTACACTGTGTGCCTTTAAACAAAATATGGGAATATATTCGTTACATTTCATGTAACTTGAGTTACAAGTGCATTTAAATGCCTGAATGAAAAAATGCCAAACTCCCCCCCCAAATAAAATACAGCATAACAAATCAAGCTGGACACTGGTGTAAAAGACCTGTAAGTCTGTAGTTAATGTCCTCAAAACCAAACACGTGAGAACGGGGGAAAGCAAAGGAAAAGAAAATCTCTGACTACACTTTGCTCATTGGCATTATTACTATTTTCAGTTTATATTTTGCCAAAAGTAACTCAAAGTAGTATAACTCAGCTAAATTTTTGAAACAGTAATATGTAATACAAACATATTACATCTTTAAAGCTGTAATAACTAATATAGAATATATTACAATTTTTAAGCAACTTTCCCAACTGGTTATTTCCAATATTAGATCACACTTGTTTGGTTTCTGGAGGGTTCCTAATACTTTACAGAATTAAACAGATTGACATTTGAGATATTCTCTTTTCTTTGTGTGTATGGGATGGGAATATAGCATACACTCTAATATGCCATTGCCACAACATTGCTACCCTATACCATAGAAAATAAAATGGTATCAGGTTTATTCTGGCTACAGTAGGCTACTAAAAGCTTAAAGGTTTGGCATATTTGAATTGTTGCATATCCAAAAAAAGAGTGGAAACTTTGGTTCAGTTTTAGCAAACTTGCCAACATTAACACCTCTGATCAGCAGAAACCACATCAGAACCGCTCATATTTGTGTGCACCCATTGACCACACGGTCCTCCTGGTCAGGCCTCTACTCGCTGACCACGATCGCGGGTCAAACAAACGCAGAGCCGCATAGAGCCACGGGCAATCGGGCATCTGCCCGGTCAATTTAGCCTCACAGTAAACGATAGCTATCCATTATCATAGCTTAGCTTGTAGATGCTCTCACATCTCACGCAGCTATTGTCAAATATGAATGCTAGTCATTGCAAAACTTGGATTAGTAGATTTGTAGTTTATTGCACATGTTTCATCAACAATTGGCCATAGCCGATCTTAGCGTCTTTGACGTTTGGGGACAAACTAGGGGCTTTGGGCTAGGGGTGGGCGATATGGCAAAAATAGAATATCACGATGTTTGAATTATAAACTTACGATTTTGATTTTATCATGATTTTTATAATGACTTAAAAATTACTTAAATTATACACTTAAGAAGAAAAATACTACACTAATTTATTCAACTTTGTGATAATCAACACAGCAATAATAGACTTGGACCTAAAGCAAACTCACTTTATAAATGAAAAACAAAATAGAACTCCAGATAATAAAATTAAGTAGAAGCAAGTTAAAGAGTAAGTTTGGCAAAGGCTTGTTGTTCGTGTCTGTTGCTGTTTGGCCTTTTTTTCTGAGACGTCTCTCTCATGACGTCGAGCTGCTGTAAATATAACGCTCTGTCGCTGTCGACCCTTTCACAATAAGAGTCTTATCAAAGCGATAACATGCAGTGACGTTTATTGTGTAAAACTCAAACAGGAAGAAGTTTGTCACTGTTAGGTAAATTTACAATAATGAACTCAGACTGACAGTGTTTTTGGGGAACTTTTATATTGTCAAAGACATGGATAAACAGCGCATTTGTGAACACGGTCCAGGATTTAAATTAAACAAATGAGAAGATGCGGCGCCTACAGAACTGTGAGGACGAAGACACGCTCGCTTCTTCGCACATGTGCCGCCAGGTAAATAAACAAACACACGCTGAGATCTACGCAGAGCAGCGCGTTGCGGGGGAAAGACATATAAATACTGCTGAAATAGAGACTGAACGCTAGGTTTAAAAGCTCTAGATTGAGGAGTCTGGTTGTGTATTCGCACTGTAGAGGAGCGTCTCGCTGCCAAACGCTCGCATTAGCATCTGACATTGCGTAGCAGTAAGTGCGTGGCTTGGGTTTTCGTCATCGACGGTGAAAAGAGTCAACTGTGCAGAAGAACTTAGAACCGTGATAAAATGATCCCACAAAAATAACAGATCGTCAGCTCTGGAGATCGTAAGACGGTCCAATATCGTCATATCGCCCAGCCCTACTTTGGGCGCAATTTTGACACTTGAGAAGCATGCGGTCTGAACGTACTATAACTCCAGCAACACCACCCCTCACCTTTCACAGTCTCTCACTCTTCTCCTTCCCTTATGAATGAACCTTTTGGAAGAAAACGAATGAATTCTATGACTGAAATACTAGTCTGACTCATACAACGATCTTTTGCTGTAAACTTTTAACAATGGTCCAATCAACACAAAATAAAGACATTCTTTTATTCTCTAGGCCATTAGGTATGACTTCAAATGATTTTGGTCTCGACTGCACAAATGGTATATTTTCAGAATAAAGCGCCTCATTTTGAAACCAAGTGCCTCTCCGTGACCAATCAGACTCCCGAGTCCGCAGCGCACTATTGTTTGGATGTTTGTTCTGGTTCAGGCCGGAGTTATTTTGATCCGCGGCGGCTCGTCTTCTCCGCGCGATCGATGCGGTTTGATGTCACCGTGTTGTGTCGAATTAAAAGCTGCAGACGATAAAAGCAATAATAATACAAACGCTGACATCACAGTGACCCCGGCTGGAGCGGCGGGGGCCCGGACACGATCGATGGGCGGGCTGAAATTTCCCCCAACCCAAGCACTGCTAGGTTTACATGTCGCGCGCACACACACACACACACACCCGTAAAGAATAAGAAAGGCAGACGCTCGATGGACTCTAGAAACGTGCTGCTTACAAACACTGACACCCAGAGGACGAGTGCATGCGATACCGATAAGTCATGTCTCAGAGCGCTGCACCCGATATCAGCAAAAACAAGGGACAATATAAAAAAAAAAAACAAGACTTGCTCCTGAAATAAGAAGAAGTCGCAGTGTGTGTCTGAGTAAAAATACATGAAGCCATGGATAATCTTGTTGAGGACGAAAAGGACTTTCTCTGCTTTATACTTTATAGTGCATCTAAGTGTCTTTTCACAAATGTCTACTTTTCCAATTGACTGAAGGGGGGACAATAAACAGGAAAAATATCAGGTGCACGGCCTCCGTCTTTATACTAGTTTTTATACGCTAGTATTTTCAATTTTGTCACGAGGAGTTTACACAGGATTCTTGGATGCAATAATGAACTGATATTTTTTGCAAACAATACGAAATGTGGGTGACCACCTTCAATGGCTGATCTTAATAATTTATGAAAATCAGCGTCAAAGTATCATTCGCTAATTTGGCCTTGTAGCTCACATACACTGTGAGCTACAAGAGACTGCAATAGGTCACAAAATATCCCAATCTGGAAAGACGGGACACTAGATATTGTCAATTTTATAAAGTGCGGATCGAGGTTTATGTATGTATGTAGCAGCAAGTCAAATTTGAGGCTGAAGATTTGGGAAACATTAGATCATGCAGAAGAATTATGTAAGGGTTAGGTTTGGGAAAGTAAATTTGACAAATTGGGCAAATACATATGTTAAAATGGACAACCGATTACTGAAAATGTAGGTGAATGACTTTTGATCATACTTTTTGTATTTTTGAAGAATTTAGGGATTAAAAGATCAAGGAAAGAACCGATGTAATGCCTTTCAATGGCAATCGAGGCACAGCTCATTTGATGCTTCAACCCAGCAATGTTCTGCCACAGTACACGGCTTTGTCTGATTTTACACATCTACTGTTTCCATTAGTAGTTGTGGGGCGCAGAACTCTGGAACACGCATTATATTACCGAAGGAACAACAAAACGGCGAGCCAAGGTTTTGTGAGCCGCGATGAGAACACCCCGGACAAATACTGCCTTTTGATGGAGTATATGAAACTATTCAGAGGTGTAAAAGGAAAGAAGCACGAGGGCGAAAATACAAACAATGAAGGTAAGATAAATGTGCCAAAATATGTGAGCGAAACAAGTTTCAAACTGTGGAAGTCTGAGGTAGTTGAGCGTAAACCGTTAGCTAGGGCTGCCCCGAGTCGTTTCCAGCTCTCACAATCCCCCCCAGACAACCCGATTTTCCAAGCGAGTAACACATTGCAAAACATTCTAGCTACTAGAAGAAAAGTCCATTACCTCAGCTAAAAACAGAGCACGAATATCTCTTCCGTTTAGTGTTTGGTTGTTGTGTCCTTAATTTAAGTATTTAACTTCTGCATTTGTGAGTGGTCAGAGCACAGGTTTGAAGAGAGGTAAGCACAGTTGAGGGCACACGTTGACATGAACATTTAACAGGGTTTAGGCAGCACACTGAGCCGGGGCCGGGTACAGGAGTGGAGACAGACGAAAGAGGGGAATATGAGAGGAGCATCCATTATTAATGCCGTCTGCAGAGGAGCAGCCCCAACACTCGCCTCACTTCAGTGCGCCTTATACTAACCTTTCACACACGCGCGGGCTTAGTTCAACTTGTTATACAACATGGCATACCGAGGGAAACTTATTACCATTGCTGCACAACTATTTGTGGTTTTCTGGGCACATAATTTACATTTCCCAACTAATTACCGTTTTGGTGAATTGCTGAAAGCGATATACATACATACATGCATACACACACCGGAGGAAGTTCGAGCATTTAGCATACAAACTACATCAGGCTAATGTGTCATTTGCATTTTGGAGAAATCAGAGGCCCAAGATGCACGGCGACGTTCTGCGTGCTCGTCCTCGAGGCTCTAATCTAAACCCGCCCCAAATGGTAGTGTTCTTTCCGATACCAATTTTTTCCGATACTTGAGTTCAGAGTAGTTGCTGAGACCAAGCACAAGTCCGATACCACAGCAAGTGAATAAAAACAATGTCGAAGCCTGTAAAAAATATGCCAAAACCTACAGCACATGGCTCATTATACAGATTAAGCAAAGTCTGTGCACTGTGACTTATGCTGCTTGGTTCTACGTAGGCTGCAGAGCCAAAAAAACACAATTTAGTATCAGATTGAACCACGTCTGAGAGGGTTTAAAACTAGTATTGATACCATTAAAAATGTATATGGCCATTTATATCGTATGCAAATCTTGCAAATTTTAATTAAAAGGGAAGGATAACTTTTGGAAATGTTTCCAGATGAGACATTGTGTGACCTCCAAATTCAAAGAGGGTATTGAAAACATTATTTTAGAATATGCCAACGGACCGCCACACAGCTTCACAGTTTTAAACGCTTTTGAACATAGTCGAAGCAGTGACTGCATAAATATGAAACTTTCGTGAATCTAAAAATAGAGTTCACGATCATTTGCATTGATGGCAGTCGATGAAAGTAAATATGAGGAAAGGAAAACCTTGGACAAAAGAAACCTGAGAGAAATACCTGAGTTATATCACCAGGTGCAGAACTATTGATCTATTGTAGATTCTCACTAAAGGTGTTGATTTATGAATGAACATTATGTTTATTCCGGGGAGGCACTGTAGTGCAGCGGTTAGCGCTCAAGAAGGTCCCGGGTTCGATTCACACATGGACGGGGCCATTCTGTGTTTCCCCTACCACTAAAAACACGTACAACAGGCCAAGATGAACGATGTGTGTGCGTGAATACATTATGGTGTTCAGAGGGACCACTTTAATCCTTAAACAATTTTTTTTTTTTAAACAGAATCCTCAATGCTGCCTTTTTTTTTTATTACTGCTTTGCACCTTCGACATTTTTTCACTGAGCGTCACCAGAAATGTTTTTTTACCGACTGTTTAGTGACGATCATATGAAGCTCATTGAGAAAGTGCCAAAAATAAAGGGGGGCAGTTTGCAAGAATTTCAAATATAATCATGTTTAGAGTTATTTTTGGTTTCTTACATAATCCCACGTGTTCATTCATAGTTTAATGTCTTCAGTGAGAATCGTACAATGTGAATAGTGTTGAAAATAAAGGAACGCAGATCATAAAAAGTGTTAACTTAAGACCGGTAGCATACTTGAGGGCCTCAGAAGGGTGCTCAGGGCCCTGGGTGCTCAGTATTTACCTCTTTACCCTCCCAGTCCGACGCCCATACTTGCTGGACCTAAAATAGTTGAAAAGGCAGCTTTGTTGTGGATGCGGGAGGATGTTGTTGATAGTGATGCAGCTTAGAATTGATGAGCAGTCATATCAGAAAACATTGGCTTTAGCTTGGACGCTCTAACGTTTCAGGGAAAAGTGTGTTGTGCACATAAACACATCTATATGAAGATGTGCTAACCGCAGCAGAGCAGCTTGGTGTGGTTCCGGTAAGCGGTAAAGTGAGCCGCAGAAAACACACACACAGACACACACACACGCACGCGCTGTCGCATGTAAACTAAAAGCTTGTATCGAGCGCTTCAACTGCTGCGGTGAGGGGTGGCTCCCATGGGTCCGGGACGGGCAGGGTGAGCAGGGGGTAAGGTGTCCCCAAGATCTGTCTCCGCTGAAGCCCACCGACAAAAAGACTGATGAAGATGAGGAGGGGGGAAACTGGAGCCGGGTGCGCAGGGACCACACAGCCTAGCACTAAAAGCATATGGACACAAGTAATCACAACACCATTCATTAATAACGCATGCTGGGCAAAACCCGAAACATGCCATACTGGGTCAATATACTGATCCTGCTCGACATGATCCTCCTATGGCGCTATACAAACAGGCGGCCGCAGGGATGCCGGACAACTGCTTTATCAAACCGTGTGTGCGGGTGTATTTCACGGGCCGACAGACGGTCATTATTGATTTGAACATTTCAAATGTCCATGTAAAGAAAAGACAGGGAGAATTACTACTGGCCAGGACTTATGACAACGAGCTTTACCAAACGGCATGTTACCAAATCTACAGCCTTTCGATGAACACACTTTGATTGAAGAAATGATCAGCGCGAGTTCAATGATGGATCAGAGGCTTTAAAAATGTGGAGGACCGTTTCTTGTTTCATCTAAAATCCAGAAAATCGAAATCAAAGTGTAGAGGAAGAAAAATATTACTCCAGTTTTGTGTTTGTTTTTTTAAAACTTTTTTGTAGGGATGCAGCGTCCCCAAACCAGAACCCGATACCACTTGGCGCTCTTCTCCGCTGAGCAGAGCAAAGAGCAAGAAACTGGAGAATTCTGTGGAGATACAATATTCCACATAGAGCCGACTTTATCACACACTACACTCCCTAAATCAGGGAGTCTTTGCTGGATTTAACCGGTGCTAAATTTGGTCTTCAGTGTGCCTCAACGCTTGGTCTGCGGGTTTTAGAAAAAGACAGATCTGATGAGGGAACATGTTTGGATGTGACTGGCTGGTAACAAGTGAGAAAAAACTCCAACTCACAGATGCTGGAAATTTGACATGTCGGTATTACATTAAAACCACGTTACCCAACCTTTTTGTGTAGTGCATGACGTGTCTCCATCTAGGATAAAATGTCTGTGCATCCTACAATCCGTGCAAAGGCCCCGAGCAGATCTCCGGTCACAGCTATCGGTGTAATCAGAAGCATTACGCATCAGTTAAGAGCATGTGAAGGGAACAGTAGTAGCTGTAACACAATATTTGAGTAAATGAAGTGCAGGTCATGTTTGTTATCCAAATATCTTCTCTCGGCAACACATGATCCTCGCAGAGACCGCACACAGCCGTTCATGTCTCTCAGGTTAACCAGCAGCACAAGCCGCTCCCTGTAGACATCCTGTCATCTTCAGACGTGACCATCTGAAACCACGCTAAAGTGCAGTGTGCGTGTCCGTGCGGGATTGGGCTGTGTTAAGCCGTCCTCGGGCCCATCACGGTGGTCTGACGTCCTGACCCCGTGAGCTGGAGGCAGGGGGGAATCAATGGGCGTCATCTGTTCACTCACATCTGCTGCTACACCATTTTAGTCTCGTCTTAGATTACGCTTCATTCGAGATTTTTTAAACTTCTTCTCTGATACATTAGCAATTTCTCCCATATACACAGTAGAAGATAATGCCTGAAAATGATTTGTGGAGGTAATTTGACCGCTGAAATGATCAAAATTAGTCTGGTAAAGGTGTCTGGATGTCAAACACACAAGGGGGCAGGTGTTTTGAGCTCTTGCAAAGGAGATACTAGGGGGTATGGCTGGGCGATGAATCAAATTAATTCCTGCTTTTAAAAACAGACAATGTGGAAAATGGCTGAATCGTAAAATCGTGTCTGCCGCACCATGTTCGCCTCACGTGCGGCCAATTTAGCCACGTTTTAGACGCTTCGTAGCAAAATGACACCAGCGGAGAAGACAGAGACTTTTTGCTGCTTCACAAAGGCCGCGTGTTGTGTTTTAAGAGTGTGCAGTTTTAGTCCGCTTAAACAGACTTTCCCTCGGTCTGCGCCTGTGCCTTTCTCTCACTCTGCTCTGAGCGGAGCACCCTTTTAACTCCGCCCTTTTCCCCTTAAGTCTCCATGGAGACTGTTGTCAATCAGAGCAGAGGATAAAACAAACACCTTGGAAAACTCCATGGCTTATTAAGAAGTTTTACTTTTGAGAGCAGACAAGGAATATTCAAAACAGAAATAATTTTTAAATAAAGGGTTAATTTTATCTTATCTTAATGGGTCTAATTGTAGGCTATATTATAAAATATTAATGAGCAGGACTTACAATTTTCTGGCAGACTATAACCCCTTTTGGGACACAAAAGCCAAAATTGGGCCCTTATGAATGTTTTGACATACTGTCCAGTATAAGTTTAAAGACGGCACTCGAATCTAGCTGTTAGCATGTAGCACGAAGCATAATGTTTTAAATTATGGTTAGCATTCCCTGTTATGTAGAAAATTTGAGCCGCTGAACCACTTTGCTCCCCTCCATGTCTCTTTATTTGGTACAGGGTATTTCCTGTAGGGTTACTTTTAAGACCGACAGAATAACATCCGAACCCAAACTGCCAATACACCGGTCGACATGCCTGACAGAGTGGCCCAAAACTTTCAGAATCGTCTGAATCACTGAATTGGCAATGGACATTAATGGATATTCCTTTCAAAACTGTGTCAAATTAAATCTCCAAAGAAAAAAACAATACAAGTTTGGAAACGTGTACAGTTTTTTTATTTCCCTTTTTAAAAAAAGGCCTCGCCCTGTAGAACATTTCACTACTCAGTATTTACATGCTTACATACATACATGTTACTCAAAGCATTACACTGTATTTCCACTATGAAAAAAAGTGAATTTTGTAGTTTCTCATCAGCCTCCCTACAAACACATTAACCATGAGCTTCGTGATATTCCCTATAGTGAGAATTGGATATGGTTACAGTATATGAATGATGAGAGTGGCACACAGTGGTGGCAGTTTGCGAGCACCGCACACAGCCAGCAGCAGCGTACGTGTGTTTTTCTCCCCCACCCCGTGGGAGGAGGCGCTTCACCAGCTGTGTTCCGACATACAGAACACCAAGGGCCTGGGGACAGCACACACAGATCACATGGACCCACTCCATATCTCCAAGTGAGGAGGCGCAAACAAAAACAGAGACGTAAACAAGAGCCCATCTGGAGAGACGCGCTCAAGTTTACGTCCAGAGCTTCAAATGTATGTGTTAGGCCAAAAATAAATACATTTACAACAAAAACATCAGGCAGACACTTGACCTGGTTTGAGAGGAAGAGCGAACCACAGCTGGGGACTTTTAAGACATGAAGCCAGAGTGTGGAGTGGCCTCATTTTGTCATTTTATTTAGAATGAAAACATTAAGCCTGGTCCATTCACACTTATAGGTCTAAAGATGCGTGGGAGGTCAAAGACGAGACGCAACAGGTGAATTTGCTGTAAATTACTGAAATAAATATAATAATATAATGGATAGAGCTAGGTTTACATTGGGGTTAGTGGGATAGTTTGGGGTCTGAAGGAGCTACTAGTGTTGCAACGTCTAAGCGTGCGTATAAATATCTCTATCGCCGCTGCTGTCTCCCAGAAAGGAAATGACCATATATGGATTACATCTCGGTCACCTTTCGTGATACCACACATGTCAATATTTGTGAAAGAATACACGCGTCAAAGTAAGGGCTGGGTGCTGTTACATTTTTCCGATACCTGTACTTTAACGATTCTTGGTTTACAATACCGATACCTGAACGATACTTTTTCCGATACCTGAAGCAACATCTAGAACCAGAAAACGGCGCAATAATGTAATTACTGTATTACTTTTAAATTTGCATAATTTATTAAGTAACTTCTTTAATCCTTAACCTCCTCAGCACCCGATCGGGTGCCAGTAATGCTCCGGGCAGTTGGGCGCCACTGGGCACAAGGGGGCGCCCTTCCAACCTTCTCAGTAAAGATGTGAATTGAATTTCTTCAGAGTTAGACTTTAGGTCAGACACCATAAATGACAGTAACATGACACTAAATAGTGAGATTTTTATTGTCTGTAAAAAAGCTGATGTCTCGTTGCTCTTCAGTCAGACTGAGAAGTGAAGAAGGAAGTCATGGAGATTCTGCTTTAGGCAGAACTTCAGAGTTCTGCTGGATATTAGAGTCATATTGTATTCTGAAACTCAAAAAAAAGGTAAAAAATATATTTAAAAAAACTGAGAAATACAAATGTAAAAATCCTGAAATTATATCATTAAAATATTAGTTAATTATTAATTACTGTCTTTTTACAACAACAAAAAAGAAAATGTGGCAATTATATCTGATGGAGTGTCATGTGTGTCCCAGTTCTTCTGAGTCATGGTGGACCATGACAGATGTGGACAGGACTGTGATAGATATACTTTTATTTTGGTGAAAATAGTTACTATAGTAACTGTGTTGAACCTCATGAACTTCTCATGAACATCTGTTCACATCAGTCCTGCTGCACCATGACTCAGAGGAACTGGGACAAACATGACTCTACAGCAGATACAAATGACATGGGTTTATTTTTATAGAATGACAGTAATAATTAACTGCCATTTTAATCACATCAATTCAGGATTTTCACATCTATTACTAAGGAATACTTGAATTTCAAAGTGTTATTGTTACATCAGCAGAGTGTAATGTTCTAAAGCAGAATCTCCAAGACTTCCTTCTTCACTTCTCAGTCTGTGACTGAAGAGCAATGAGGCTTAAGCCTTTTTACTGAAAATAAAGGGTCACTATTTAGCGTCATGTTACTGTCACTCATGGTGTCTGACCTACAGTGTAACTCTGCAGCCAATAAAATCACAATGATTCAGAGTGGGTTGGGCTCAAATGGGCACCAAATGCCAAGATCCAAGCTCTGAGACAAAATAATAAAACCCTGGGCTTAAGAGGTTAAAACTTGGCCTCTAAAAATATCTATATTTTTATTTAAACGTTTTTTTTTTCCTTTCGATACCATGGTACCCACTCGCTAGCGGATAAAACATCATAAAATAAGCATCGCAAAGGGTGAGTTTGGTCTATTTTTAACTGACATCAGAACACAGCTGTTGAGGGAGAAAAGTAGCTACCACCCGACCACTGCGTGAACAAATCAATGTTTCATCTGCAGCATCTCACCCTAAGAACACCATGGTTGTGAAAGTGTTGTTGGTATGCAAGTCTTAATAAAAGGACTAATGCCTAAGCCATTCTTGTGACTGAACCACATGTCTGGTCATTGAATTTACAAAACTGCACTCACCGAAGCGCTCATCTTCACCAATCGCTCTACAATAGAAGTGACGGCTCTTGTGTACTTGCTTTGTACTGTCACAGCGCGTTGAGATGATGTAAGGGCATTAAAAGCAGTAGTTGGACACCGAGGTGAGTAAAGTGAAGCGCTCGTTCTCTGCAACAAAGTGAGATGGACAGAGTCGAACAGCGAGGGACGCGTTTGGCTCCAAAGACAAATAGCTGATGTCTTTGGTTTGTTAAAAGGTGAAAGCTGATCCAGTCGTTCCACTGCACAATTTGATCCAGGAGCCGCGGGCCTGACGATGCAGCAGCTCTTCTGTGGAATCATCACAGGGCTCAGTTACAGGGACAACTAATGTGCTTTAACAGCAAACAGTCCTGCACCTCGCCAGGTCAATACATGCAGGGCTGTCGATTCTACAAGTAATATTCTTCATTATCCACAATGGTCATTCTTTCAAAGTCAGAGAGTTTGAGTAATACTTTAGTAACTCTACTGTGCTTTGATTTGTATTTTGTGTATTCTGTTGCATAAAATAGATGGAACGGTCTTTCACATTTTTAAACACCCACGATCCATCACCGGACCTGTTCTGAGCAATTGCAGAGCTCAAAAAGTAGTTCAAAATCAATCAATCAATATTTTAGGAGTTCTTTTACAAAGCCATTATCCGACCTCCTCCGGCTAACCAGATAACCGAAAACAAAACACAACAAAGAATTAGCTCAAATCTGCAATATCGGACAACTGCAAAGGGGAAAATAATGCAATGGACAAGGACGGGGCAAAGATCATAGGTATAAGAAAAAAACAAACACGAGTGCTTGATCCAGGAGGCGATCAGGAAGCAAGTGCAATCAACAGAGACATGGGTGCCTCTGACAAAGACGGTAGTACCACCAGATGTAAGGTAAAGCTAACAGCCTCTTCATCCACAATTCTCCTAAAAGAACCAAAATAAAAATAAAAGGTGCCATTGATTTGTTAGCATTTGCCAATTAAAAGCTCGTAAATCAACTGTTTAATCGAGCGTCATTCCAGCTGCTGCCTGAAGAGGGTGTGCTCCAGGCCAAGCTGAAATCCTGATCTGCCCCAGTCTCTCACGACTTAGTATGTCTTTTTCATACACAGTAGGGCTGGGCGATATATCGATATTTAAGATATATCGATATATTTTAAAAAGAGATATGGAATGAGACCATATCGTATATATCGATATAGTCCAAATTTGCGCTGTAATACTTGCTTCAGGCAACCCGCTGAGCGGAGCTCTGCACTGCTCCCAGCGCCCCGGCCCCGCCCCTCGTCGAGGGGAGAGGGGGGAGGGGGGGCAGCCGGCACTCTTCAACAAACATGAAGAAAGCAACAATGTCTGTGAAGCGTGCGGAGGAGAGCCCCTTGGTTGGTAAAACAAAAAACAGTGGCTCAATCATTTGGAGATGGTTTGGATAGAAGTGAATGTAGCGGCGAGATATGGCGGCGCCGTGCGCTGCGCCATGTGCTTTTGTTTACTTCTCAGTCTAATGAAGGTTTGCGGTAGATCGTGGATGTACTGTGAAAATATCAGCGTTTGTAATGCTGCCACCGCGAAGGACTATCTCTTTTTCCCCGTTAGCATTGCGTTAGCCGCAACGCTAATCACTCCATTCCCTCGCTGAGCTCTGATGATGACAGAGATGGTGAGCCTGTGCTGCTTGTAAAGAGTAAAGAGTCGTTTGTGGCTCAGTTTAGGAGCTTATGTTTGGGAATGCTTTGGATAAAGATAAGAACTTATCTCAAAACCACTGACTAAAACACAGTTAAATCAAGAGCAAATATCAAGAAATTATTTGGGCTATTTATTTATTTATTATATTTCATGATTATTAAGGACTAAAAAGTAAGTAATACTTTAATAAGTCATATTTCATTGTCTCAGTTTAGGCTTTAGTTTAGTTGTATGCAACATAAAGTTATTAACAGCAAATGGGGTAGAAGAAAAATAAATAAATACAATAAAAATTGCAATATTAAAACACTCCTATTTGGCAGTGACTTTGACTTAACATTTCATTTCACAGCTCTCACTTTGTGGAAAAAATATCGGGATATATATCGTATATCGATATTCAACCTAAATATATCGGGATATGACTTTTGGTCCATATCGCCCAGCCCTAATACACAGACAATGCTAAAACTGACAAAACATGCTTTACAGTCACGTGGCTTTTGTTATGGCCACCATTTTGGGGACCGCTGGCGTGTGTATAACATGTCGAACAATGCATCTCCACAGTCAATATGCTGTGTTGATTGTGGCGTGGTAAAGTAGTGTTCAAAATAATAGCAGTCCAACATGACTAACCAGATTATTCACAGTTTTGGGTATAAATCATAGAACTACATGGACAACAATTTACCAGTAGGTTCAGTAGATTCTTAGAAACACAGAAAGACCCAGCATTCATGGTATGCATACTCTTACTTCTGTGTAGTTGAAAATTCAATTGAAAGGGGTGTGTTCAAAATAATAGCACTGGGGAGTTCAATTGGTGAGGTCAATCATTCTGTGGAAAAACAGGTTTGAATCAGATGGCCCTTATCTTTGGAAGTCAGCACATGTTATACATGTATCTCACTTTGAAATCCTGAGTTGTTTTCATGACATTGTTCAGAAGTACTGTATTCTTTTGTTAAAAGGTTGATTGACGGGGTTAAAACTGCTAAAATGAAACTACCATTCGAATGGATCGGACAATAGCCAGAACTCCAAAGGCTCAGCCAATGATCAGCTCCAGGATGATCAAAGACAGTCTGAAGTTACCTGTGAGGACCTGTGACAGAAGACGCCTGTGTGAAGCTAATCTACTTGCAAGAAGCCCCCGCAAAGTCCCACTGTTACAAAAAAAGACATGTGCTGAAGAGGATACAATTTTCAAAAGAACACATGGAGAAACATTTTGTGGACTGATGAAAGTAAGATTGCTCTTTTTGGCTCCAAGGGCTGCAGACAGTTTGTCAGACGACCCCCAAACTCTGAATTCAAGCCATAGTTCACTCTGAAGACAGTGAAGCATAGTGGGGCAAGCTTCTCTAACTATGGCGTGGGGCCTATTTATCGAATACCAGGGATCATGGGTTAGTTTGGATATATCAAAATACTTGAAGAGGTCATGTTGCCATATGCTGAAGAGGAAATGCCCTTGAAATGGGTGTTTCAATAAGACAATGACCCCAAACACACCAGTAAGCTAAATCTTTGTTCCAGACCAAGACAATTAATTGTATGGAGTGGCCTGCCCAGTTCCCGGACCTTAATCCCATAGAAAACTTGTGGGGTGACACGGTATGAAAATTTTACCTCACGGTTATTGTGACCAAAATTATCACGGTTTTCGTTATAATCGCGGGTTTTTTTTATATGTGTGTTAATAAGTTCAGAAAACATTGATAGTCCTGCCCAAACTGAAATAGTTTCAAAACAGTGTAAAAGTGTTTGTTATATTTTAAAAACACAGACAAAGCCATATCAAAAGTGCAACTTTTCACATCAAAGTAAAAGGAACTATAACTATGAGTTGGTGATCGTTTGGAGGGTATGACATGTACTATTTATAGCACCAGAACCGTGTTAGAATATTTTCAACTAGATAAACCCTCTCACCCATCAGGAATATTGTTCCCAGTTTGTGTCCTTCCAGTTTGCTTTCGCTTTGCAGATTAGGGAAAATGCCATCAGACAGTAATCATTGTTAAATTCATAACACTGGGTAACAAAAAAATATTTTTTGAAAATAGTCCAGGGTTTTCCAGCTGAATTAGACTAATTTTGATGCTCCGAGTCCGAAAATGACCTTGGTTTTGCTCAATCAGGTCAGGATTTTTTGCTACAGAAATGCTTTAAAAATCGATTTTGTGTCAAAAACAAATTTCTGCGGATCATCAGCTGAGAAACCCTTGACGTTTTTTCCGTTTTCCTCAAGAAATAAAAGTCAACGTATCCAAAGTCATTCAGTTTTTATTTACTCGATCAAATTTGATAAGCAGAATTCATAATAACGTAGTCGTATGTAATCCGTAACACTATGGCTGTATCTAAAAAATTTGACCGGATAGAGCAAAATGCATGTGATATTCGGACTCAGAACACCAAAATTTGTCTAAATCAGTTGAGAAACCCCTGACCATTTTTTGGCTGTCAACTTGTGTAATAATGCGGCGAGAGTGACTCTATTGCATTGGCTACCAACTTTTATCTGCCCTCCAGCAGCCCTGTAATGCATTGTGCCATTTCAATATGGAGGTATATGCTGGCGGTGGCACTGCGGCTGTGCTATGGGGCGACTCGTTACATGCTCCCTCAACCCAAAGTCCCCACATCATGCATTTCAGCTAAAACGCTAACGTCACACAGGTGAGTCATGCGGTTCGAAGTATCGCTGCCTTTAGAGACACTTTTTTCCTGCACGTTCCGCAAACAGGATAATTGTCTTCTATCAACTGCCCTTCAGCTTTCTTAAAATACCCAAAATATGCCCAGACTTCAGACTTGATCCTGTTTGAAGTCTGATAGACGTCCTGAGCGCTGTCGTCTCGAACATGATTCCAGCTTCGAGAAAGTTTTGTTTTGGTTGTAAAGCTATGGAGTGCGCCTGTGTGTCAACTTCAGCAGATGAGACGGCGGCCGGTGAGGCTCACTTTGCCTACACCGCAGGCGCGGTAATCCACCGAGATAATATAGTTTTTCAAAAACCCCGTCAACATTTTTACCGGGGTTTACCGCTACACCGGTAACCGTGACATCCCTAGGGATGACATCAAAAATGCAGTTTCTGATACAAAACCAAGGAATTGTGGAACGTTGTCAAAGCACCTTGGGCTGAAATACCTGTTGACAGGTGCCAGAAGTTGGTTGACTCTATGCAACACTGATGTGAAGCAGTTCTAATAAGTTAGTTAAGTTAGTTTGTGTAGCCCTGTGCTAGTTTGTTTACGTAGCCATGTGCTAGATTGTGTAGCCCTGTGCTAATTTGTGTAACCCTGCGTAGCCATGTGCTAGTTTGTTTACGTAGCCATGTGCTAGTTTGTGTTTGCATAAAATGTTCACTTTAGGGCAACAATGGCGAGCGCATTCAAGAAGCTAGGCGCTCAGAAGTGAGTAAACCATTGGCTCAATGTACAGTAATGGTCTAATCAAGTTGCCTTGAGTGAGCCCTTAACACACAGGCACATGAGCTGAGGAGGGTGTAGATAAGCTCCTTCTCGCTCTATCACTCTGGGGTCGACTCCATACAACTTCACATGCGTGTGCGTGTGTGTGTGTGTGTTTGTGTGCACAAACGGGCTGCAGCTCCACACATGGCGCAGATTGCCAGCGCCAGATTGCACTGTGTAGTATGTCTGTTAAGCCGTTATTCATGAGCTAATGGGGCCATATAGGCAGCGTGTATGTGTATGAGCGCCTGCCATGCATGTGTTCCAGCCATGCACAGTTGGTACATGGGAGGGCTTTGCGTTGGATCGGGAACACGGTATTGGGCTTGCAGAGAAGGGTCAGGGGTTGCTGTGTGTGGTGTGAGTGGAGGGGCTGCTTCTATGTGGGTTATGCTTCACTTGAATTAAAGGGAAAATGCACTGGAGGCGTCCAATGTACACATTCCCACTGCCCCATCGCTTCCAATTGACCGACATCCACTCAACTCACACACTGTCCCGAGTGACTGTCCTTACTACAGTAAAACGCTCGTTTACTTTTGTCACACCATTCACATTGCCTCCATCACTAGCAGATTAAGCCAACTTTTATTTGACCGTTTCTTTTTCATCATCCTCATCATCTCAGGATATTATGAACCAAATTTCATAACCCTGTGACAAAGTATGTGTGTGACCTCATCATATCATTCAATTTACAGTGTATGAAGCATTTGAAACTCTCATCATTGGAAACAGGCTTTTCTGCAACACACGGTCCAAGGCGACATTTAAGGCAAATTTAACGCTCGTAAAAAAGTGAAAAATGTGGTCATGTTCCGATATAGAAATTCTAAAATGACAACATTTCTGCCTCTTTTTACCGTGTGGGAACAGCTGGGAACAGATTTGCGAACAGTTTTTCTCCCACTGCAGGAGGTAGCACTGAATTGTTTAACGAAGGATTAAATGTGTTTAGGTTTGAGGACAAATTAATAGAAAAATCCATTAGCTATCCAAGTCTGTTCCTACAAATGCATACATTTTTTAAACCAATAACTTCCCAGATCTGTTTGAATTGAGCATTCTATCCCCATGCATGGTGAATGGTGAAGACAGTCCCTATATTAAAGTATGGAGAGGTCTGCATCATGGCATTTGTATAATTTCTGTGGTTTAACTCCTTTAGCATTCAGCTCAGAGGATACTTTTATACGCCAATTCTTAAATAAAGTTAAATCCCAAAAGGTCTGTACATTTATAAGTAAATGTGGTCGATGGGTTGACAACCACTTAAAACATCTGGAGCGTTCATAATCTGGGATGTCTGATGGCTAAATGCTAACGGCTACAGGCTAACCGGCTTGCTAACCGTCCGCTACATTACGACCGAATGGTGCTTCTCCTTTTTATTCCTATGGGCATGGAAATTATTTTTATTTTCTATTGGTTTTGGATTTGAAAATAAGAGGATATTTACAACCAAGCTCCAAGATGGGGCAAAAACACGTGGGTTTCCCGGCCAAAACTTGACAGCTGCCCCTTAGGCCACTGCAGGCAGCATTGCCCCCTAGTCTAGGGGCAGAGTTCAGTTTGGAGAGGCAGAGAAATCTTTTATTATTATGCATTTTTTATAATAATACAGGTGATTCACAGGATAATACTAATACGGAAGGACAGCAGGAAAGAGGGGTAAAATACGGTAGTTTCCCGGGCCAAAACGGGACACTTGACAGCTATGCCAAAGCCTCTCAATGGGTCACAACCTCTGCATTCAAAATCTAGAGCGTCCATATAAGTTCAGCTGACAAAGCCACAGGCGCGCAGTGAACATGCTACATGCCTGTGTGCATGCAACCCCAATGAGGTGGAAGACAAACATGACGGTCTTTAGCCAACAGCTATGAGAGTCCACAAACACAAAGTCAGCTGGGACATGAGAATATGGAGAGCCAACTGCTGGGAAACAGCGTCATAACAGAGGCATGTTGGGAAACACCACTTCAGTTCTACAAGAGGCTTACCTTTCTACACAATCTTCACATCAAAGTGTCTGCTCAGTTCCTCGCTTTGTTTGTGGACTTCACTTTGTGCGCGCGGCTTTGACATTGTCCAAAATGAGGTGCGGCCCGCGTGCCTGATATTGATGGAGGTGTAGTCTTGCTCTTGCCCGTTCGATCCAAGCGCGCGCCGCTTCCTGTCTGTGCGACACTCGAGGAGCCGGCTAGGGTTGCCTGTTGTCCTCCTTCCTGAGTGATGGGGTCCCTGAGAGGATTTCATGTTGGTGGCAGACACAAGCCGCAGCGACCATAAACAATCTGAGCTGCATGTGTCTGCACAAACCTCAGCGTTCTGCTTTCGGAACGCGCGGACCAGCAGTGGACTCGGAGCTCCGATCTGGCCCACCCAAACAAGAACTTCATGGTTTGAAATGTGGACAAATCTGGCACAATGTCCTCAGAGCAACAATATTAACACCCTAAACTAGGCCTGTCAGGACAACAAAACCTGTTATTGAGGCAGGATTAACAATATTATTGAAGACCCTATAATGCCACAGAAACTATGGTTGCATCCAAAACTCGATTAGGGACCAAAATTGCAACATTGTTTCATTTGTCTAACTGGTACGGTTGGCGTTCACGTCTCTTTTGTCTATGGAATTATCATTTTAGAGGGAGCAATCCTCTGCACGCCTGTGGCGGCGCTGTATCAAAACCTTCTACAGGAAAAACAGTGAACACGAAACACGCTTCTCTGGCCGATTAAACTCCACTTCCTTTTCCATATTTTGTTTACAAAATTGAGAGGTATCAGATTGCGGCGGTGTTAGTTTTTCTTTTCGCACTTTGTAATATGGCAGTGACATTAACTACGCTTGGCGAAATGGGAGTCGATACACGGTGCAGCAATGGACTCATCATGAGAAGAGACCAGATTTTTATTTAATTGGGGGACTTATTAATTGGGGAACTTTTTTTGGACCCTAAAGCTCCTCTGTCTCGGTGTTCTCTCACGGTCAGTCCAGTGCGTGTGCGTGTGTGTGTCTGTACTGACCCATACTGTTGGTGGAGCTGCACCACATCAGCAGACAGCCGGTACACAGCAGGTTGAGAGCTCCGAACAGCAGGACCCTCCATGACTGAAGATGACAACAGGACAAAAAAAAAAAAAAAGATGACACACACGTTTTACTACGGCAAACAAACCCTCAGGCTGAGACACAGTTTAAGCTTCACTGTTTGGTCTGTTTTCATATCGGCCTTTTACAGTTCCTTCTGACTTTAGTAAAATACCACCTCAGGCGTGTTTTGGCACGGACGCGACATCATAATAAGATTTAAAGCTCAAAGCTTTTTTTTTCTTCTTTTTTTTACTTTTACATTAAAAGTAACATGTTGAGGAGAAAATGGGTTCAAAATCTCCACATGTACCGCTGCGTGAGAGTCTGAAAGGCCACCTTTAGACCTAATAGACCCGTTTTATAGGAATCAGGACCATGGCCAGCTCCTGCAGTCCACACTTAACGCCTACACTTCAAAAAGTAAATATCAAGCATGGGTTTGAATGACTTGAATTAAGGAAATGTATCTTGTTGTGAGCGGTTTTCACTAGTTCAGACCAAGACTACTTCGCTTGTTTGTTGACATTTCAGACCGGTTCTAAGGTAATCTCGCAAAGTAAACTTGGTCAACAGGAAAAAAGACAACATTTGTGAAAACCGCTCAAAACAATATTAATATACTCAATTCAAGTAATTTAATCTCTTAACCCCCACCTGTTCACAAATCTAAAGGCTTCTTGAAAAAAAGCGTTGAAATGGCAATGAAAACGAGGATGAAAACATAACAAAAAAGTAACAAAGTGACAAAAACGTGCCAGGAAAGCTACAATAATACAACAAAAAAGTGACTAAAGAGCGAGGGTTTTTTTTTTTTTTCTGAAATAATAAACCAAAGTGCTGCTGACTCGACCTAAGGCTTGATGTTTTAATGTTATGTATTTCTTCTGCGTTCATAAAGGGCTGTGTTATGAAACCAGCAACATGACTTTCTCTCGAGTGTAGCCATGAAAAGATCAACTGGTTTTTGTCCTGTTCTTAAAATTTACTGCAAAAGAATTGTTTTGATATGTTTTGAGTTAAATTTGTTATTATTTTTGTTAATATTTTCTTTATGGTCTCCCTCATGACATTTATAGCAGACAATGAAGAGGAATATTTTATTACCCAATTCTCATCATTTCTGCAAGTTTCAGTGAATTATTTAAGCCACGGGCAAATATCGTGATAATGTCAATTATTCAAGATAATCGTGACCCAATATGTCATTATTGTCCCATCTCTATATGACAGTAAGACGAAATATATTGAAACGAGTCAGAAACATCTCAGAACAAGTTAATATAGGTCAAAAGCCCAACTACATCGTAACTCATCAAAACAACTCGCATTTGGATTATCATGCTCAAATTGACTAATCTAGTTAATAACCTTTGTTCAGTATATGTGAAGGCCGTGAGATGCTCCTGTGGATAGTTGAGGAGGAGCAGGTTTTAGCACCAGCCGACTGCGCTCCTGGGCTGTGGCGCGTCAGTGACTTACTGTCTGTCATACTGCCTGTGTGCAGCCTGATTCAGTCCAGCTCAGGGGGAGGTCGCGCGATCAAAGCGGAAAGGCACTCACAATGTGAGAATACGGCTGCACATTAGGAAAAAACAATATATGAATACTAACTGAGGATTTTGCAGAGGTATTTTTGACCATTTCAACACAGGGCGTTCTAATAAATCAAACAAATCAATTTGTGGTTTCAAAAGTCAAAATAAGGCTTCCTGAGCACAGATTGTGACCGGGTTTAAGAGCAGCTAAAGTCGTGGACCAAGGCTAAGTGCATGATGAGTAATGAGTTTTTGTGCTGTACATGGAAGGACTGATGGAGTGTGTGTGTGCGCGTGTGTGCGTGTGCGTGTGCTGGGGCCTGTCACTTGTGATCGGACTCATATCCTGGTGCTGTGAAATCTACAATTACTGTGGTGTGTGTGTTATGACAGCGCTGGGGCATCTGGTGACAGCACTAGTCGGCGACAGACCCTCCGCGAGTGTGTGTGTGGGTCTGTGTGTGCAAACATAGATAGAGCAGCTCCACCAAAACATCCCCAGCCCCCTTCACTTCGACAGTACAGCTAGGCCTCTGCTGCCCCCTGCTGGAGGACTGAGGAGGCTGGTGTATAGTCCAAACAAGTGTTTTTTTTTTTAAGAGGTTAAAAGCATCTGTCAAAGACATTACACTGCGCCATGTCAGTCTTCTACCTCTCCAACGACTGGAGTTATCACTTTTTCATTGAGTTTCTAATTACAGCAGACATATACATTAGTTTAAATAATTAGTCAGCTTGTTGTATTATCAAGTACAGTATATGAGGTAGCAGCAGATAAAACCATATAAAACACTCGAGTTGAAAAGCTTAAAAAGTACATGTTTTGGCATTAATGATGAGATTAATGCAATAAATTTCAATATAAAAATATGCTACTTGGATAAGTAAAATTATGTAAAACAAAGTTTAAACACAGTTGGCAGCAATTTTCTCCAAGAAACCTTGATTAAACTTCATCTTGCATCATGCAAGAAATGTCCTCATACTTGATTTCTAACTATGCTGGAAGTGGGGCATCACTCGCTGAAACATTTTAGATAGGGGTGTAACAAATATGTTTCCAATGTTGGAAAAAAGTTGTCGAAAAGTCCACTACTCTAAACTACAGGTACAGTTGACAACTTGAACAACCCTTCTCTGCTTTAAAGGTTTTTAACCAATATTTAGCATTAATACCAGACATCACTAATGCGCCAGTCTCTCTCAAATCTAAATCCAACAACAACAGAAGTTTGAAATGGTGACATGGACATTTGGATACTTAAATAGTAGTTTTAGTCTGTAGTGTAAATGAGCCGAGCATTGCTTTGAGTAAAGGGTGAAAGATTTCAGTCCAAATGAACACTGATGAAAGTTTGTTCGAACACTCACCCTTCGGTCTGAGGCCACGAGGGTGAACTCCTGCGTCAGCTTCCCAAATAAGGACCTGTGGGTTTTTCTGAACGGATGGATGGTGCCCTGTTGGGGACAAACAGAACGGCAATCTTTCAAAACGCAGCCACAGCAGAAACAGAAACTTGCAGTTTTTTAGAACTTATTTTTCTCAATCAAAAGAAGAAACTCTGCTCATTCATATTTGCGTTTTATGCTTTGGTCGACAGCTCCATCTTGTGGCCGCTGAGTCCAATTACAGTTCAAGCCAAAGGAAAAGCAGATTTTCTTAAAGAAGATGGTTTATGCTTTACTAAAGGAAGGCAGGTCACTCACCAGAACATAGGTGTCGTGCTCATGTTTCTTCCGGTGCACATTAGGAACATCTGTGAAAGAAGCACAAACAAAGTTCTCAGAAAAAGATTACGTCAAGAATGTAGTAATTGAGGCTGGCCCAAAGTCTGAACATTGAAAATGTCTTGAGGTGTAACTTGGGTAAATAGAGTACTTTAAAATGGTATTTCTCAAGTAGACAAAAATAGTGACCTTACATTAGGGTCCCAACTGAGAGAGTGCACTATGGGAGTGCCACAGGGATCTATCTTGGGGCCATTATTGTTTAGTTTATATATAAATGACCTCCCATCCGTGTGTGATGATGTTGATGTCCAGATGTATGCTGATGACACCGTTATCTACATGGATGGGAAGGACCATGAACAAGTGGCAACCAAACTATCAAAGGTGATGGACAACATTTATATATGGCTAAATGATTCCTGTCCAACACTGAATGTGAGTAAAACTGCAACAATGTTTTTCTCAACAAAACAAAACAAAAAAACATATCCCTTAATTACAGTAAAAGGAGAAAAATTGAAAATGTCAATGAGTTCAGATATGGGTGATTGAACCGCCCCCAAAGTGAACACACAGAAAGCAATGACAGAGTAAAAGAAAGACAGAAAAACACAGCAGCGCCTCGTTTTTCATTTCTCTGTCAAAACAGCGGCAAAACAACTCATTTCATGGCCACAGCCCCACACGAAACTTAAAATCCCCAACGAGAACCGCCTTTTTAAGGTACAATTCAACCGCGAACAGACTTTAGTGGCACTTACCGAGTTTGGAGACGAACTGTTCAGCTTCACCTGGCCGCTAACGGCTCTCCTCTCTCCGCTTTCTCCCCTCGCCTCTCTCCGCCTCCTCCATCTCGGGGCTGAGGCCCGTCTCCTTTTCTTATTAAATCCACTGAAATATGTCCCGCTTCTTCGTGTTGCCAACTTGTATCTCCATTTGACAGAACTATAGCCAACTTGAAGGCTTCGTAGTAGGAGTCGCCTTGCACTGCGATGTTGTGTCATTGTTGACCAATCGGGACACGCAAATGTTTTCCCACACTCACAAACACAGGCCTATCTTTGAGGATTTGGGGAAACCGGTTTTTGAAACCGGAGGAGAAATGAATTGGTAGAGAGGACATCTGTTTGTCAAAATCATGTAGTGTGTTCGCTCTTACGATTCTCAATCAACCCACAGACGTTCTATAATCGCAGTAAATCCAGTCGTATAGTGTGGACCCCCCATTCTATATAAAATTGTTTAAGACTGGAAAAGTCGTGTAGTGTGTGCGCTGACCTTAAGAATCGAATAAATATTGTAGATCTGCCGTGACAGCCCGCTAGCTACCATCAGCCATTTCCCCTTCGCGCTCTCACTGAGAAACACAGCAGCCCCCTCCGACCAGAGAGAAACTCCTCCCCACAAGCACCCCCTCCCTCCTGCGTGTCTGCCTGGGAGGCGGAGGGAGCCACACGTGTGTTAGCCCAATGGTGTTTGTAGCATTATTAGCTTCGTGCACCGGGGCATGGCAAGAAACAACAAGAAAACGAACCACCTTCGCCCAGATCAGCTGTGGCAGGGTTTTGCTATGGATTATAATGACCAGTAGGGCTGAACGATTTTGGAAAATAATGTTTTTTTTTTCAATATTGTGATTGCGATTAAATATGCGATTATTGTTGCAGGGTCCTCTTCTCGTGTATTTTTCACACAGCACAAGCAATAAATCAGTCTGTTTCATAATAAAAAATATTAGATTAATTTGAAGTGAAAATAACAAAATTGTTGTTTGACCTATGGACTGCACTTTTAAAAACTGTCGGGACTTAACAGTACAGTTTATAAATAAAAGATCAATTATATATATAGATATATATGAAACAAAAAGATAAAACTCACTGATCCAGTCAGTAACATCACCCGTACTAAAGTGCAGGAAAAGTGAGAACAAACGTCTGCTTTAACGAGTTGGAAAAGTTTTAGGAAATCAAACTCCCAATTAAAACAAAATAAAACATTTATAATTTATTATTTCGGCCAATCTAATCCCGGTCTGAGCTGCGACTCCTAGTTGCTTCAGATGCGCGTTATTGATGGACACGGAGAGGCCAGATGGAGCACACGCCAAAACACAGTGGAATTAAGAGCAGCATTTTGGTTTTGGGATGTAACTTTGGACAATATGAAGAAAGAAAAGAGGAGACGGGACATGAGGTGCCAAACACAGATACTTTCTCTTTGACTCGCAGCCATTTAGTGACATTTCAGCTTAAACAGCACATTTCCTCAGCAAAATAAGACATGACACGCAGTCCTCCCTTGGATCCTAGTTTCCAACCCTTTTCATACAGCAGTTTAGTGTTTATATCTTGCGTCTGTACTACCTACGGAGCGCATATGCGGTAGATGCAAAGGTAAATAAAGGCACATCGCCTCCGCGGTAGGGCTGAACGATATCACACAACGTGATTTCCAAATCGCAGAGGCACACGATTTTGTCCCATGCAGCTTTTGGCCGCGGCCCACAGAAATGAATGTAGCGGCGACAGACGGCGGCGACGTCCGCTGCGTGCTTTTGTTTACTTCTCAGTCTAGTTAGGGTGTGCAGTAGATCGTGGATTTAGAGTGAAAATATCAGCGTTTATGATGGAGCCACCACTAGGCCGGCCACAATAAAAAAAAATTGAGGACAATATATCATCTCAAAAAATATCGCAATAAACGATAATATTGAGTATAATGCAAATACTGTAGGCAATAAAAAGAAAACTGTAAGCAACTATTTTAACTGGACTTATTGAACTTTTGCCATTCAATATGAACACCTTATACCTAACAAAGTGCAAACTAGAAGGGTCGATATATTCTAGGACACTGTATCCATCCGTGCTTCTCAACCTTTTAACATAACTTACACTCACCAGGTTCTGTGTTTGAACTAGGCCTGTCACGACATAAATAAATAAAAAAGTCAATATACTGTATCATCTTTTAAAAATATCCCAATAACAATAATACTGATATTTCATCTACATCATTCTGGTTAAATATTTCCTGACAAAACTCACTTCTGTGTTAAATTAAACCTGGTTAGAATAAAGTTTTAAATGTATGGATTCAAATAATACTGTATCACTGCTAAAGTAGAATAGCCAATATGTATTGTTTTTTCCTTTTCTTTCCTGTACACATGGCTGTTGAAGTGAAGCAGCTTTTTTTGGGAAACTTGTTGACTCTTTGTCAAACCGCTGCAGCATTTCTCTGTAACATAGACCTAAGCCCTGAGTAATGTTCTCAGGACTATGCGCTTGTATTTGGACAGTGGCTAAAGCGCTCGGGTTCCTCTCGCTAACAGTAGCGCTGATTAGCTTTGATACACTGACTGGGCGGTGGTTTCGTTTCGTTCTCTTATTCTCTCCGTGATGAGTTCTTTTGGCTGGAACTCCAAGTGTTTTCACACGAATCCCTCTTGCACCGCGATAAAGTTCACAGAAAGTGTAGGAATCAGCAAAGCTCCGTAGTATCACGGCACTTTGTTTACACCCCGCCTCTCTCCAAAAGCAGAGCTGATCTATAAATGATCTGGATACATGCGGAGATACGGGTTGGACGGACGCTCCACTCACTCAGCACTGTGATAGCGTTCATTCTTCTGTATTTATTTTTAGCACAAGCAGCAGGTGCATTTATTGTGCATTTACCGAGACAAAAAATTGTACCGTCCTTCATTTAACTTATCGAGCGACAATTCGATATAGTAATTATCGCGACAGGGCTAGCCATCGCAAAGGACTATTGCTTTTTTCTCCGTTAGCATTGCGTTAGCTGCAGCACTAATCACTCTATCATGCTGCCCCACGCTCTGATGCACTGATCACAGAAACTCCCTCACCTCCGACTGTCTCTGCCTCCACAGAGATGAAGGTGGGCCGTGTGCTGCTTGTAAAGAGTCGTTTGCAGCTCAGTTGGGACCTTTTAGAACCTAAAAGGAGGCTTATGTTTGGGAATGTTTTGGATGAGAACTTGTCTCATAAACACTGACTAAAACACAATTAATATGCAAATAGCAAGAAATTATTTAGGCTGTTTACAAAAATATTACAGTAGGGTATACAAGTATAAAAATGTGGGTTATGTTTAATTACAATCAAAGTTAATATTAAGGACTAAAAAGTAAGTACACTCAACAAAAATATACACGCAACATCTTTGTTTCTGCTCCCATTTCTCATGAGATGGACTTAAAGATCTAAAATTCATTCCAGATACACAATATTACCATTTCTCTCAAACATTGTTCACAAATCAGTCTAAATGTGTGATAGTGAGCACTTCTGCTTTGCTGAGATAATCCATCCCACCTCACAGGTGTGCCACATCAAGATGCTGATCTGACATCATGATTAGTGCACAGGTGTACCTTATACTGCCCACAATAAAAGGCCACCCTGAAATGTGCAGTTTTTTGCTTTATTGGGGGTCTGGGGACTCAGAACCAGTCAGTATCTGGTGTGACCACCATTTGCCTCATGCAGTGCAACACATCTTCTTCACATAGAGTTTATCAGATGGTCCATTGTGGCCTGTGGAATGTTGGTCCACTCCTCTTCAATGGCTGTGCGAAGTTGCTGGATATTAGTGGGAACTGGTACACGCTGTCGTATTCGCCAGTCAAGCACATCCCAAACATGCTCAATGGGTGACATGTCCGGTGAGTATGCTGGCCATGCAAGAACTGGGACATTTTCAGCTTCCAAGAATTGTGTACAGATCCTCGCAACATGGGGCCGTGCATTATCTTGCTGAAACATGAGGTGATGTTCATGGATGTATGGCACAACAATGGGCCTCAGGATCTCATCACGGTATCTCTGTGCATTCAAAATGCCATCAATAAAATGCACCTGTGTTCTTCGTCCATAACAGATGCCTGCCCATACCATAACCCCACCACCACGGGCCACATTGACATCAGCAAAGCGCTCACCCACACGACGCCACACACGCTGTCTGCCATAAGCCCTGAACAATGTAAACCGAGATTCATCCGTGAAGAGAACACCTCTCCAACATGCCAGACGCCATCGAATGTGAGCATTTGCGCCAAAGTGACCGGGTTGGACCATGTAATAACGCCCGTTGTTAAAATCATCAATAGCATTCACGCTAAAGCCAAGCAAAACCGGACATTTAAACTGCTTTTGGAGGAGTTGTCCGCAGAATATGGAGACTTGTTGCCGCATACAGAAATCCGATGGCTCAGCAGAGGGCGGATTTTGAAACCTTTGTCACTTTTGGTTGAAATAAAGGAGTTTATGCAGAGCGGAGAAGAGGACACCACCCTCTTGGACAACATTGAGTGGTTGCTTGACCTTGCCTTTTTAACAGATGACACAGAAAAACTGAACAATGAACATTTTCTCTGCACACTTGCAAAGAAAAAGTGTTGTGCACTTTTCCTCTGTGCAACAAGTTCTTATTGACAAAGTGTCTGCATCTGTGGCTTTTGATAAAGGTGTAGAAAAATACAGCCAAGTAATTAACAGACTGATGCAAGAGTTTGATAACAGATTTTGTGATTTTTATCAAATTGAGCAGTGTGTGTTATTCATTTCAAATCCCTTTATGTCAGTGGGCATTACAGGCACAGCTGAGAACCTATGTACAACCTTCAGCTTGGATGCAGGGCAGGTGGAAATGGACATAATAACTTTGCAAAATGACTTGCACCTTAAAGCACATCCGAGTAGCCCAAACATTTGATACAGTGGATAGTAGATACAGCAAAGTACAACTCCATCTGCACATCAGCTATGACGGTTGCTCGTCTCCTCGGATCCACTTATCTCTGTGAATCAGCCTTTTCAAATATGAACTTCATAAAAAATAAACACCGAACACGCCTAACTGATTCACATCTGCAGGAGTCGATAAGAATGGCGGTGCCAAACTATACACCAGAATACACAAACTAGTGGACTGCCAGGTTTCTCACAAACTGACAGACCAGACTGAACAGTGTTTTAGTAAAACACACCATGTTACCTGGTCAATTAATCATTGTTCAATGATTAATTCAGATCCAAAGTTGGAGTTCACACAATCTCATGTATTGAAAAAACAATCAGCTCTGTTTTT
Source organism: Proterorhinus semilunaris (assembly GCA_021464625.1). NCBI lineage: Eukaryota > Metazoa > Chordata > Actinopteri > Gobiiformes > Gobiidae > Proterorhinus > Proterorhinus semilunaris. The sequence continues at coordinate 31,912,329 of CM038357.1, forward strand.
TGTTGAATTAAGTTGTGACATGTTCATTTGCACAAACTAAATGTCACTTTGACAATGAAATAAATGCATTTATTTACTAATAGTCATCAAACAGTTATGAAATAGTAAAGAGTAATTTTTGTACGCTTTTTGGATTTTTAAAATTTTAAATATGTTCTAGACCCCGTTCTAGGCTGTGTGCCAAAAATGTAATTCTCAGTTCTTTGCAACATGGAAGATGGTTGTGATTTTGTAATAGTATATTGTTGCTTCTGCTGATATTAATTTTGCGTAATTTAATATTTAGATAACAATAGTTTGGCAATAAATTGTGCATCCCTAGACAGTAGTAAAAACTTGTCATACGCCAGATACTCTTATGTGAACCAATACTAAGTATCTCACATTTGGAAAAACATTATGAACTTTTTGTTCATAATGCGGTCAGCTACAATCAAAAGAGTCCTGACTTGGTTCATGTTGTAACGCTCTTGCAGATTCAAGATTGTACTCGATATATCCAAATAGATGCTCATTATGTGATCAATACCTATCTCAACAAATGTAAGTAACTTTTATTGCTGTCATTTGAGCCAGATTTTCTTAACCTGTTGCAATGTCGTCAAATTTAGCAAATTTGTGGATGTAACACATTTGCATTCCACAAAAACCCTTATATTAGGGGAGAATAGATAATAAACCATTTCATCGTAATGTACGAGTTGTTATTTATCATGTCGCATGCTTCTCTGCTTCAGCTGCAGGTCGAGTTAAGCAGATCCCATGATTACAGGAGTGATGCCAATTTTAAGTTTTACCATTTTCTCCCCAAAAATCCGAGTTATGGTTTTCTGTTTCTAAAACTGTGTTGGTGGCGGTGCTGCTTGAAAGGACCAAACTTTGGCAGCTCAGTGTCACGTGTGAGCAGTAGTGATACTAAAACAGAAAATAAAAATATTACAATTGATATAATACAACTGATGGATCGTTGACACTTGAATTGAATAGTCGAGGGTTAAATGTAGTCTCTGTAACGGGAAAGTTTATGGGCCATAGCACTGCATGTTATATTTTTTCTATCGTTTCACATTGGGGCAATTAACAAAAATAAATTAGAATTGTATGGCTCCATACTACTGTCCCCAACTGTGACAATTAAAATGATAATAATTTTAAAGTTAATGTTTGTGCACACACATCAGTGCACGCGCTTCAAACGCAGAGCAGCTGACAGCTTAATTAACCTATAATAACAACAGCTGACTTTGTGCTACATGCTAGCAGGGTTACATTACAAATTGTAAACACAGGACTGATAATGTACGTTCATCTACGAAAATAAATACGTAAAAATATATCTGGGAAGCTTCTTTAAACCCGCAAAACATGTTGTCCTCGGATAAACAGCTGGTATCAAGCAGCAGCGCCTAAACTAATGATATAATGCCAGTGGGGAATGCTGTGCTAGCCCCGGTGTTAGCTGTTAGCATAACAAACCTGGCTCCTGGATGTTGAGCACGTCCACCGACACCATGTCAGGCTTGTCCAGCGGGCCGACCTTCCGCTCCGTGACCCCCGTAGGCACCACGTCCGGCTTGGGCCCGAACTTTCGGGGGTAATAGTCTCCGACATTGTGGTAGGATAAACCCGAGGACGTGGACATCATCCCGTCCATCGCCATTTTTCTCCAACCAACTTCCTTTTCCTCCCCATAAGTCCATGTGCAGTGTGCGCATGCGTGCGTTCACAACTCCACATCATCACTCCGAGAAAAATAAATAAATAAATAAAACGCCCTACAATAAAAAAATAGGATATTTGGTGAAAACAGCCTATTATTCAAGCGATGTGTACTAGTGATTTTGTTTGTTTATGGTGAGACACAGGTGAATTGGGAAAAAATAAATATATATATAATGATTATAAATATAATCAAAATATATTCAAAAATATATTTTGAAACTTTATTATAGATTAATGATGTAAATATGAACAATTTGTGTTTTTCTCTCATGTATAAAAAAAACAAGGCCGTGTAGAAATTGCATCTTCAACTAAATAACCTATAGTTTACCAACACACCCAAGCTTTTTAGGCCGGACCCCTAAAATTGCCATTCAAGAACAAGAAGAGCTTTATTTGTCATTATACGATTACCAGTATGTTTTTAGAGGCAGGGGAAACCAGAGTACCCGGAGGAAACCTACACAGACACGAGTAGAACATGCAAACACAAAGCCCGGGGATCAAACCCGAAACCTTCTAGCTGTGTGAGACTTAACTGGGCGCTTTTTTGTTTTACCCAATCTAAAAGCTTCTTGGAGCTTACAGCCTATATGTATGCCAGTGCAAAGCCTCAATTGAACGCTAAGACCTAACTGATAGTAACTTTTTTGTGGCTTTGTCACTGCGTTTTTGTCATATTTTTGAAACATTTTGTCATGTTTTTGTTTGTTTGTTTCACTTTTTTGTTGAGGTTTCGTCACTTTTCTGTCCCTTTTTGGTTGCGTTTTCATCCTCGTTTTCGTCGCTATTTTGACACTTTTTTCAAGAAGCTTTTAGGTTTGGGTAAAGCTGAACTGGAGAAAATCTGCTCGGTTCAGGTGGGTGTTAACCTGCAGCGTCTGGCCTTCATGAAAATCCCTATTTTCTCGGCTGCAGACTACATTACCCAGGATGCCCCTGTGTTGGTGGAGCGGTCCAGATCAGAGCGTATTTGGGCGCGTGGCTCAGTGAATAATAATAACTCTTGTCTGTCTGTTTGTCTGAACAGAGCTGCATTCATGGGTTTCTAACAGCAGAGTCGCCCTCACAGCTCAGACTTCTACGCGTCCCTGTTTCATCTGTTATAAGAGGACAATGTTTCTTTGCAATAGTCTAAAAAAAAATTTTTTCCTACTCATTTTAGTCGTAGTTTTAACCTCAGTAGAACTTTCATCCCTCCTTATTTTAGTCATGTTATGTGTACTTAATTGGCGCATTGAGTTGCCTTGTGTACGAAATGCGCGGTATAAATAAAGTTGCCTTGCCTTGCCTTGCCTTAAAGTAAAATATGTACTCCGTCCCACACTGAAAGTAGCCCTTTTTTTTTGTTTTGACATCTGGGACTGCAAGCATTTCGTTACACTTTGGCGACGTCTGGCGGCAAGACAACAAACTGCAACGCACATGATGACTTAAATCACATCGCAGCCTTGTCAATATTGCAAAGCTCCGATTGTATCGCATGAAAAGGTTTGGACAGACAGTGGAATGGTGAGATGAATGAATAGTTTCTTCCCCCCCCCCCCCCCCCCCCCCTCTTTAATTCTGTACAGGAGAACTCCGGGTGACGGATCGAGGCGCGCAGATATGCTCATTGTGTCTGAGGCCATTCGGGTAAAAAAATCAAGTCAGTGTGAGAGTGCGGCGTATGCAGTCACTCACTGAAACGGCCATGAATGGGAATTTTTGTTCTCGGTAGTTCATCAAGTGACACGGAGGGGCCCCGTGCTTCTATTAGAGGGGGCCCCCCGAGACGGAGATCTGTCTGTGTGTAATCCAGACATTTAGCCCATCTGGTCCACAGAACCCGAGCAGACCATGGAAGTGCTTTTAATCATGGGCATTTTTGGAGTGAGTGATAACACAAGACATCTGTTGGAGCAGTGCTTTTGGGGTATATACATTTACGATTAGGTTGACAGTTTTACAGACGTCAGGGAGAATTTTAGAGAAGCCTGAGACGGCATAATGCTACTGTAAACCAATACAAGAATCTGTTTAAGGTCTAAAGTTAATCAAATTCAATTTAAGGTAATTCCAATCCCCAGCTAAGTGCTCAAGAGCTCCCAGGGGTCCCCTGTACCTCTGGTTGGGAAACCCCTTGGTTTAGACTCTAAGGGTTTCCAGGTTTTGTATATAATATGCAGCGCACAAGACACATTCCTCAAAATAGAACCAATCTTATTATTCCACACGTGCATCGAGCGTTGTGCGAGACGTCGCCAGTGTGTTTGGCCTCTTCAGCTGAGAAGCAAAGCGTCTGGTATGAACCATGGGTCTAGGAGCTGGCACGATAACCGTGTGATGTTCCCAGCCGCGGACAAAGACGCGTGGAGAGGCGGTTGGTTTTGTATGTTTTGTTTTGTTTGTGTTACAAAAATGGAAAAGTTGAAAGTGACAAAATGGAGAAAATAATTAACTAACTTAGACATAAAAACTAAAGAGGACGGCTGCAGCGGGCGGTCAACACCCACTGGTCAACAGGGAGGTAACTCTGAAGGTGCAGATGGCACTCAGGTGTGTCTGACTGGCTGATGATAATAATAATGTATGTAATGTATTGTCTTTTATTTCGCTTTATAAGGTTGGGGAAACCGGAACACCTGGAGGAAACTGGAGCAGACACAAGAGGAACATGCACTGAAAGACCCCTGGACTTTCAAACTGTGAAGCATGAGGTACTAACCACTGCGACACGATGTGGAAACAAGGTAAATAACAACACGGCTTAGGGTAGCTTGATAAACCACACCCACAAGAAGGCGGGGCTGAACACATGGTAAACAAGTGGCTTATTGGCGGCTGAGGCCGAACCAATCGTCACAGAGAATTAAGATTACGTTACTCGCTTCACCGCTATGTTGTAGTTCAATCAACAGTGCACTGTAATACATAAAAAGTTGAGTCAACTTAAAAAAGTAAAGCAACTGGCTGCAAAGCTTTTTTGAGTTTACTCAACTTTTAAGGTTTTTGTTGAGCCAAATCGTATGTGGAAATTGGTAAAAATCCAACTTGAAAGAACAACTTTACCAAACATAGAATTAAGCGTTTGCTGGACTTAAAGCAATATGTTTGGTCAACTAATGGTTAATTTCCTAAACAAAAATAAGAGTTGAATCAAGTGCAAAGTTTCCTAGGGCCTAGGGCAGTAAGAACATCCATTACATTAAAACAACCCAGCATGAAAACCGACCGAGCTTACACAAACTTGAAAAACAAGGGAATATGATTTGTAGAATAATGTCCCGCGCTTTGCTAATTACGACTCTTTAAACAGCACTTTGATTGGTTGAGAGTGATTGTGAGCTCCGGTGCAAATGCAGAGTTAGCGCCCCATGTTTGCACCTCAGTCTCATCCACATGTCAGAGAGCCGCAGAACTGACTATTCGTGGGTTTAATGCTGATCCCTCTTGATGTTTTGTTTCATTTTTGTTTGTGAAGCTCCACACCCTACACATTCATCACTGGACAATGGCTCCGCGACAGGAAAAAAAAAAAAGTAGTTTTTTTCACCACAAAGTCATTAGTCAAATGTTCCCTTTCATGGACAGATGGAACAGACCTGCTACACTAATGCTACACTAGCTAGAGCTGGAGGTTTGAACTACAAGCCTTCCTGTTAAAAGACGACCTGTGCTACCGTCGTTGGGGCGACAGTGGCACAGAGAGTTGAGTCTTGTGATCGAAGGGTCGGCGGTTGGAATCCCGCACACAGCACACTGCCGTTGTGTCCTTGGGCAAGACACTTCACCCACTTTGCCTCCAGTGTCTGACACATGTATGAACGAGAGAGTGAACGGTTGACTGGTTCCTTGATGTGAAGTGCTCTGAGCCCGATGAAGATAAAAAAGCGCGATAGCGGCAACCTCCCGCTCTCTTGGTACAGCGCCGTTTTTTGCCTTTTTCTGCAGATTGTATTTGTAATTTCTGTGTTCCACGTTGTTTTGCTGGATACGTTTGTACATCTCTGCTGTGTTTTTGTAGGAGCTTAAGTGGATTTTTTTTTTTTTACTGCAGAGAGTAAATAGTGGTCCCGAAGAAAGCTGCTTTTTAAAAGTAAGACATTTGAGACCCACACATTTTTTCATCTGAAAAACTGGGGAGGCAGCAAGAGGAGAAGATGGTGAAAGACTGTTGTGGTGCGGAGGGAGCTGCGCAGGAGTAAGCGGACGGAGGAGGTGGAGGAGCCTAGCAGTGCAGGACACCACGCTCTGGAACAGGGACATACCTAGGAGGCGCTGCACCGTTTCAGAGGAGTTTCCCCGACCTCCAAAAACATGCTGGTCAGGTTGGCCCACAATGGTGGCACGCTCAGTCGCAGCGGCTCAGGACTAACACCTGAATGCAACTTCATTGTACAATTGTACAATGACAGGTAAAGCACTTACTTGTATAAATGGGACCATTTTAAATTTATTACACAGTGAAAACTTGATTCAGTTTTGAACTGTAAATACAAAATAGAAAATAAATTGAACCGGGCCATTTTAGATAACAGTTAATATTCGTAGCAGGTCACTTTTCCCCCATCAACTCAAACGGGTTAATAATTAGCCCAATTTGGGAACCACTGGAGAAGAACTAAGAAGAGGACACAAAACCGGGGCAAAATTGCCTGTCCACATGATGGATCTCTATTTCTAAGTTTCCCTGCCCCCCCCCCCTTCCCACATGCCTGTTCCTCCTTCCATACCCCCCCCCCCCCCTTCCTTCCTCCTTCTCTCTCTCTCTTTCTCTCTCTCTCTCTCAGATGGACTCAAAAGCTTACACAACACCCCCACAGGCTATGCTCCTGCCTGCCCTGCCTGCATGCCACACCTGCTCTTGACAAATCCCCGGTATATAAAGGACTCTCGGTATGAGCGGAAACCTTCAGTTAGTCACCAAAATGCAGGAGCGCATGGAGCAGGCCAAGTCCATGAAGGATGAGGAGAAGCTGTACCGCTACAACGGGGTGCTATACCCGACCATCATGTGTCCCGAGGAGAACATGAAGGCACTGGACAGCATCAGCGCTAGGGGGGACGACATCATGCTGGTGGCTTATCCAAAGTGTGGTGAGTATAGGCTTGGAAAAAGTTTTCTTAAATGCATGCTTTACTTATCTTGTATTTAGCAGTTTTTCCTTCCAGTCTCTTCTTAAATGTTAAAAGTCTTTTTTTATTTTTTTTAAGCTGTGGTCCAAAGTCATTTTAAAATTCCCAAACACACTTCTAGAATCCCATTCCTTCAGTACATTTCATAACTTACAAAACTAGCTGTAAGTTCACGATCAGCAAAGACTACTTAAAAAAAAAAAAGTATGACTTTTACAATAAAGACTAAAATAAAAATACAGATATGATTCTACATTTGTTCTTCATCGTGGGACTACGGATGGAAATTAGCCTTTAGCTACAATCCGGCATGTTTAACATGTTTGTTCAAATCAAATAAATACATAAATAAATAAATAATCTAAAACAAAGAGCAGAACTAAAAAGGTTCTATATGTTATGCTTTAATTTGGATTCTTGTCAGAGAATGTGTCCTTAAATGCCCTATACCTGATTTATTTGTATTATTTATTATTATTATAACAAACAATGAAAGAGGGAGCCACTTAATGTGTTAGTTTTGGTCCAAACTCATTCCTAACTTTTTTATCATATTTGTAATATCTCGATTCTTCAAAGGAACAGGTTTATAGGCACATTTCACAACATTCAGGGTAATTTATCAGGTTAAATGTCACAGAAATGCTTGAAAACTAACCTGAGAGTTCATGAATTACATATTTGTAATTCATAATTACAATATATTTTGTAATATATTAGAGTTAAAATTGAAAAGAGATCAGCATTGTGTCGCAAACCTGCTGTGATGTGATGTTCATGGCTCTGTTCTCGACTTTTTATATCCTTTTGAGCTAAAGTGTTAGTCTAAGGACACTTTTTGGTAGCCCTAGCATGGCGGATATCTATGCTAACGCATCTGCTGTCCGTTAATTATATTTAAAATACAGAAGTTTTATAATAAAATACATATACATAAATCTGATAATGCCACACACACATTTGATAGCGATTTCCTTTTGAGTAATACAGTACAAGGTTAGTAAAGGCTCTTTTGTTTGAAATACGTGCTGGGTCACAGTTGAGGCGAGCCGCGCATGTGCAAACACGGGAGACAAGCCGCAAGTTGGGATAAACGTCAGTCGAACAGTGTAAATGTAGAAATATTTTCGATACGGGGGAATCACAGTTATTTATCATATTGGGTACAGTCATGACCTTGATTCCAAAATAAATTAATAGGCTAATCGCTAGGCGCTTACACGGCTAGTGCTAACTCTCCCTCTTGTTTGCGCATGTGTAACCAATGGCCGCTACTAGATACTGCTCCTGTAATAACGCTGGGTTAGGCAGAATTAAAGGGACCAGGCTGGTTTTCATAAGAAACATTTTAGAAATCTCGCATACTAATACGAGCCGGACTGTTAGCATTGGAGGTGCGCGGCTATGACCGAACTACACGTCACGCAAGGGCCGAGTCTACAGTGAAGATCCCGCCCTTATGCCCTTTTTAGAAACGGGCTTCAACAGAGCTGGGGAGGAGGAGTCTGTAAATCCGCCATGATTTCCCCCTTGATTGTAGTTATTTTGTCAAATGGGGAGGAGTGAGGAATGACGGTCTATTAATAATAAGACTATGTGTGTAACTCAACATTGACCAAGCACGTATTTCGGAAGTGAGGTTTACAGGTTTACAGAGTTATTTATTTGAACAGGGACAGTGTACAATCTACATTAGCCTCAGAAAGGAGAGATGCATTGTACCAGGTTATAGCACTTGTGCTAATTTCCACCTGCAGTCCCTGGGCCTATTGTACATGTTTTTAGTGGTAGGGGAAACCGGAGTACCCGGAGGAAACCTACGCAGACACGGGGAGAACATGCAAACTCCACACAGAAAGGCCCCATCCAGGTGGGAACCGAACCCGGGACCTTCTAGCTGTGAAGCACGAGCGCTAACCGCTGTGCCACCGTGCCGCCCGTGAGGAATTTCATATCTACATTTTGTCCCGTTGAAGATGTCCAGGTCTAGAGCCATCTAGCTAGAAAGCTAGACAGCTGTTGAACTTTGCATTGAGGCGGTGATATTGGCGTTAATGATTGCACAAGTTAAAGTGATATCCAGGCTCCTTTGAAATCTGTTCTTGAAAGTCGATGTATTGATTGGTGTGACCTCACTGACTGCAGACATGTAGTGGCTGACTAATCTGTAGTAAAGTAGTAGTAGTAGTGGTAGCTGCAGTAATCAGAGCCGTAATAGTATCAGCATGGGCGTCGGACTGGGGGGTAAAGGGTACTGAGTACCCAGGGCCCAGAGCAGGGTAGGGGCCCTCAAAAGTGCTGCAAAAAGCATTCTGTATTGTATCTTCAATGAAGGTACTTGATTCATCTTCTGTACTCAGTAGTTGAAGTCTTCGAACGTTTCGCCTCTCATCCAAAAGGCTTCGTCAGCGACAAAGGTCACAATCTGCACGCAGCTGAATATATAGACCAACGGGGAGGAGTTAGGGTAGGCCCGGCTCCTCCCCTCTAATCACAGCTACTCTCACCTGTGGGTAAACCCCTTTAAAGTAGAGCGTCTCTAACGATCTGCTCACCTCAGTATCGGTCAGTCGTGTCCTATACATAGACAATCCCTACCCAGTATCTGTCCTATTAATGTCTGATCACTGCTAATTACCTGCCTATTGTTCTTTTGTTGGCTGAGGTGCCGTCTCCCTGGACTGGCCAAGCCTTTTCGGTTTCTCCCGAAGGAGATTGGAGTAAAGTGAGATTAAATCTGAGACCGCCATTACAATACAATGGTTGCCAGACAAATTTGGCACAAACAATAATGATAGATGATACCTCAGGGCCCTGACACCCTTTTAAATGTGCCAAATGGTTCAGCCCACACACCAACAGTGACTTTGATGAGGTGGGCTCTGCAATGCAATGACACTAAGCTAGGAAAGAGAAATATTAGTCTTGCCACGCTCTTATGTGCTTTTATTTAACACTAGCCTATTCTAGCGGGCCTTAGATGAAACTTTCTGTCCTAAATGACAGTTAAACATGAGGGGAGGCGAGTCCTGCCTCTGCGCTGAGGAGAAGGTGCAGAGTCAGAGAAAGAGCCACAGACAGAGCTCCTTCTCTCCTCGTTTTAACCCCTAAAGTTTCTCTTTCCTTATATTTATTGTAATTGACTGAAATCAGAATTAATGATGCTAATTAGCCGCGCGCATTTGGAGACTCGTATTATAAATGCGCAGCTTTGGAGACGAGTCACCGTGGTTCCAGTGGAAAGGTGGAGGGCTCGTGCCATTTAGCCTATTCCAGGGTCACTTTTTAGAACAAGAATTTACTGACAATACACTTAAAGGTAGGCTTCCAATATGGTGAGAGACTAAATCAGGCTGAAGTCCTTGAGGTTTTTGTTCATGCCTGTGGGCCACAGAGACAACATACAGTCTCATTATTTTTTTGTAAAATAGCATTTTAATGGATATTTTAAAGTCACAAATGAGTTATTGCCAGCACAAGATCCTGTGTCCCTGGTGCAGCCCTCCTGTTTAATGTGGTACGCTAATAATCATTATGTTCTATCTAAAACTAGCAATTTCAATTGGCCCAATGAAAGTAGAATATTCCACCACCAATTTAAATATCTGTATCACTACAGGATTAAAGGTCATTCCATTTCTGTAACAGGAGCCAAATCAGAGGAAATTTCAAGTCAAACATTGAATACACAATAAACACACAAACAGATAAACCATGAACTAAGTATCCAGGACAAATCTGAACTGAATATGTGTTTGTATATGAAGCATTTTTAGGCCTGTTAGGGCATGTTTGAAATTCTTGTGACCAAAGCTTAGAAACAACAAAAGGGACTTGTTGGCCAGGTTTAATCGTTTATATAATAATGATGATGCAACGTGCAGTATGTGCAGGGTTGACTGCAGGTGAGCATGGCCAGCAGCCAAAGCAGCTCACTTTGGTTAGCAGGGCTTTGTTGCAACTCCCATATATTTATAATAAAGATATTACATCAGACAGTAAATGTGTTTTGTAATCAAACTGTAGTTGAAAAAATATTGGGGGGAAAAGTAACATCTCATCTCAATGGGAATATCGGTTTCTTAAGTCACGATTTGTCTGAATTAAGGTTATTTCAGTGATGTTTGTTGTCTTTATTTTCTTTCTTTTGAAGGTAATTAATCACAGGAGCTTTCATCCAAAATAAAAACACGTTTCATAAAAGCTGTTTGCATGATTTAGATCAAGATAATCCAGATAAGCATTAGGCGACCGTGTCCCTTTGCACGCTACCACATTCCATTTCCCAAAGTGAAGACACGCCATGTCACACAGGTAACTCTCTCGTGCACTGAGGAAGGATTCAAGTGAGACGCTGCAGACACTTTTCAGGTTCTGGGTCATGGAGCTGAAAGAACCTTCCTCCAGTGGTTGACCTTTCTTTTTCCTAACACCTACAGACATGGGAATTTCCCCTACTGTAGTTCAAAACACTTATTTTTACTCCTAGAGTATTTGTTGATAGCAGATTGTAACCACTTACCTTTCATGTTGACCCTTTGATGCACAAAAGGCGTATAATATGGGTTTGTCATAATCCAAAAGTTTCAAAGTGGTTTCTCATAATGTAAATGTTTTTCTATCCGTTTATTTTTTATTTTTTTACAGCATTCTTGCTCCATTCACTGTGGATGTTATGACTAACCCAAAAGGGCAGCGTGATGACAGTCGCAGGAGAGTCTTCAGAATTCACAGAACAGTCCGCTAACCACAGAGGCTAGTTTAGTATTAACCCTACGACAAAGCATTTTTTACCAGAAGGACGTCCTGCACAAAATGTATTTATTTATTTAGTCGGGACAGTGCATGTTAATGAACATTCATGGGCAGGGGCGTAGGGCGTTTGACTTGACATTTCCTCTGATTTGGCTCCTGTTACAGAAATGGAATAACCTTTAATCCTGTAGTGATATAGATATTTAAATTGGTGGTGGAATATTCTACTTTCATTGGGCCAATTGAAATTGCTAGTTTTAGATAGAACATAATGATTATTAGCGTACCACATTAAACAGGAGGGCTGCACCAGGGACACAGGATCTTGTGCTGGCAATAACTAATTTGTGACTTTAAAATATCCATTAAAATGCTATTTTACAAAAACATTATGAGCCTGTATGTTGTCTCTGTGGCCCACAGGCATGAACAAAAACCTCAAGGGCTTCAGCCTGATTCAGTCTCTCACCATATTTGAAGCCTACTTTTGTGTATTGTCAGTAAATTCTCTAAAAAGTGACCCTGGAATAGGCTAAATGGCACGAGCCCTCCACCTTTCCACTGGAACCACGGTGACTCGTCTCCAAAGCTGCGCATTTATAATACGAGTCTCCAAATGCGCGCGGCTAATTAGCATCATTCATTCTGATTTCAGTCAATTACAATAAATATAAGGAAAGAGAAACTTTAGGGGTTAAAACGAGGAGAGAAGCTCTGTCTGTGGCTCTTTCTCTGACTCTGCACCTTCTCCTCAGCGCAGGCAGAGGCAGGACTCGCCTCACCTCATGTTTAACTGTCATTTATGACAAGAAAGTGTCATCTACGGCCCGCTAGAATAGGCTAGTGTTAAATAAAAGCACATAAGAACGTGGCAAGACTAATATTAGGGCCCTCGCCTCTGGAACGACCTGAGGAGGAACTCAGGACCACAGTTTTTAAGAGCAGGCTCAAGACCCACCTTTTTAGTTTAGCTTTCAACTGACATCTATTTAGTCCTAATGATATATTGTGTGCGTGCGTGTGTGTGTGTCTGTTTGTTTGATACCTTTCGGTATGAAAAGCGCTTTATAAATAAGTTTGATGATAAGTAAGTTTGATTTTGATTTGATTTGAATATTCTCTTTCCTAGCTTAGTGTCATTGCATTGCAGAGCCCACCTCATCAAAGTCACTGTTGAGTTGAAGCGCGCGGTGCTGAACGCCAGTGTGTGGACTGAACCATTTGGCACATTTAAAGGGGTGCCAGAGCCCTGAGATTCATCTATCATTATTGTTTGTGCAAAATTATGTGTAGCAACCATTGTATTCCAGCCCTGTTTTGTTCATTTCTTATATTAATTATGAGGAAATTTAAAAAGTACAATACAGAACATTTTTTGCAGCACTTTTGAGGGCCACTACCCTGCTCTGGGTACTCGGTACCCTTTACCCTCCCCAGTCCGACACCCATGTACATGGGTGTCATGCATGTAAACAAGCCACCGTAGTCAGATGTAATCTACTTAATCTGTGTCTGATAACCAAGTTTTAGACCTAAATGACACCACTTAACTTTTGTTTTCTCGTTATTTATTTATTTAGATCAAAAAGAGTCATGATTATTTCCACAGAGAGCAAATTAACTCTCCTTTTTGGCCTCTCCTTTTCAACAATTGCCACGAGTTCCGTGTGCACCCAGAATCGCAGCAAATCTTGAACATTTTGCAATTATACATTTATTTAAATCTGTAAAAGTGGGCAAGGGTAACCATTCATTGGGGTATATTGAAAATGATATCTGTTACACTCCAGTGTACGATACATATGAAAATGGAAGTGGTGACTTGGACTTTATTTTTGGGGATCCATCCATCCATCCATCCATTTTCTTCCGCTTTATCCGTGGCCGGGTCGCGGGGGCAGCAGTCTCAGCAGAGATGCCCAGACTTCCCGATCCACGCACACCTCCTCCAGCTGTTCTGGGGGGACCCCGAGCGGACACCAGGCCAGCTCGGGAGACATAGTCCCACCAGCGTGTCCTGGGCCTTCCACGAGGCCTCCTCCCAGTGGGACATGCCTGGAGCACCTCCCGAGGGAGGCGACCAGGAGGCATCCGGAACAGATGCCCTAGCCACCTCAGCTGGCTCCTTTCGACGTGGAGGAGCAGCGGCTCGAGTCCGAGCTCCTCCCGGGTAACTGAGCTCCTCACCCGATCTCGGAGGGTGCGCCCAGCCACCCTGCGAAGGAAACTCATTTCGGCCGCTTGTATTCGCGATCTTGTCCTTTCGGTCATTACCCAAATCTCATGACCATAGGTGAGGGTGGGAACGTAGATCGATCGGTAAATCGAGAGCTTTGCCTCAGACTCAGCTCCCTCTTCACCACAACGGTCCGATACAGCGACCGCATCACTGCTGACGCCACACCGATCCGTCTATCGATCTCACGCTCCATCCGTCCCTCACTGAGAACAGGACCCCGAGAAGAAAAATAAATAAATAAAATTAAAATTGCAATATTAAATATTAAAACACTCCTATTTGGCAGTGACTTTGACTTAACATTTAATCTCACAGCTCTCACTTTGTGGAAAAAATATCGGGATATATATCGTGTATCGATATTCAACCTAAATATATCGGGATATGACTTTTGGTCCATATCGCCCAGCCCTAACAACCAGACATTAGAGCGTGTGGCCTTTTTTTGTAGCATTCCCGCGCGTGTTTGGTTGAGACTTTCTGCTGGAGCTTTTCCTTTACGTCGTCGTTGCTTCCTACATTACTCCACATCTCAGAGCTTCCGCTAGTATCGGCTCGTCATCCTCGGACATAGGACCCTCCCGACCAACAAAGTGCACCAGTGACCCTCTATCTGCCCCACACGTTGAAGGCCGCTTGTCCACGCCGCTGTGTCCCGTCATCTGCTGCCAAACAAAGGTGCATGTCGCGCTTAGTTCCTTGGCGTTTGAACACGTTTTGTGGCAGAAAACCTTCGAAGACTCACCATCGAAGGCACACCCATGCAAAAACATGTACAATAGGCCGGGATGAGACGGAGTGTGTTTGAGAGTGCGGGTGCGGGACAACGGAGAGAAATGAGCCTATGAGGCAACAACCCGGCGTGGCGTGTTTACATGCAAGCGCCCCATGTATGTTCCTTAACATGCACTGTCCCGGCAAAATACACCAATAAGACAAAATGGGCACGGGTCGGGCTCGCTCTACACCCCATGATGCACGTTTTATTTTGACGACGTTAGCTACAGGCTACTGCAGATTTTACACACCGACTTCCAACCGGATTTGGTCCTGCATTATATTTGGGGGGAGTTTGGCATCAATGCAAACCATTTATGTGTAACTCGAGTTGACTTTAATTGTAATGACTAATACATAGAAATGTAGCGAAGTAGAAAGCAGTATGTATTTATCTTCCAAACGCAGTGGTGTAAAAGTCAAACGTCTCGCGCAAAAATAAAACTCGAGTAAAGTACAGAGATCAACTTAGGCCCGATTTTCCAAAATGCAACCTCATCCCCGCCTTCCTCAGACGCCAACAATGCCCCGTTGAAGACGTTCCACTGTGCGAACCCTGTTCAAACAGGTTTCGCCACAAAGGG
The DNA here is from genome assembly GCA_021464625.1 of Proterorhinus semilunaris. NCBI lineage: Eukaryota > Metazoa > Chordata > Actinopteri > Gobiiformes > Gobiidae > Proterorhinus > Proterorhinus semilunaris. Next base: position 31,927,524 of record CM038357.1, read on the forward strand.
CCCGGGACGTGACAGAGAGCGGGACAAAGGGCCCGTCGGCAGCTCTTTCTTTTAACAATAAAACAAAGACACGGGACTTCAAAGAGCCGCCATTTTAGCTTGAGTGACATTTTTGGTGGCTGACATCAGACTGAAACTAAATTAGAGTAACTAATGATATAAGATTAAAACTGTGAGTGAAATCGTTTTAGTGATGTGACCGAGCGGCTCTTTAAGGTGAATGGTTCGAACTGGATCTCAATTGTGATCTTTTTATTTATTTTTTTCCTGTGTCAAATTGGCGGCACGGTAGCACAGCGGTTAGCGCTCGTGCTTCACAGCTAGAAGGTCCGGGTTCGATTCCCACCTGGACGGGGCCTTTCTGTGTGGAGTTTGCATGTTCTCCCCGTGTCTGCGTAGGTTTCCTCCGGGTACTCCGGTTTCCCCTACCACCAAAAACATGTACAATAGGCCCAGGGACTGCAGGTGGAAACTAGCACAAGTGCTATAACCTGGTACAATGCATCTCTCCTTTCTGAGGCTAATGTATATTGTACACTGTCCCTGTTCAAATAAATAAATAAATAAATACATTTACCCAGAACTGTCCTGAACGAACACAAGAATCAGCCCAACGGAGCAGGCCACACAAGGGAAAGCGTTTTGCTCTAAAGTCAAAGCTTAATGCACTAAAACGATTTGAATGAACACGTTTTTTCCAAAGGTAAATATGAGTCCCATTGTGATCTGAGATGATTTAAATAAAGTGCCTTTTAATCGATCGCGCCTTAGACATCGTCTGTCTGTCTGGCATTATTAAAAATGTTTTAATGTATTAAAAAGAGCCAGTCTTTTGAACGGCTCCTTGAAATGAACAGATCCCAAAGAGATCTTTTTTTCTTAACTCAACTGTAGGAAAAAAAAAACTGGGGCTAAATTATGGTCAACAGCTCTGCAGAAAGGAAAAATAGAGATAGTTTTTTTTATTTCACGCAGAGAAACCTTAACCTCTTAACCCCCACCTGAACTGAGCACAATTTCTCCAGGGTGGCATTACCCAAATCTAAAAAGCTGTGTGTCAAAAAAACGCAAAAAAACAAGCCACAAAAGAGCACCCAAAAATAGTGACAAAAAGCGATGAACATTCGGCAAAAATGTGATGAAAACCCGAAGAAAAGCGATGGAAACAGATCCATTTAAATGACTTTTGAAGGTCTTAGCTTTCAAATGAGGCGTTATACTGGCCTACAGGCTGTAAGCTCCCGCCGAGAAGCTTTTAGATTTGAGTAAAGTTGAAGAGGTTATAAAAGCCTCTTCTACAGGAAGACCGCATACCTGGCAACCCTCCAGATGCAGATATCGTCGCTTGGCTTCTCGCTATGGCATTCACATGACACAAAAACGGGCACGAGGTTCAGTGGCTTCTGTTTCTCGCCATTAAAATACATTGCGACGCCGTTAAAACTGAGGGTGCGAACATTTCAGAATGAGGTTGCACCCCCCGTGGATCCGGGCCTGAGCTCCACCAGTGCTGAGCGCATGGAGCTGACACCCCCCTGGCAGTCGATTCCGCTTTACGACCTTGTTAAATCCCTCTGTCGTAAATCACCGGGCTTGCGTCTGTGAACGTAACCCAGACCACATGTGGCCCCGGCTCCTGCTTGCTCTCTGATCAGCGCGGCTCGCTTTCTCGCTTGTGGAAACCGCGACTCCTTCACTGACATCAGCCCGCAGGAATTTTACGACGGCGGCCCGTAAATGTGGCGCACGGCTTCATTCAGCCCGTCGTCAGTTTCATTGTTTTGGTGGGACCGGAGGGGGCGGACAGGCCCGCGGTGCGCAGCGGGGAATGTGACACGTTTTGTTTGGCAGAGTTCGGAGCAGACAGAGATGGGCAGATAGAAGTGTGGCTAGGGCTGGCTAAAGTTTCAATACCGATACCTGAAAGATGCTTTTTCCCCGATACCTATACAACAATATTTGTCGACTGGAACCAGAAAGCATGGGCTTCATCTCTAATGTCCTGTGTGAAAAATGGGGAATAATTTTTTTGGGGGAAAATTTGGGGCATTTCTTTAAATGCGGTGCCTTTTGGGTGTCAGAAAATTCCCCACAAAAAATTTGAAAAAAAAGAATATTTACTCCTAATAACAAGACTGTATACGTAATGGTCACGCTCAATATGCAACATTTTATATTTTGTCAAACTTGTCACAGTGTCGCTAGGAAGATGTCCACTGTGTTAACCACAGAAGTATGTGACATTCCTTTGAAAAAGACAAGAATGACTAAAATGTGTTCATATATGGATTGTTTTCATATTTATGTACATTATTAATTACACAAACTTAAATAATCAATTCATGAATCAGTCCATTGATTGTATACATATGTCCACTATGTTAAATAGGACTCCCCTATGTTATTCAAATAAGGTCAACATAGTGGACACTAACACGGTGGACATTTTACAATAAAAATTGCTATTACTCTAACTTGTATTAGCATTATAGCAAACAAGATTTTGATAGTTGATAAGAAATGTACATTTTTACCCAAGAACATTTAAAAAATATATAATTTGATTGTTTTCTGAACAAAACAGGGTCAACACAGTGGACTCCATAAGATTGACCACACTGCATCTACTTCATAAAACGGCTAAAATTACATTTTTAAACACATAAAAAGTAAGAACTTTTACCACAATCGAATTTCCCTCCACTGGTGTGACATCACATCAGAAGCTAAGGTCAAGGAGAAGTGGGTGGAGCTTACTTGAAGGACATTCACTTAGGTTAACACAGTGGACAAGGCAAAATCACAAAAAACATAAAAACAAAACATTAAAAAAATATATATACAGAAAAAAGGGGTCATATCCTTGATTATATAATAGACCATAGTTTGTATTTCACAATAAATATATATAAAGAAAAAATCTTTATATTTACAGAAAATACAGCTTGTTTCAGACTGGGGACGCAAAAGGCACCGCATTTAAAGAATGACCCAAATACCAGTCCCATTGTAATTTTAGAAAAGTTCCTTTTTTCTCTCTCGATATTGTGGGTTATCTGCCTGGCGTTATGATGATGTCATATTTAAAAAAAGCCAGTCTTTTGTAACGGCTCTTTGAAATGAATGGACCCCAAACACTCATCTCCCGGTAAAGAGCTGTAAATCCCATCACTAGCGTTCATGTCCTAGAATTGGATGATGTCCTACAACTCTGTGATAGAGAAGCAGCTTTTCTTTTTCTTTTTTTACCACTGTTGATATTGATCTCTGCTTGGGAGTCATTGGATTCACAAACCTGAAATATCAATGTTATGGCTGAAACGACATCGCACGTGTTTTTGAATATTGTAACGATTTTTGGACAAGATATTGGATGTTAGCGTAAGCGCGGTGACAGAGAAGACCCTGAACACTGAGGCTGGTTTTGGATTGCCCCAATAATGACAGCGATAGCTCTTTAGAATGTTGTGATGCCACGTGGATGCAACCTATTTTCTGTCTTCAACTAAAATGACAAGCCTTAATTTTTAGCTTAGGGCATGGTAACGAATCAGAACGGCACAGAATTGCTTCCTTTAAATGATACAATGTGAAATATCAGATTGTTATTGGTTCTATGTGTGTGCAGGCTTTAACTGGATGGTGGGCGTGGTGCAGCAGATCATCACTGAGGTGACAGGAGTGGCCTCAGAGCCCAAGGGCCCCCCGCTCATTGAGTTCTTTGGACCAGACATCATGAAGGTACAGCGCTTTATTGGGCAGCATGGTTGCATTTGGGAAATCACAAAGCCTCCTTGAGGCCTTGCTACAGTGAATTTAGGAGGTATTCAACCCCTATTTCCTCAGACCTAAACTTTTATGACTGCAGTGATTGTATAGCCTGTCCTCTATTTAGTCTAAACGGGAGAGTAGGGTGGCCATGAAGCAGCTTAAAGTGAAGGCAGGATTTATGACTTGTAGCCAATCAGAGGGCGTGACAAAAGCAAAGTAACAGAATCAAACATGGCGGCGCACTAGTGACTCGGGAGAAGAATTTGGCGATTTTCCACAAAATGGAGAACATTTATGTCAAAGATTTGTTTAATGGACAAGCAGGCCATACCGCCTTTGCTCTGCCCGATTGCGTCAGACCTCAGACCCTCAGCAGGAAGGGCCTGGCTGGTACTGAGATGGGAGACCCAGGAAGCCTGAGTGAATGTAGTAGTAGTAGTAATTTATTTTCTCCGGTCATTATGAACATTTAGATCTTAGGTCACGTGTTTTTCAAAGATCTTACAATAAGAAAAAAATGTGTACATTAAGAATTTAAGTGCTAAATAATGCCTGATCGAAAGGGGTTTAGGCTGAAGTCAAGACTTATTCTGCCTAACCCCTTTTACAACGGAGACACTGTGTCCAAAGATGACACATTATACAGTTTCTCTTATACCAACGATGGAAACATGTAAGCACAAAACTTAAACTTCAACAATCAAAATTATATTATGCATCCTCGATCAACTTTTTTTGTCTGATGTCACTTCCAGGGCTCCGTAGCCTCTCGCTCTCCCTCCATCCATGTTTGCAAAGTTGTTCAAATGGCTAAACTGAGGCTTTTTGTAGCTGGCTGTTTGGTGTTCAGTTTTGCAAGTCAGTGCCTTCAGGTGTGTATTTGAGTGGTTGCAATTCCCCGGTGTGCTTTGTATTGTGGACACATGTGTTTGCCAAATGGCACCCTGAGATTTAATTTTTAAATGAAGTGTCTTATGTATGAAATGCAGGACCAAGTGTGTTGCATAAAGGAGCAAGTGTGTTGCAGAATTGCAACTAGAGTGCAAAACAGTGCATTTGTTTAAGGTATGGGTAAATGTTTTTTGAGGTATGGGTACATGTGTTTGAGGTATGGGTACATGTTTTTGAGGTATGGGTACATGTGTTTGAGGTATGGGTACATGTTTTTGAGGTATGGGTACATGTGTTTGAGGTATGGTAACAAAAGCTTAAAGTTGTGTTACTTTAGTCTAAGCATGGGTCTATAGTGTTCAAGCAATGGGCACAAACTGTAATATCTCCATTTGTTTATTATTGAATCCCATGATGCTTAGCAATATGACATGACGATCCTGAATGCTATACTCCACAGCTAAGCTAGCCCCACGTTTGCCCCAGCAACCTGCACAAGAAAAGAAGAAAAAAAAACTACAAAGACCCAATTTCTTTCAATCAGAGAGAATTGGGCCTGGCTGGTCAGGCTAATGATTGAAGGGCCTGGATACCTGTCACATTTTTCACAGAGATCTTTGACCTCATGCACAGCCTGCATGACTTCCAGGGGCCCTCTCCCAGCAGACTTCGCTTGCATATTCGGCTATGGTTGTTGGTCTAGCCCCGTTTCTAAACACTCTGGCATGTTCCTTTGACTGGACCAGAGACAAAATGTAAGCCAAAAATAACAGGGTTAGCAAACTGAAATGGGGCATATGCTGGAGTAACTGTGGCATACACTTTCCTTTTTGTGTGTTTGGTTAGCAGGAATGTAAACACGTGTAACTCTAACTCTCTGACTCTAGTTAATATAAAAAAACAAAAATAATGCTATTACGGAACACTTGTTAATAATCTTTAAACAGAGAAGGAGATCCGGGACACTCGAGCCTTCAACTTCATTGGCAAAATAGGCCACCAATCTGGATTTATCATTTTACTGTTAGTCTGCCTGGGTTTTTCTGCTCCATGTTGGACTGCTGAAATATGTGAGCAAGTCCGATGCCTAACCACTAGCTGAAAGTAGAATTGGACGTGGTGCAGATTGTGTGCTCGAATCTCCCTGATAAATCACCTCCTTCAAATCTTTTAATACAAATCGTATTTGAAAAAGACATGCAGTAATGATGCGACATACCAGCACAAACGGAAAAATTCCATCATTCAGCCAGAGCAGATTTGTCAAGGTGACTGGCGTAAATGTCGGACTCCAATCAAAGTCGTTTTCTAAATGCACCTAAGGACCTTGTAGGAACTGATAACCTAATAATTTGGCCAGTTTCAAAATGTAATACGTAAAAGCTCTGTTGAGCCAATCATGTAATAACAATGATGATTAACATAATATTAATATCCATAATATTAACGTAACAACAATTACGCTATTGGCTGATTATTTGTTACATTATTGGCTTGACAAGATGAAAATCGTTCACAAACGTAATAAATTCAGCTGATAATGTAAAAAAAACGTAGTCTTTGTGCTGTTTTCTCTAAATTGTTAGATACCTGTTATTTTATATTTTACTTTTCTGTTAACTGTTTTAAAAAAAAATTTCCCAGAGTGTAAAGCATGACAGAAAGGTCGCCGGTTCGAGTCTCTCCTCCGACAAGTGCATGCCGTCAGTGTGTCCTTGGGCAAGGCACTTCCCTCACATTACAGATGTTTGAATGTGGGACAGTTTGGCAGCCTGCCCAGGGTAGCTGTGGCTACAATTGTAGTCTGTAGCAGAAATAAAGAGGTTATGTCAAGAGTAGTAGCATTATCATATTATCATTATTTATCATTGTACCAAACTGTGTTTTAGTCGGCAGTGGAAGAAGTCTCAGATACGGGAGACAGGAGCGGGGAACTTACTATTAGTCCCATCAGCCACTTGGACCAACCACAGACCGCTCACTCTCACATGCCCCGCCATTCATACACAGGCGAGGCCCAAGGGCACAGCGACGTCACGCTTGTGGGAGCTGGGATTGGAACCAGCAACCTTTCGCTCATAAAATGACCCGCTTTACCATCTGGGCTACTGTCAGGGTCAGACGCAAATGAGCATGACGATTAAATTAACAAGTTAATATAAGTGAAGAAGGACACAAAAAGCAGTAAAATACAAAAGCCGATGAAAAAATGACAAAACAACTATGTTTAATGTAATAACCATGTAATAATTATTACATTATCAGGTGGTAAATCGTTATTGCGTTAAAGTTATTGGCCGTAATTACGTTATTGGTTTCCACAGACCCGCTTTGGCCTCACATCATCAGTCACATTCAATTACAAAGTAGACGTGTGTGTTTTCGTCAGCCCGATGGATGAGGGTGCTGAGCTACTACGTCCCAGGACTCCCTGGCAACACAAGGCAGTACAGTTAACCCATTAGACATGGACAACACGGGGTACAGCAACCAAGTATAATGAAGAATATACAGTTTAATGTTGGAAAATACAATTGTGCAAAATCAGCAGGGAAACACCCAACAGAAACATTACCAAAGGAGTGACTATATTATACTCTTAGATGTCAAACTGTGTGAAAACAATACTAAATCAGGGGGAAAATGTAACTGAATCAGCGAAATCTTGACGATTGGATGTGCTTTTATTCTGCAGAATATAGAAAATGCGCCTGCTCCGAGATTCCTGGGAACGCACATGCACAACATCCCTGCCACCTTCTATGAGAAAAGGTCTAAGGTATGTTTGTGGATTTGTTGAGAATAAAACACACACTACACTTAATTGACATGAAGTGGACGCATTGATCAGCCTAAACATGTAGGCCGTCATCGAAAACTGCTTTGATGTTTGTGGTGTGATGTGTGTGCTCAGATCATGGTGATCTTCAGAAATCCTAAAGACACTCTGGTCTCCTACTACCACTTCTGCAACAACAACCCAGTGCTGCCTACTCTCAAGTCCTGGGACTCTTTCTTCAATGACTTCATGTCTGGAGATGGTAAGAGTGTTTGAGACTTAAGGAACAAGGTGTAATGAATGGTTATTAGAGAGAGAGTGCATTTATGTGAACGGCTCAAGAAGTGATCAGTGTTTGTGCAGCACAGATCACTAGTTTATACAGATTTGTTGAGCTATGAAATTGGACTAATGTGTCCTGTCGATGGCTGGTGGGAAAGTTTCATAGGAAAGGAAAAATAGATTTAAAGCAGTACTAAGTAACTTGTTTACCTTAATAAATCCTTTCCGTAGTCCCTCTGGGGTTAATACAAGTGTTAATGGGATGATTGGGGGGTCTTTCATCTCCCCTTGGTGTCTCTGGCCAGAAAACCACACTCGCAACTTGGCTGCCTACGGGTTGGAGGCCCCAATACACACTAATGGAATCATGAAAAAATGATCTCCATTGTGTAATTGGATGAACAATATCCCTCTTTCCCTTTGTCTTTTCTGTCAGCGTAGTATTTATTCTCACAGACAATTATTGAGTAAAAAACGCAACACGCTACGACAGCTGCAGTTTAGTTTATGGCCTCTAGGGGCAAGAGTTACTTAGTACTGCTTCAAGAAATCATCAGTGTTTCTGCTGCACAGATCACTAGTTTATACAGATTAGTTTTATTTATTTATTAGTTCATTTGACAGGGACAGTACACATTAATGAACATTTCTGTAAATGTGTCAGTATTAGCTGCAAAGCTAGTTTTCAACTGTTGTCCCTGGGCAAGGTGTATAATGCCAACGACAAGTATAAAACATAAAACTATTTAAAAGTTGAGGCTACACACCTACACAACAAATGCCGACCACTCACACACCAACAACATCCGAACGCTCATTCTGTGACTTGCACAATAGAATAGAGATGTTGGTGCAAGGGCAGGTCATACAGTTCAAACAGACATTATAAGGATAAATATGTACAATTATTATTTACAAAGCAACACCTGTGCAGAGGACTCTGACACTGTGCTCAGTCCTGCAGGAGGTCTGTATAGAGTATATGTTACAGCCGCTGACTGAAAGAACAGTCTGGCCAAAGGTGGTATGTCTGAAGGGCACTTCACAGTCTCCTCTAACCACAGACCGAGTGGCTCAGCCAGAAGAGGATTTCAATTTTACGAATTCCCTTAATGGCGGTGGTGCAAGTCCATTGAGTATTTTGTAGACCATACAAGCAAATTTAAAGTATTTAAATGTTCGAAGTTTAGAAGGTTGTACGTCTCAAGAATGCGGCAGTGATTACGAAACAGGTTTTCTGGCAAAAACCTTTAAAGCTTTTTTATATAAGGATTATATTTGTCTAAAAGTGGTTTCATTTGTAAGACACCAGTTTGTAAAACAATATTCGATGTGCGAGAACACCATAGCATGCAGAAACATCCTAGCTGCCTGAAGTGTCATTGATGAGCGAATATATCTGAAGTTATGAAGACTGAATTTAATAGTTTTACAAATTTTCGTGACGTGACTTTTAACGTGAGAGTAGAGTCAAGAACTACTCCAAGGTATTTGAACTCTTGTACTCTTGTTGAGCTATGCAATTGGACGAATGTCTCCTGTCACTTGGCTGGCGGGAAAGTTTCATAGGAAAGGGAAAACTATATTTAAACTGGCTTTTAATCTAAATTAAGTTCATCAAAAAATCTAATTCTGGTCCAAAACACATTCCAGCTGCAGTTTTGGCAGGAATTGTGCACAAGTTGCCAAAGTGTTTATTTGATTTTAAACATCAAAATGTCTACTCTGTTTGATGAAAGTTTCAAGACATTTTTTGTACCATTCAGAATATAGTATTTAGTCATTAATTAAAATGGCACTAAAAGCATGAAATGTAACTTTCAGATCTACTTATTAATCTGGTGAAATTGAATTTGAGTAATAAGATTTATGTGTGTTTGACTAATACGATTTGTGTGTGTTTGAGTTATACGATTTGTGTGTGTGTGTGCGTGTGTGCGTGTGTGTGTGTGTGTGTAATAAGACTCATATGTGGAAAATAAAATTGCTATGTTGTAGAAACGGATCGACTAATATGGTCCTATACCCAAATCTCTAATCACACAAAATATTTGCCCCAGTCCTGCCATCTAAAATTTGCATTGTTGTTTCGAACATTTGTGTTTAGACTTACATGCCGGAGCTCACCAGTAGAGGGCAGTAGGTGTTTTGCTTCGGTGACAGATACAGACGGACAAGACAAAATGTTCACTCTTTTTAGCCGTTTTCTTATTTATCACACACAAATGGGCCCATATAGATGTTTTTCAGCTGATTGTTCAGTAGAAGCGGAAAAAAACAGCAGCCATAGTTAGCGTTAGCATGTAGCGTGCGCAAATATTATCCTGCTAATGTTCCCGTTGTTATCTGCGCTCTCTTATCAGGTGGCCCAGCAACGTCAAATATCTACGAATAATTTATGGAAGCCAAGGTAATACAATTGGATCTCATCAAATATTATTCTTTATTCGGGTTATTAAAGGTAAACTTGACCCACTATGACCTGAAAGACCTACATACAACTTTGATAAAAGTGTAAATATGTTCAAATTGAATATGGAGTTTACTGATTAACAGGGTGGAAATTTCACGCGATGCTTGTTTATATTCTATTCGATGAGAAAAGGAATGAGCCTCACGCTTGAGGAAAGGGGAAGGTGTACATGAGCAAATTGATTCTGTCTACTTTTTTGGGGCATTGTTGTGTTTTTTTCGCTTTCCTTTCTTACACCTGTTGTCCTACTCTGCTGAAAACTGCTCAGATTCAAAATGATGATGACGAGTGTTGCCGGATCCATTGGTCCAACCAGTTTGGAACTGACCATAAATGGTATAGTGCAGATAAAACATTTTCAGTTGTCAAATGCAAAATAAATAAATAAAAAAACTTAAGTCAAGTTCCGCTTTGTTGTTGAACTTTTTTTTTTTTAAACCACTAAGAGCCCATTTTACGGCCATTACCATTTGTATGTTTTTCTATGTCTAGGACATACCCCCTGTGATTTGAAATTTGTGGGGTAGGACGGTGATAGGTCCCCAAAATAACACATGTTGCTGATACTTTCGGTATAACTCCTTCCGGAAACCACAGCTCATTTGAGATGTTGGCTGTGGGCACGAGTAATTGCTAAAACCCCCGAGCTGAAGTATGTCTAGAGTCGGTCGACTACACATACTGAGCTAACCTCGGGCAGATGCTTGTAAATCACAAAGGGGCTGAATGTACGACGCTGTAAAAAGTGTGTCCCACTCAGTGAATGCGCCAACCTTCCGTGTTCTCGTCTGGCCCAGTGTCTGTAAAGCTTCACCCCAGGAGAACCTGCCAGACCGCAACCAATAACAGAGTTCCTGGGCCTCAAGGCATTGTTGCTACATTAACGTGATGTCACGATTAAGCCTGAAGCCTTGGACCCTGTAAATCTTTGCAAAAGCATGACTAATCATGTCAGTGAAAATAAGTGGATTTTTATGCTTAAGTCATTTCATCATACGTCAATGTCAATGTCAACTTTTCTATAGAACGTGCTTCACAAGTAAAAAAAAAATAAAACACCATGTCTCACAACCCCTGAAAATACAAAAAAAGGATATATGTACTCAGCTCAACTTGTGTTAAAAGCCTTTCATAGTTTTTGTATTTTCTTCAACTTTGTTTTTTACTAGTTGAAAGTCATTTGAACACACTTGTTTTCATAGACATGGAGCGGAGCCAAGACAGGTCCCTGGGGTGAACCCTTTCAAGATAGATGAAACTATACAGTACATACATGTCAGGAGAAAGGAGTGAGTCAACCCAGACCACAGTGATTCTTCATCCAAAAGTTAAAAAAAACAACTTTTTTTTTTTAAGTGATTCACGTAAATTCCATGAAGCTAAATTAGTATGTTTTGAAATGCGTTTAAGGCAGGACTGTCTTATTCAACTTGTACATGCTTCTATTGGGTCAGCTAATAAACAGCAACAATGTGTCGTACCACAACTACGCACTTGACACTCAGATCTACGTGTCACTGACGGCAGGTGAACATGGGCCTGTAGATACTCTCTGTCACTGCATCGAACAGATCAGTTTGTGGATGCAAAACAACTTTCTCCAACTAAACTCAGACAAAACTGAGATCATTGTTTTTGGCCCACAGACACAAAGACAAAGTGTTATCAGCCACCTTGAGTCCCAAAAAATCAGGTTAGAAATCTAGGAGTAATCATGGACTCAGACATCATCAGCTTTTTACCATCTGAAAAACATTGCTAAGATCAGAGGAATAGTGTCAAAACCAGACTTGGAGAGACTCATCCATGCATTTGTCCCCAGCAGGTTAGACGACTGTAACGGCTGCTCACTGGCCTTTCTAAACGAGCTGTTAGAGCTGCAGAACATCCAGAACGCTGCTGCTCGAGTCCTGACAAGAACCAGGAAATACGACCGTATTAGTCCAGTGCTCCGGTCCCTGCACTGGCTTCCTGTCACTCAGAGAATAGAGTTTAAAACAGCTCTGCTTGTGTACAAGTCGTTTCATGGTTTAGCACCAAAGTACATCTCTGACATGTTAGAGCCATATGAACCATCTCAGGCCCTGAGAACTTCAGGGAGGGGTCTCCTGGTGGTTCCCAGAGTCATTAATAAACACGGTGAAGCTGCGTTTCAGTTTCATGCAGCTAAAATCTGGAACAGTCTTCATGAGGATGTGAGACAGGCCTCAACTCTGACGATGTTCAAATCTAGGCTGAAAACAAGACTTTTACTATAGATGAATCAACAAAAGCCAAAGAATGTACAAAATTCCTCTACGGTCATTGACATTGCTTACATGTATATAATGTCAGAGCCCGATTGTACAACACAAGTGATTCAAGTTAGATAAGCCTAAGCCATAAGCAGTTTATCGTTGAAGGTCAAATATTCACTTTTCTAGTACACATTGTTTGTCAATTGATAATTGATTAAAATGTAACAGGATCTAACAACCCCTGAAAAAGCTTCTTTATATATATATATATATATATATATATATATATATATAATATAAATCTTTTTGCAATTTTACTTGAAACAGCAAAGTGGCCTGGATAATCTCACTGCGTCCTGGAGTCCAGAGCTTTGTACATGTTTAAAGGAGTGCCCCAGGGATTAGTCTTGGCTCCCCTCCATTTTGTTCTATGCCATGTGTTATATTGTTCTGGTCAACAAAATAAAGTTAAAGATGTCCTAATCTTCCGTAATGAAAACCTTCGTCCTAGTCAGTTCTAACTGCAGTAAAAACTACAAACAAAAATAATAATTCTAACTTTGTGTTATGTGTATTTATTTTTTCACAGTGGGTTGGGGCTCATACTTTGAACACGCTAAAGCCTGGGAGAAAAAGATGGACGATCCCAATGTAATGATAGTAACCTATGAGGATATCAAACAGGTGTGTAGGACTGCTGGATTGCATGGATTTGAAATGACTAGAATTGCAAGTTTTTTTCTTCTCATTCTTTGGTGTGTAGAACCTGAGCAAAGGCGTCCGTCAGATCGCCATGTTCTTCGGCTTCCCTCTGACTGATGCCCAGGTGGAGAAGATCTCACAGGGGAGCACTTTCAACGCCATGAAGGAGAAGTCTGCCAACTCCCACGGCGGCATGGGCAATGTCATCTTCAGGAAAGGTAAGTGTCCTGAATTAGCAAAACCCTCTTTTAACTGACTTTCTCATGACCTGCAACTGTGGGTCAAGACCTAAAGAACAGCTTCAGTTCATTTTTCCAACTTGGTTCTGTAATGGTTGAAGTTTAGAGCTGAATAGCTGTTTTGGGGGAAACGTTTGTGCTCATGCTTCAAGACACGCTAGGCGTTTCCACATGGCAGGAATGTTCTGCCGTTCTCAGAGTTGTTTCAGTACCATCCCCCCTTTGACATGCGTTCGGACGGGGGAGAAGTGGGGTACTGGGCTGCATCTAGATGGACTGTTTCAGCCCCTACCCCATGCAGGGACTAATACTGTCAGTCAGACTTGGAACACTTCGGTGACGGCATTTGTCAATTACCTTTAAATATTTATTGGAAACGCACAGTCCAGATGCTAATTAAAAGCCAGGTAGACTCACCCGCGTTAATCTTCGATGTTGTGAAGCTCCTCTTCGCTTTGAGCTTCATGAACAGAAGTCATAAAACTCAGTGAATACCCGCCTTTCTACCTGTTCACTGCCTGTTCCCGAGACTGGAGAGGTACTGTGGTGTCACTGGAACTGTCTCTATGAAGCGTTTGGTTCGAAAACGTCTATGTTGCAAAACGTTCCAGTCCAACCACGAACTACTGTATTCGCTGACATAGTTACATTATACATACTGTACCGGTACATACAGAGACGGCTCTTGTGATGTACAGATTATAGCTATTGAATCTTTTGTAATACGGGCAAATTTGCCCGGGTGCCCAAAGATTTGGGTGGGTACTCGAGCCCTGCAGAACCCACGGGGGGCCTGTCATGCAAATTAGAGCTGGGCAGGCAGAGAGATTCCGATCCTGTGATACGTAATGTATGGAACTTTTGCAACCAGATACCACACTGCAGACTGCATTACAAGTTCACATGAAAGCAGGGGGGGAAGGTGCAAAATCAAATGTGAGGACTTTTGTGCTAAATACAGCAATAACAAGCATTTATCTTTATGTAAAACCTACTTTAGTCAATGGTTAGATCTGGTTTAGCTTAGTTATTGGTCTGCTATAGTCCTATTGGAGACTTGGTTTAAATGTGGTGGTACTTGGAAATCTAAATAACATCTTAGGTGAGGATAATTGAAGTGAATTGTTTAAGAGCCACATAGTATCTAGCCACTAGAGACTATGCTAACAGCTAAGCACCCCAGGGTAGCATTGAGTATGGCACATTAACTTGTACAGGTGCTCATCATATACTTAGAATATCATGAAAATGGGCATTCACTTCTCAACTTGTGAAACTAATATATGATAGACTCATTACATGCAAAGTGAGATATGTATAGCCTTTATTTGTTATCATTTTGATTATTATGGCTCAGCTTGTAAAAATCCCAAATTAAAACTCTCATAAAATGAGAATATTTTGAAGATGGACTGTAAACATCACATGTAAAAGACACACAGCAATATGCTTGCCCTTACATAGGGCTATACATTGTGTCCTGATCATAAAGAGTGCATAAACATAATATACATTTTACTTACAATTTAACAACATAATTTAGAGGTAATGCTCATTCTGAAATCAGTCACGCTCACAATTTCTTATATATTTTAGTTATTAACTGTCAAACACAAGAAAATGGACTGTGACACTATTGTTTTTAATGGAAAATGAAATGTGATAAACCATTGTAACTTTTTTTTTCTTTTATGAGATAAAAGGACTAAATACGTTTTAAAATGGTCGCAATCCCGTCAGACCTTGGAAGCTAAGCAGGTAAGGGCCTGGTCGGTACTTGGATGGGAGACCGTTTGGTAACACCAGGAAGCCTAACGAATGTAGTGAGTGAGTGAGTGGTTGGTGGTGGTCAGAGGGGCCGATGGCGCAGACTGGTTGCCTCGCTTCCATTAGTCTACCCCAGGGCAGCTGTGGCTACAACAGTAGCTTACCGCCACCGAGTATGGAGTGAATGAATAATGACGACAGTGTAGCGCTTTGAGAAACTTGGTAATACAGGCTTGTAAAGCGCAATACAAGTGTAAGGCATTATTATTATTATTATTATTATTAGATGTGTTCATAACACTAATTTCAACTAACTGTAGATTTTTTGCAAAATGCTCTACGGTGAGGTGTAAAATGTACAAATTCACCCAAACATACGGCCTCTATAAAATCTAATGTTAAAATAAAGTGATCATAAAAACATATTAGACACAAAAGAAAACATTTCCCACCATTTATACCCCATGTGACAAATAACCCCTCAGTCTGTGTGACAAATAACCCCCTGTGTCCAATTAACGAACAATGTAAGCTAGCTAACAAACGGCTTTAGCATGTTAGCTCTGAAACGGCTCAAATCAACGCTAACGACTCTGTCTTTAAGATCAGTGTCTTTTGTTTATGGCACTAACAAAAGGAAAGCTCTCACTACAAAAATAACCCAAACATTAAAGTTTGGAAAAAGGCATAAAAACAATCTCCTTGTGTCTTCAGTCCAAATTAGAAAATGATTATTGGAAGAGAAGAACAATACCAATACACATTTTATATATCAGTACCAGCAGACAGTGCCCTCAAGTGTGGCTATAAAAAGCAATGTGTTTAACCCTGTGTGACAAATGGCCCCAGTCTTCCCTATACGCTGTGCTGAAATCCATTTAAAAGATGAATTTGTATGTGCATTCTAAAGCTGCAACACCACTTTTGTTCAAATAAAGCTGCACATGCGGACATTAAAGGGAGTTTAAAAATGTTAATATTAAGTATTTTCCTCCCTCTACATGTTCCTTATGTGTAGAATGAGCCCAGACCTATTCACAACTGCCTCTAAAATCCTGCCCTGTCACTCAAAAAGGCGTTATTGCCGTCATGCACAAGCTGCAGTTACGCGTAAGACCTGAGGTGGCAGTAGCGAGTTTAAAAATGACCACCTTCATCCAGTCCTTTTAAAGAGGAACTAAACATCCCATAACACATAATAATAACAACAACTTCTATGTTCAGGTCAAGTTGGAGACTGGAAGAATCACTTCACAGAGCAGCAGAGCCAGCAGATGGACGAGGCCTTCAAAAAGCACCTGGAAGGAACCCGAATCGGAGCCCTGCTGAAGTACCAGCAGCACTGTGTGTAGGATGCAGGAGAGGAGTTTTATCAGGGCTTTTACTCAATCACTGTTTACACGTCGGGGCAACTTTTAACAGAATAAAGCATGCATCATTTATTTTATGAAGTTAAGACTATGCCAATCATTTGATCAATCACAATTTCTGCTGGCAATTTGAATACAAACATAAATGGATTTCACAGCTTTACATTTCTTTCTTGGGAGAGATTTTTTTTTTTTGGCTCAGGCGCTCACTGGAAAAGTGTTTACTTCCACGCACTATGCTGCCATCTGGTGGTCAAGGAAGAACAATGCGTCGTCAGTTCATACTTTAAGGCTATGTGTTGGAAATACATAGCCTATAAAGTGGCTATACATACAGACTATGAAGTGCTAATTCAGACAATAAAAAACAGTCACGTTTTTACAACTAATACTTGAAATGTTTACAACCAATACTTGAAAATGCTTGAACCGGCAGCTAGTTGAGCTCATTCTGTGACGTGATCTGTTTGTATGTTACAGCCAATAACAATAAAGATTTGACACTCTTTCTCAGGTTGACTTGGTCTACATGCTATCTTTTCATCATTTGGTATGGGGAAAGGGATACATACATATTGCATGAGGTTTTATGCAGGTTACCATGTTTCATTCATATAGATTCATGGCAATGTTTTTGTTCCTATATATATTAGTGATGCAGGGTACAAAATTTGGCACACACAAAAGATGTAACACTTCCATTTTGTTGCCACTGACTGATAAACTGTCATGATCATGAATAAAATAAAAGTGGACTACGTTAGGGTGGCTGCCCCCATAGGGTTTGGCTCGAGCTGACGGAATCTTATTCATGTCAGCATTTTGGATGGTTTTAAAGGGCACAAAATGGATAAAAATAGGATTTTGTGATTTCCGGTGCTTTTCCCCATTTCCTTACAGCTTCAGGAAGGAGGAGGCCATTCTTAATTTACAATCAATGATTAGTGAGTTCTCTATGACTTCGGCGGCACAGTAGCGCAGTGGATAGCTGTCATGCTGCAGCTAGAAGGTCTTGAGTTCAATCCTCGGCAGAGGTGGGTAGAGGAACTAAAATATTTACTCAAGTAAGAGTAATGTTACTTTGAAATAATTTGAATCAAGTACAAGTAAAAAGTAGTGACTTGGAGAAAATGTTACTTGAGTAACTGTTTGAGCGAAAGTCCGATTTAATGTCAATAATGTCATAAATTGTGTGAAACAAAACATAAAAAATCCTCTGGAAATCGTGATATTTACAAAGAAGACTCCAAGGAAATGGCAGAAAACACAGAAAAACTAAATCATTCTAATGAACAAAGTGCATGAGACGATCTACATCATATCGATCAAAATGAAGCATTTGCCGCTGAAATATTTACTCGCAGTGGAAAAAGTAACAATTATTTTGACTCAAATAAGAGGTCAAATACTTCATTATAATTTTAATCAAGTAGATGTCAAAAGTACTGCATGATAAAACTACTTTAACTTTTTGAAGAAACTTTACTCTTTACTCACCTACATGTACTTGAGTAAATGTAACTACCCAGCCTATATGCCAGTGTGAGATACATTTGAATGCCAAGACCTTCTAGTTCCTAAAATGTGTTCGATCTGTGTGAGTGAAACAAAATTGACATCACATTTGCCGTCCCTAATTCTAATCCTAACCCTAGCTCCCTGACAGGGGGGACTGTTTTTTTTTTTTTTTTTTTTTCATAAAGTTGCCACTTACTATAGTGTAACTCTTACCACAAGCGATACCATTATTTAGTTGCAGGATTCTTCATTTTTTAACCTCTTAAACCCCACCTGAACCGAGCATATTTTCTCCAGTGCAGCATAAACAGGAAGGAAACTGCAGCAAAAAAAAAGCAACAGAAATTGAGAAAATGTGCTCGGTTAAAGTGGGGGCTTTTTTGGTCACATGTAATTTGTAATTTTTTTATTTGTGTTTTTTGATGTCGTCTTAGTTGCGTTTTCATGTCTTTTTGGCTGTTTTTGACGCGTTTATTATTATAATTATTTTTGTTGTTTTGCTTTTAGATGTGGGTAATGACATGAGAAAATGCGCTCGGTTAAAGCAGGGGTTAAGAGGTTAAGAACATAAAAACCTACGCGCTTTATTTTATTTGTGTTAAAACTCGCAACCGGAAGCCACTGTCACGCCCATGCCTTTAATTTGAAAACCCTACGGAAACGCTGTGAGCGCGGTCACGTTAGCTTCGTGGCTTCGCCGCTGGTCCTGAGATGGTCCTGAGCCTGAGCGGTTCCCATCGAGCTCAATGAATGACATCATGCGGTCTGCTGCTGCGTATGAACCCGTGTGTGTGAGCCGTGTGTGAACCTCCTCCTCCTACCCCGTGTATGTGCCTCTTGGCCCGGGATCCAGCTGCGGCCAGGTCCCCCTGCTCCTCGCGGTGAGTCACTGTCCCTCCGCACGAGCCCCCTGCACAACACCTGCAGCACGTGAGCCTTTAGCCGTACACGCACGAGCTAAAAAACAACAACAAAACAATAGAAGACCAAGGTGCTCCGCGCTGCAGCTAACCGTAGCCCGTGTGCAGGTGCTGCTAGTGGGCCAACGCAAGCGGGTAATACGCGCTAAATGGACCTGTTACGCCGTCATTACATCCACAGATAGATTAAAGGGATTCGTTTAAGGAGGACATGACAGCCGTTTTCGGTTTACCTGGTGCGTGCAGAGATGAGTCACACGGCCATTTGCCTATTACGTTGTGCCTTTTATTATTGCATGACCATTTATGTAACATTGCTCCGTGGATGTATTAGTCTCACATAAAGGCTGCTGTCAATGCTAAACCATTCACTGACAAGCTATTCTTCTCAAGCTGACGATCTATATTAGTATGAAAGAGCATGTTAAAAAGTCTTAATTGCAAATCATAAAATGTGTATATGTTATTTTTGGCCGCGCTAGGTTTTCGTGCTATATCAAAATGACAAGATCAAAAGCTAAAATGCTATTATCTTTACTCCTCTTTTTCAGGTTTGACCTTTGCCCCAGTTCAAATCTTGAAACTCGCTTGAGTTTGCCTCGTCGGTGGATGTATTGTTGTCTTGGCAATTCCACTCAGCAGAGAGAACATTCTGTGAAATAATGTGTTCAATAATAGTAACAGGCAATGGATGCATGGCGCTTTTTTGGTATTCAGATTTTAGAGGTCGACCAATATATCGGCCGGCCGATATATCAGGCGGATATTTGGGGATTTTACAATATCGCCTATCAGCTGATCTAGCACCACTAAAAGCCAATATCTCCGGGACCGAAGGTGATAGAGACTTCCCGTTTTTGCATAGCAAAGAGCAAAGTCAGGGCTTTAAAACGAGTCCCCCCACAACTCCCTAAGCCTCAGGGGGACAGTGAAGCATCGCGATGAAAATTGGTGAGAGCTACAAGTTTGACTTAAAGCTGGGGTACCTGATTGTTCCCACACAAACGTTGAGTTTAAAAAAAAATTCCCTCTTTTCTAGCACTCTAAATCCCTCCTGCATGTCTGAGTTGTTCATGCAAATTGTTTATATGCACATTTCACACAGCTTTGAGCAGTGGAAAAGGGGTGACCACCCCTAAAAAAAATACCACTAATTTAGAGTGGAATTTCTATCTTCTATCGCTCAGTAAATAATTAGGTGAAGACAATTTAACCCTTGTGTGGTCCTTGGGTCATTTTGACCCGAAAGCCACTGGAGCCGCAGCCCATCCAAATGGCCCAAAAGCCACTGAAGGATTATTGTAAAAAGAAGCAGAAAAAAATATGAATGTGTTTTCAGGCTCTTTTTTGAAGTGTAAATTTTTTTACATTAGGGTCTTTAAAGGGTGCAAAATGGAAGGATCACACAAGGGTTAACAAGATCTGTTTTTTGCTGTGTTTACAACTCACTCTGAGGTGGTAAAAAACTAATTTACTTTTCAACAACAAAAAGTCAGGTACCCCAGCTTTAAGTTAGTTAGTTTCACTAAACCATAGTCAATCTGGACATGCTGTATGTCATTTTGAAGCACCGAACTTGGAGAATTCAATCACTGAGTTTTAAAGCAGTACTAAGTAACTTGTTTACCTTAATAAATCCTTTCTGTAGTCCCATTGGGGGTAATACAATATGATTGGGGGGTCTTTCATCTCCCCCTGGTGTCTCTGGCCAGAAAACCACAATTGCAACTTGGCTGCCACCAGGTCGGAGTCACCAATACACACTAATGGAATCTCGAAGAAGAAGCTAACAGGCTAACGGGAAAGGCTAACTGCAGGCTAGCGCCACTTAAACAGTATTTACAGCCAAGTTTGAGTGAAAAAACGTATCTCCATTGTGTAATCTCAGCGTAGTATTTACTCTCACGGACAATTAATGAGTAAAAAAACACAACATGCTACAACACATGCAGTGGTGCTTATGGCTTCTATAGGCATCAGTTACTTAGTACTGCTTTAACCTAGATGATTTTTTGTTTTAACCTCCGCAATTGTATTTTTGGATCACTGCGCAAAATGCTGCGGCTAGCAACAAAATGCTAATGCTAACAGCTGCTAATCAGAGCTGGGACAGAAACTATGATTAAATCACCTAGTAGTAAGTAATAAAATGAAATTGGCCACTGCTCAAGTGGCCAAGTATTATTGTTTTTACAGGATTATAGACCAGATATTTGGAAAATCTGTCAAAAATATCGGCTGTGCATATCGGCATCGGCCAATAAAAATCCCAAATAATCGGCATCGGCGTTAGAAAAACCCATATCGGTCAACCTCTAATTTAGATGCATTACATTGCATCGTTCATAGATTCCCCACACCCAGTGCTGAAGCTACTACTGCCCCGAGGTAGACTGAAGACTGTGGGTGAAGTGTCCTGCCCATGGACACAAAGACAGCTGGAAGGAAACTGCCAGCTTCCTGGTTATAAGCAGTGATGGTCAAAGTACTTCATTTTATTACTTGAGTAAAGACTGATCAAACAGTACTCTAATACAAGTAAAAGTCGCTCAGCCAAATTATTACAAAAGTTAAAGTCCTGAAGTATTTGCTGTAGTATTGTAATAGTAATACAAGTAAGCGGTAAGAATCATTATAACTACCTGTACCTTTAAAATAGTGGAACAGAATAGATTGGCTTTATCATTCTTAGTTTTTGCCTTTTGTATGGTCAAAACAAACATATCAACTATCAGCTGTATCCAACAATTACATAAAAAACACGTTTACTTCTAGTCTGCTATAATCACGTTTACAAATGAACAAGTGTGAGTCTTTTGGTGATTTCAATTATAATTTGTGTTATTATTTTTTCCCAAATTTAGCAGCCCTAGTTTCAAATATAATTAACTGATTTACAGATTAAAGATTAAAGGTTTTTACTCTTACTTATTTTTTAAAATAAGAACTGTCTGTTCCTCCACTGATCTAGGGGAGACAGTTCTCTGCAATCAAACAACTGCATATTGTTTATCTTTGCATTCCTAAAAAAGGCCCCGTTATTGTAATTTTCCCATATGAACCTGAATTCTCCAACCCAGAGGAGAACATAACGTTTCCCAAAATAACTCTCCCTATTAATAGAAAAGCTGCTATAAAAAGACACTTACTGTTGTAACAGCTCATTCTCTCCCCTCTCTGCAGCTGAGTGGTGATGCAGCAGAAGTTGTGTTCCCGCGGCGTTGGCTCCTTCTTCTCGGACAGGAGCGGTCAGGCCCTCGCTGACCCCGCCCCTGTCCCGACATGTGAGCCGGCCTACAACCGACACTCCTACTGCTCTCCGGAGGACAGTTCTCTGAGCAACTTCAGCATCACGGGGAAACTGCCCGACCCCGTCACCACGGCCGCCATCCCCTGGTACGACATGAGCCTCCCGACGCGCAGAGGGCCCGCGAGCTGCACCGGGCGACCCCCTCACATCCGCTCCCTCAGCGACAGCCGGGACAGTGGGTACCCACACTCCTACGGCTCCGTCAGGTAGGCATTTGGTTTGTGAGAAGCCCCAATATTTAGCTTTTAGCCATGTTGTGGTACATGGAGGTAGTTTTTTCTTCAACTGCTGAAGTCAAAACTCCTACGCATCATTCAAGCACATAACGCATCACCAGACTCGCTCTGCGCTCAAATTGTGTTCATCGATTTGTTAACATGCCGTGTGCTTAAAGTGAAAGTTTGTTGTTTTATAACGTGTCATTCCCACAGCTGCTTGCAGAGGGTGCTTCACAGATTCAATCTCTCAGTCCTTATTGTGATTGTTATACATAGACATTATTTTGTGTTAAGGATGATGTTTCCAAAGTAATGATTAATTATCTATCTAGAATCTACAAGCAATACTCACCAAAAAATATTAACCTAAGTGGAGAAGTCAGTCATCTCAAATGTTATACTGTATGTTGTCATAATGACATTATAACAACTTATAACATTATGACAACATTTCAAATTAGCTTTTAAAGTTTATGTAAATACTTATGTTGGGTTATTAGAAAAAATGTTTCTTAAATCTATTTCTCAGGTGTTTTTGTTGTAAATAATGTTATGTTATGTTTTGTCTAACCTAGACACTAAAACATAAACCTCACTTTTATGCTCAATTGGTTTACTCAGTTCTCCAGTACTTGAGTACCTATTCAGGCCCTTCCCTTTCAACACAAAATGTGGCGCAATGTTCTCGGCTCTCACCTCACACATAGAAGGTACTGGGTTCAACTTCTGAGCAGGTGAGATCCCACTTTGTGGAAGTTGCATGTTTTCAGGGTCCCTGCAGTCATGAGAAACCTAGAAAGTCATGGAATATCTTAAGCCAGAGGAAAGTTTTGGAATGTGAAGAAACGTATGTAGGAATCCTAAACTAAAAATATGTAGTTTTTTTTGTATTCAGTCAGTGATTAGGCCTGTAGCGGTGACACGTCCCTTCCTCATTTTGTTAAGGGTCATGGAGGAGTCATGGAAAAGTCATGAAAAACCTCAAGGGGAAATCTGTATAAACTCTGTATTTTGCGGTTGTTTATGTGTAGACACGTCCTTCCACTTTCCCTTTCACCAAAAATCATGTACAGGAGGCGTTAAAGGTCAAGCGATAGTTTTTTTTTTTTAAGGCCGATGCCAATTTGTGATTGAACTGATATTTTTGGCCGATTTCTCCAAATGTTTGGTCTATAATCCTGTAAAAACAAATACTTGGCCACTCCAGCAGTGGCCGATTTTATTTTATTACTTTAGGTGATTCAATCATAATTTCTGTCCCAGCTTTGATTACTTGCCGTTAGCATTAGCATGCTGCCGTTAGTGTTAGCATAATGTTGCTAGCTGCGGCATTTTGCACGGCGATGCATATACAATTGTGGAGGTTAAAACTAACTCAGCGACTCAATTCTCCAGGTTCTATTGACTCGACCTCAAGTAAACGTTAAATACAGCAGTGGTTCCCAGCCTTTTTTCCTTGATGCCTGGGGCGTGTTGGAATCAGGCCAAGGGTCCAACGCTAATAAATGACCTCCCCTGCTATTTGCAAATTGCCTCCATTCAAATCGCAGTTTCAATACAATTGTGATTTTTTTGCGCAGTCCTAATGAGAGTATTTCTTGTAAATGATGCACTCCCTTCTGTCAGGAGGAGGACCCAGAGTGTGGGAGTGGGCACTCACGCAGACGAGGGAGAGGAGGATGAGGAGGACGGAGGCTCAGAGGAGGAAGAGGAGGAGGAGCCAGAGACGCACAAGAAGCACCACCATGACTACAACCACCGGCACGTCCTGTACCCCCCGCCCTCTCCGCTGGGACCGCCGCCGGACCACGACCTGGAGCTCATCGGTGGGTACATATAAGCAAAAAATGTCCTGTGAGTAAAAGTTGGGACGACAAACAAGTGGATAAAAGGTGGATCAAATATAGAAGCGTTGCTAACATTGCGATCCAGGTCTTATAAGAAAAAATGTGTCTTTCTAAAAGGTATCCTTTACTGTCTCTGTATGTAGAGAGTAAAACACACTAGGGCTGCAACTAACAATTATTTTGGTTATCGCTCTTGGTGCTTTGAAAAAGGACTGCTACTACTGAATTTGGGTTTGCTCAAAGCTGCACATGAACACAAGCACAGACCGTTCCCCATTTGAAGGCTAAGAACCTCCACAGTTCAGTCACTGAGCTGTAACGACTGGTGGCTGCCGAATGGGTCTTTATCAGGGATTGAGGAAGTTTCGAACTGGTTTAAACTGTAGGACCTGACAACAATAAGAGTGGAGCTCATTCTGCTTTTTAATAGTATAATTGTCCTGAGACACAGACAGTGAGTAAGTAAGTGCTTAATTTGTCATTGTACAATTGTACAACGAAATGGCGTTCTGGTGTTAGTTTTAGTCCTGAGCCATTGCGACTGAGCCACTGTTGGCCAACCTGACCAGCATGTTTTTGGCGGTCAGGGAAACCAGAGTACTACCTTCAGTCTCCTCTGATTCTCTGAAACGGTGCCTGGGTTTGTCCCTGTTTTAGAGCGTGGTGTCAGCTCATCTTCCTCTTCCTCCTGCGCAGCTCCCTCCGTTCCATAACAGTCTTTCACCATCTTCTGGGAAGTGTGTCGCAGTCAAATATAATGATGATGAATGATGAATACTTGTCAGGTTGCAGGGCCTGAAATTTGTTTTGCAGTTCAGCAGCTCCGTATCAACAGAAATTCAACCTGGATAGACTCGACAGACGAAAGCAGCGATTGGGAAGATTCATTGACATGAGTGTTAGTTTTGGCGATCAGACCCCGGTGGTAGACATCGATGTATGAGTCCGTGTAAGTGAACAGCTTGGAGTTAGGGATGTCTTCCCCCGGAGCCTGGACACTGGTGGTGGCACGGAAGACCCGTGAAGATGCAGCAGGTAGAAGCCGACGGAAAAGGTGGAGAAGGGGTGGAGGTGGGTTGCAGCGCAGCTGGGAAGCGAACGAACCATGATTGCTGGGGCTTAAAAGCGGGACAGAGGGTGATGATTGGCTGCTATGGAGGTGCGGCTCTCACGCTGTTGGCTGAGGTGGAGGTGTGTCCTCTCGGAAGTGATCATTGGCTGGAGGTCGGTGATCGGCTGAAATGAGTCTACCAATTTGAATTAAGGCCTAGGCTTCATTACAAAGACATACAAATGTAAGACATTTCACACAGACATGAAAAATCATTGTCCCCTCGCCATGAAACACTTTGAATTTATGAGTTAAGTAATAATCCGTCTTATTCTCTTTAGTCAACGTACATTAGTCAGAACACTACTAGGGATAGAAGGCATGTGTGGCCTAGCTGTGAGTCTTGCCTGGATACCTCCTTGTTTGTCTGTTTTTTTGTTTCCTGTAGCTCCTCTTGTGACGCCTCCACTGTGCTGCAGGTTTGGGGGCTCTTGGTGCCTCTTCAGTGTTTCAGAAGAAGACATTTGTAGGTCTCAAATGTCCATAAGCTAGCTGTTTACTTTTAAAAGCTGGGCCCTTCATGGCTCTCTGCAGTACAAAAAAAAATCACACAACACACACACAAAAACACAGCAAAGATGTACAAAAAAATCCAGTTAGCAGAAAAAGACTAAAAACACTGCTGTACCAAGAGAGAGAAGTTGCTGCTTGCAGACAGATCATATTTATGACATTTACAATGTACAAAACACCCCACAGACAATTACTTTAAAAAGTAGTTTTCTACATTTTCTTGTCATTTTTGCTATTTTTTTTTTTATCTGTGTTTACCAGAAAATGACTTATTAATTTGTAAAATAGTTGTCAACTATTTTAGAATTTGACTGTCGATTAATCAAATTGCTGTTTCGGGCCTAGAACACACGCTGACAAGCAAGTTCATGTACCACATCATTGATACTGATGAGGATTTTTAACTCAATTTCATCTCTAGTTTTTGAATTATGTTGCTAGAGCAGTGATTCTCATACTTGTCACACCAAGTAGCACCTAATAAAATATCTGACCTTCCAAGTACCACTAGATAAGGACTAAACCAGGTCTGAACAGAACTAAGATAGACCTTAATTGAAGTAAAATATTTCTTAACTGGGTCTGAAAGTTGCTGTGGTCTGAAAGTTTCTTATCACTAAAGTTTCAATACAATCATCTTTTATTAAAATGAGTGAAAGTGCCAGTAGAAGCCAATGTACCACCACGAGTGCAAGTACCACACTGTGGTAGACTCATGTAACATGTCATGACTAATTTGGTGTAAGAGCTGAAACATTGCCTCTGCTCCTCTAAGCTCGGCGGACTCACGGAGCCCAGTTCAGGGCATGTTTTTCTGGGTCACACTCAGCTTGGACATCATGATTACCATATATTGCACCAATCCCCCGAAGAGCTGGAAAAAGTCTCTTGGAAAAGAAAGTAGGGTTCAGGGCTGGATATATTTGTCTTTTGATGGAGAGATTTCTTTTGAATCATGGGTCAGTCAAAAACTTTTTAGACGGAAAGAGTTCTATTACTTATTCCTTTCCACGTATTCAGATGACCCTGTGCACGACTTTAACTTATGGGCCTTAGGTGGTGTTCTTTACAGAGAGATTGTAGCCAAGATCATACACTCCTGATCAAAAGTTTAAGACCAGTGGACAAATGGCAAAATTCACAATTTGCATGGTTGGATGAAGGTTCCAAGTCATGACGTCCTGATGGCAAAGGCAAAAAAAATCTTGTTTAGACCGTGGTCAGGTTGTTGAGCTGCACAAGCAGCCTCTCGCAGTACGCCATCACTACTGAGGTGGGACGCAGTAAAACAGTCATTTTCAATTTCTTAAAAGGTCCAGAGTGTTATGGAACAAAAAAGCCAAGTGGAAGACCCAAAATAATGTCCCCAGCACTGAGCAATAATTAAAAAAATAAAAGCTATACTCATATTATATTTTGTCTCACTCCAGTTTCTTCTTGTTGCATATTGAAGCTCTACTTGGAACCTTGTTAAGATCCAACCATGCCAAAATGTATTATGTTTTTATTTTTTTTTATTTTTTTGAAGTCTTAAACTTTTCGATTACAAAAATCGACTTCCCTTTATACTTGACTATATTTACCTAAATGCTTGCAGATCAACGTTTTCAGAACAAACAGTAGATGCTTCTGAAATGTGACTTATCGAGCGTGTGTAGAAATGTAGAAAGCTTCTATGAATTGTTTTGAATAGCTACTTAATCAGCACAAAGCAGTATCAAGCTCAGATCCTTGCCTAACCGTTGACTTGGATATTCTATATCGTCTGTCCCCTCAGATCAGACCTCATACTGGGGTCTGGAGACAGCCGCGGCCTCAGCAGCTGTGCGCCGCCGCCTGGCCCACTTCCTGCGGGCTGCGGACAGCACCATGCAGCGGCGCCTGGCCAAAGTGAGCACGGAGCTGGCCCAGACTGATACGGAGCTGCTGTGCGAGAGGGCCCACTCCCAGCACCTGGCCCAGGAGAGACGCGAGGTGGCCCAGAGGGAGCGCTCCCTCAGCAGGCAGGTGGATGTGGCTGTCATGGTCATCGCCGCGCTGAGGGAACAGCTCAACGCCTCGGAGAACGAGCTGGAGAGGAGAGAGAGGTATTGCTATTGTGACCCTTCTTACTATATTCCATCAATTAGCAGTGTAGTAGTTCATAAATGAGATAGTTTAAGATAAAAAAAATCGCAATGTTTTAAATATTTGTACAATATGAATAGAGAGAAAAAGAAACCAAATGAGGATGATTCAGCAACTGTAAAAGGAGAATCATCTGTAACAGCTACTTTACACAAATCTAGAACTATTACGCAACAATATAATCCAGCTACTGTTACGTCATAAATACCCATATGTTAATTCTTGCCATGAGCAGCTACTAATTCACAATTAGTGATGGGCTAAACGAGCGAGAGGAATCGACACGCGTATCAAGCAAGGAAAGCGACACCTCGGCCGAGCTGTGTCATGTGTGTATCATTTTAAGGAAAGTCACGAGACCCACACTTTTTGTGTCATTTTATATCACGTAGTGTCGTACGCAACTTGAAGCAGCGAGCAGCAGGGGGCGCCAGGTGAACGAGAGCAACACCTGGCTCATGTTGTCATTTGGGATTCATGCACTGGTATATCAGGTGCAACATGCTTACGAATAGCGAATTTGCCATTTTCCAAAATGCACTCGCTATTTAACTCCTGTGATAAATGACCCCTGGTGTGAGATTCCAGTTCCATGAGACGAAACTAGCAATGGGAATTGATACGTTTTTATCGATTTCAACGTCATTGCCAGTCTGCAGGTTTAAACAGTGAGGCGGTGGTCCCAAACGTCTGAACTTGAAAACTTATCAAAGTTATCTTTCTTTTTCAAGTGCCAATCAGTATATTACGCACAGATAGTATGATAACTAGTGCCTAAAATATTCACTTAAGCCATATAAGCAGCCTACAGGAAGCAGGTGTATATCTATTTGTATATCTATCTACAGTGTGCTGGAGATTTCTGTGATTTCACAAGACTTTTCTAGAAATGCAACTTTTATTTCGATAACCATAGAAAAGATCTCAAATCAGCAATTGATGTTTTAAATCAAAATCTAGTTTTCAAAACACATCCCAAATATGTCCAGAGGCATTCACAAGAATCAGATACATTTACAGAACATGGTTGTAGAAGTCTAAAGTATACTTTTCCTAGGCTTTATAGATTGCTAATTGATGTACTTTTTTGCTAATTGTGACCATTCAAAGTGCGCTCCTCCGTCCCCATCAAAGACGACTTGAACAACCTGCCTCCTTTGCGCATTCCTTTTCTTCCAGAGAGGTGATCACCATTCAGAAGTTCCTGGAAGCCGCGGCAAGGCAGGAGACGAGCGGCAAAGTTCGGATACAGCACTTTATCGAGAACCTGCTGAGCCGCATCGCTCTGGCAGAGAAGCTGGTGGAGTACTACCAGGTGAACGGCAGCCCACTGCAGAGCAACCTCTACAAGGTACAAAACGCAGGCTTCACACGTTAACGGCAAACAAGCGACGGGCGTCGTCTCAACATGCGTGTTTACCTTTCAGCAGAACCAACCGCCGACTGATAATGGACCTCACAGAATTACTAAAAGCAAGTAAGTACTGCGAGATTTATCCATACTATATATACTATTCCCTGTCGTGGAATGGACAGGGAATAGTATGGCAGAGCAAGGCAAGATTATACTAAACGTTATAAATATAAAGTTGACCAATTTAATCTTAGATTTAGTGGACAAAATGTTCATGCAATTTTAGTCGACTAAAACTAGACTAATATTGAAAAAAAATTAATTGACTAAATCTTGACAAAATTTAAACGGCATTTAAACACGTAGACTAAAACTAAATATTATTTTTTTGTAAACATTAATACGGATGAGTTGGCAAATACTGTAAATCTATATAAACAAGAGGCCAGTTCAGGGGTTTTAGGGGTTAATATTTATTTTCTGTTTCAGTGACAAACACCGTTTTTAGGACTGCTAAAATAACCACTGCGTCTGATTTATTATTATTTTCTTTTACCTTTTATTCAATTACATTTATGCCCCTCCTTCTAAATTACTTTCAATTCGAATTTGGTTGACCAGACCATCACTCATTATCATCATCTCTGATCATTCTGCCCGTTTTGGAACTGTCCGTCAGGTCGGCCGGGGGTCCGCTGTGCTCTGGTTTCTACGAGCACAGGAGCCAGTGCGGGGCCCACATGTTCCGGGGGCCGGGGCTGAGTAAAGCGTGTGTCGAGCGGGACCTGGAGCGGGAGCACAGGGAGAGGCTGGCACACTCCTCCAGACTCTTCTGCAGACCGGAACACAGAGACGACATCTGGAACTACCAGAGGCGGCGCTCGGCCGGGTACGAGGCGTAGAGCGGAGCGACGTCACGGTGTGCTGTAGGTCTGACTGCAGCGTGGCGTAAGTAACTGGCTCATCCGCTCCGGACTCTGTAACAACTGTCTGCGCTTTCAAAGACAACCGAGAGCTTTGATTCTGTCGGGAAGATGTCTCTGTAATAGCTGGAGGTTTGAAGCATTTACTGGTCTCTGGGCCTCAGGACATTCACGGGGAAAAAAGAAGTGGCATTTAAAAAAACGCGGTTACGTTTTGAGCCACTACAGGAGAGGAAATGGCAAAGGTGTTTCTAAGTCATGGACTGATTTTCAAGTTTGTAGAAAGGTGAATAAGGAGCTCAGCATTGCACGCCCTCCACACTCCAGCTCTGTTCTCAAAAGTAAACCTTCCATACACTTTTCCAATGTAGACTTTAGTGGGACAAACAAAAAAACAGCCCCCTCTGTCGATGCTTGTAAGGCTTGTTTAAGATTCTTATTTGTTTTTTCAATTTGTATTAGTTTTACCTCCATTTAGTATTTATTCATTTACTTTCTATTCTGGGTTTGATCCTATTGTATATATAGACTTTTTTTTTAATATAATGTTGATTGTTCCATAGGCTATATATTATATTTTCAATCTGTGCTAATTTGTGCTTTTAGACAGAGTGGGTTTCAAGGTGGACGGGACTGCTGAGCTCTATCGAGCAAGCCAAGCCACTTACGTCCTCCTCTCTGCACTGAACCACGAAGAACATTTAAAACCATCATACTGCAAATATAATGAACGGAAACAGATGTCTTTGCGAGCACAGACAGAAAAGGTCGAGCTCGGACCTGGGCCAAACCTCACATTGCGCCTACATTTACTGCTTTATGGGCCATATTCAGAACTAAAAAACAACTTGGATTTGGAATTTAGAATAATGTGTAAGTGTGTAGGACAAGTCAAACAACCTGTATAGTATTGAGCACCTTGTATGCATAAGCACTCAGAGAGTGAAAATAAACATTTCAAGTAACAATTCCATAAATGAGTTTCATGGATCTAATTAAAAGCTGCCATAATTGACCTTGCGCAAAGCTAGCTCCGTCAAGCTGCAGACTCCACTGCAAAACTATGGTACATACCAGCACTGAGCAGATGCACTTTTTTTTGCTGCTAACTACTAAAAACCCTACCAGATGAAGAAGAAGAAGCAAAATGGTGAAGCGATCTGCTTATGGAGTATGTAAATCAGACACTAGTTACCACAAGAGTGTGTCTAGGGGAGTCCAGTGCTTTCCCAAAGCCGAAAACACAACCTGAACACTGCCTACAATGGATCGAACAATGTGGACGGCCTACGCCCAGCTAAATGTCTCAAAAAATAAACAAGCATATGTCTGCTCTAAGATGAGACTAGGCTAACACCTTAGCTAGCTAACGTCTAGCCACCGACAGTCACATAACGTTACACAAACTGGACACAAACAGAAACTTGTTATTTCAGGTTTAAAGATGAATCTTCACGCAACATTAAAGTAATATGAATGGGCTATAAACTGTAAACAAGAGACAGGTTGTCAAATCACGACTAGTCATATGCAGTGTTGGGGAGAATACTAATGAAATTGTATAGTCATTGTATACTGAATACTTGCTTTAAAATGTATTAAAGCAAATACATTTGCAGAAGCAGATACAGCATCATGTGACACGTGCAGTGTTATTAACTGTGCCATAAGGTGTTTTAAATCTTTAATCTAATTTTTTATTCTATTATTCTAAAATGTAATGATTGGTACTGGGATAATTTCCCTTGATATTTTTATCAGAATACAATACTCACAATGAGTATTCTAAATACGTATATGTATTTAATTACCCCCAGCACTGGCTATATATCATTAATGATATATACTACATACATAATTCTTACAGATTATCTCGTATTTAAATATGTTTAACGTGATTTACTGGTTTGAAAATGTTCTGAACACACATTAACATTGAAAAGTCACTCCATCGTGTGGCTTCCATGCTTTCTTCGTCTCCGGATCGATCCGCTTGCTGGCGCTTGCCCACAACGATAGCCTTTTTAAATGTTTCTCTGCAGATAGAAATTTGTAGAAACTAAACAACTGTTCGTTGTCCGATCAACTGCGCACCCCCAACCACGAACAAAATACCCGGATGTGTAGACAGGCCTATAGTGTCATTGGGCACCTGTAGGTTTAACTAGCGTTAGCTAACTTTAGCGAACCGAAGCTATGCTCATTTTTTAAACAATACTACCAAAATAAGTGTGTAGCTGGCAGTGCAAGAACACAAAGGCTGGTTGCATTTAAGGAAGAGGTCATGTACAGTTTAATATCTTGAATATATCCCTCTGCTGCATATTGCGACCCCTTTTGCCTCGATCTGGAGGATATCGCACAAGTATTGCTCCAATAAGAGTCACTAACACGAGTCACTCCAGCAGCGACGTCAGAAAGTTTGACAAACCTATCAACAGTAAGTAAGTGGGTGGGGCTTTTGCAAAAGGTCAATTGGGAAGCGTATAAGGAAAATGAAGTCTCTCCATATTATGGTCTGTATTCTGGTAACCACCAGCAGACGAGACCATTTTATTTACAAAACTAGTCCAGAAGAAAGCTGGATTTGGAAGAATCTAAAAACAAAGTCTGTTACGGTTAAGGTTTTAGTGCACTTTACACTAAATTAAACACTAGGTTATGTCACGCAGGTAAGTTCAGCATTAAAAGTCGGTTGATGGTGTATGGACTTTAAAAACATCAAGAATTTTCCCTTATTACAGCGTTCTTCTGAATGTATTTTGTATTAAACCAGGTAAAAACTCATTAAGATTTATGATCTCTACTTCAAAAGTGACCTGGCCATAAAACAGTTCACAGCAAAATAAGACAAAATACATCTTAGGTGAAACAACTGCAACCACCACGGCTTTGTACCAATTGCATCAATTTCGATTTAAAAGAGTTTGGAGAGACCAACTCTCGAAAACTCGATCAGTCAATGTATGTCGATGAGCTCTGTAGAAAGAAAGGGACCAGATATGCAGCAGGATGTTCCCCACTGTTTTTGACAAGAAGACACTTTACCATGGTTGAACGCTCATAACTAAAGAATCAAACAGCAACCTTGAATCGTACAGCAAAACTAACAGTCATACCGTTTCTGTACCATGGTTTCCTTGTGACGTTTTGTGCCTAGAGCGCAGTAAAAGCAGGCGCGGTTGGTTGTGAAACTAGACCAGGTCCGGCCCGGTTCGACTGCCCGCGCCACACTTAAAGAATGTAACTCTGAGATTGACCTCGAGAGCCAAAGAGAGCCATGCCCGAAGTCCTTGGTCCATTGGCTCTCGTGACACAAAACGGGTGGAGATTCTCCGATCACACACAAATGCCCTTGGACACAGTGACTGAAGTTCTCTGCAGTAGACTCCATGGCGCGTGGAACAGTGAGCACCTCATCTTTGCACTCATTTATGATCTGAATGTACATGTGCGAGGCTGTGTTTGTGTCGTTGGCTTAGGTTTGTGGACAGTGTTAATAGATATTTTTAGGGCTGCAACTAACGATTATTTTGTAATCGATTAATCTATCGATTATTTTTACGATTAATCGATTAATCGCTCGGCTGTGAATGGTATAGGAAAATTGTGTTTTTTCAAAGCATTTTTATCACATAACGCTAAAGTGGCGCCGCTTGAGGACATGTTGATGGAAACTTGGAGTAAATGTTTGTTCTGCGTTCTGATTGAATGAGACACAGACAGATATTCATGAAATGTACAATGTACAAAACACTACATACACCAACTATAAAAACAAAGTACGTTTTCATCAAACATACTACATTTTCATGTCCTTTTTGCTCTATTTGAGTCTGTGTGAACCAGAAAACGATTAATCGATTACTAAAATAGTTATCGACTATTTCAGTAATCGATTAGTTGTCGATTAATCGATTAGTTGTTTCAGCCCTAGATATTTTGTATACAAATCTATTCTATATGTCATGTGGAAGTAGTAGTCCCACGTAACTTTTTGAACAGTGTTAAACGATAAGAGCGTGAAATATTTCCAACCAGGTGCACTAAAAAGCATGATCCACCTTTTATTTGAATGTGACGGTTAAGGGTTATTTTGAAAATGGTATCAATATAGAATAAATGAAAATCTGGACGTTTTATTTGGTGTGGACGATTTGTGCAACCCGAATATCCCAACTTTGATCACATTGAGTGCATAAGAAGTAACTGCCTGTGCTATCGGCCCTCAGCGTGACACAAACCCGAGCAGGACTCATTTGCAGAATCAGGAGTTTGGCTTTATTTTAATTGGGAGCTTAAGCTGAACCATGTTGGAAAATGTATACGTTCTGTAACGTAATCAGGCAAATTGATTTAATAATGTTTTTATTTGTTGTTATTCATTTCAAACAAGAATACTAAACCATCCAGTATGATGAGTCCATTATATTTATACGGCCAACAATAGACGGACAACGTTTTAAGAAAACGTTTCTTCAAAGAAAACAGTTTAACACCAGAGATGTTAAACTGTCTCACCCACCAATGGCAAACGTCTATTCAAATTTAAAAATCATAAAATGTTCTCGAAACGTTGGCCATCTTAATCCAGAAATGTCAAGTTAAGTTTTCTTCTGCCGGCATTATGGCATTACAATACTCAAATGAAACTGTTTTGCATAGCCCAATAGCACAACAGAAGTCTCCTCACAGGGCTGCACCAAACGGTGAAACAATAACCAATGTAATGTCCAAACAAATGTAGTGTCTATATAAGTAGCCAGCAGCAGGTGGCGTGGAAATATTAACAGCAATACTATCCCATACTTATTAATACGGACTTTACAAAGAAACTACAAAAAATACTTTTTGCACAAACCACAGCAATAGTACATAATCAAATCATTGTCTCGCTGCTCTCAGCTACAAGCTCTGATCACTGACTGATCAGGTGCAGGTGCTGCACAGAAAACTGGTCAAATGAAATCAGACCCATTACCCAACAGGTGGTTGTTCCCATGGTAACACATTAGCCCAACATGAGTCATGTTACTGGAGTCAACCAGCAGTTTATAAATAGCAACAGCAGGATGCTACTAAAAGAAATAAAACACTTTCTCTAATGGTTAGAAGACGTAACCTCATCCTGCTAATGGACTTACAATGGCCAGCCGGACACAACTACAGCTCAGTCTAGACTCTAGATTGAGCTTAAAACTATATTTCTGGGAGACACACTGCTTTTCTTTTATCTGGAGACGCTTCACTGTCAAACTTTAGTGTGACAATTATTGATAGTAATATGGACAAAAAGAGTTAGTTTTACGAGCATTCCAGATTTGCTAATTGACGTTAAAATCTAAATGTATGTCCAATAATACCGCTGTTAAAGCTACTCTAAGCTGTCCCGTTTTGCCGGACCAGCATGGTTGCATTCCTACCTTGCATCGCTAGATGCACCACTGTCGCAAACAGCAAGGCAATTTTGTACCGCAGAAGGAGACCGGCACCGCACCTCGCTCACCTCACCTCACAGCACACCCCCTATGAGGCAACTCCTATTGTGATATTGGGCTATACAAAACCATTGATTGATTGATTGAGTGACCCCCCACCTCGCTCCTCATCCCCACCTGCCCCTCACCATGTGAACACAAACACGTGGAGAGAAAGCAGCAGACGCGCAACAGTAGTGCTGGGCGATATGGAAAAAACCTATATCACGATATGGATTATTTTATATCACGATAACGATATATATCACGATATACCATAATATAGTCCGTTTTCAGTTATTCTTTCAAAAGTTTAAAAAAAAGTAAGTAAGTAATTTTTATCTTACTTACTTTTTTTTAACTTTATTTTGAAGCAGTGGTTTCGCTATGGATAATTTATATAGCCTGTATTGTTTATGTCAGGAAAAATGTGAGACAGCAGGATAAATGGGCTAAACATGATCTGAACATCTGAGTCCTGACACCAATTTAACAACAGAAATGTGTAAACTCGTGCGTAGAGAACGACTTATTCAGAGCATCATCTGCTCCTCAATATCAAGGCTCATATTACACCAATACAAATGTAAATTGGAGCTTATATCTCAATTTTAACGTAATGTTTAAGAAACAGTGGGCGAGCAGTTTGCATTGTACGTCTTTAGCTGCTCTACGCGCTGATCCGTCTCTTACCTCCTGCACCAGCCTCTCCTCTCTCTTCTCTCTCGTGTGTTTAATCCAGATCCATGCACTATCAAGGCGCATTGAGTTGCCTTGTGTACGAAATGCGTGGTATAAATAAAGTTGCCTTGCCTATCAGTCAGCTCCGTTGTGAGATCCATCACTAAAAAGCTGTTTATTTGCCGTACGTGAAGCAGAGCGAAACCACGCGGTGTTTAGGGAAGTAGCTGAGAGAGCCCCGCGCGCTCAGAGACGGATCAGCGTCAAAGCTAAACATATTACGCAAATGACGGAGAATTTTCGGTTAATGTAACCTCTGTTATGAAGTGACATTTAACTCAGAAATAAGAATGCTGAGTGTAGTAGTAGGGGTGTACGTCCATTAGATGTCGCCGTTGCTACAGCAGGTGTGGCGGGCGGCGGACAGCAATATCGTAAAGCAGGTGTCGTAAAACAACAAGACGGAGTGTCTTTGCGAAAAAGTTCTTTTTTATTCTTGTTTATAATCACTTAATATAAACTTAGAGGATGCGTAGTGACAAGAAAACACTAATACATTCTTTGTGGCCTATTTAATGTAATATTTGCTTTAATAATTGATGAAATTAGGTTAGAAACGATATAAACGATAGAAGAGAAATGCCACGATAGACACTTTTCTATCGTCCCCACGATATGTATCGTCATATCGCCCAGCACTACGCAACAGTTAAGGGCTAACACAGAGTTTAGCATTATGAGTGATAGAAGTTTACAAAAAGATCGTTAACTGATAAACATCTGAGCAGCTGAAATCCTCATGAAATGTCAGTTTTTATTAATAAAACAATTAAAAAAGGCACAGCTTAGTGCAGCTTTAATCTTTTGTCTTTAGAAACATAAAAACAAAAATATCTTAAGATGTCCAGAAATGTCCAATAAAGCATTGATATTTTAAGACACTGCAGCAGCAAGTGTGTCCTGCTCATGGTTTGTTCACAATTTAGAATTAAGATGCATGTGGCAGCCCTAAACCTACCACCACTGCTACTACTGCTACTACTACTAGTACTTCTACTACTACTTCCACTCCTACTACATACTGTATGTAGCTATTGTGTTACTGTGGAAGCATGCTTCATATGTAGCAAATATACTCTCCTGTTATCTTGTACGCCTGTGTGTACTTTTGTAGCAGAGGAAGGACATTTTCAAGGTATGTGGTAGAGTTGCACTAGAGTGGGGGAAAAAAGTATTTAGTCATCCAACAATTGTGCAAGTTCTCCCACTTAAAAAGATGAGAGGCCTGTAATTTTCATCATAGGTATACCTCAACTATGAGAGACAAAATGAGAACAAAACAATCCAGAAAATCACATTGTCTGATTTTTCATGAATTTATTTGCAAATTATGGTAGAAAAGAAGTTTTGGTCAATAAAAAAGTTCATCTCAATACCTTGTTATATACTCTTTGTTGGCAATGACAGAGGTCAAACGTTTTCTGTAAGTCTTCACAAGGTTTTCACACACTGTTGCTGGTATTTTGGCCCATTCCTCCATGCAGATCTCCTCTACAGCAGTGATGTTTTGGGGCAGGCGCTGGGCATCACAGACTTTCAACTCCCTCCAAAGATTTTCTATGGGGTTGAGATCTGGAGACTGGCTAGGCCACTCCAGGACCTTGAAATGCTTCTTATGAAACCTTTGTTTGTGTTTGAGATCATTGTCATGCTGAAAGACCCAGCCATGTTTCATTTTCAATGCCCTTGCTGATGGAAGGAGCTTTTCACTCAAAATCCCACGATACATGGCCCCATTAATTCCTTTCCTTTATCAGTTGTCCT
Organism: Proterorhinus semilunaris; assembly: GCA_021464625.1. Classification (NCBI taxonomy): domain Eukaryota; kingdom Metazoa; phylum Chordata; class Actinopteri; order Gobiiformes; family Gobiidae; genus Proterorhinus; species Proterorhinus semilunaris. The sequence continues at coordinate 31,965,858 of CM038357.1, forward strand.
GGTCCCTTTGTAGAAAAACAGCCCCAAAGCGTGATGTTTCCACCCCCATGCTTCACAGTAGGTATGGTGTTCTTTGAATGCAACTCAGCATTCTTTCTCCTCCAAACACAAAGAGTTGAGTTTTTACCAGAAAGTTCAATTTTGGTTTCATCTGACCATATGACATTCTCCCAGTCCTCTTCTGGATCTTCCAGATGCTCTCTAGCAAACTTCAGATGGGCCCGGACATTTTCTGTATTTTTTTTTCTCATTTTGTCTCTTATAGTTGAGGTATACCTATGATGAAAATTACAGGCCTTTCTCATCTTTTTAAGTGGGAGAACTTGCACAATTGTTGGCTGACTAAAATACTTTTTTCCCCCACTGTATATTTCAGAGTTTGACAAATGTACGAGTGGACAATCTTTTTGAGAGCGTTAAACAGTGGTTTTAAACGTTTTTGAACACCAACTTAACAAAATTTGCTTCTCTGTGGGGGCTACAACAGGACTGAATGAAGACCAAATGAAGAAAACCAGCACTGAACAGGGTCTAAATCACAACTGACACAAGACTGAACCTGTCTGAACCAGGACATAACCAAGACTGAACCAGAACGGTTTAAACCAGGACATAACCAAGACTGAACCAGAACTGTTTAAACCAGGACATAACCAAGACTGGACCAGAACTGTCTAAACCAGGACATAACCAAGACTGAACCAGAACTGTCTAAATCAGGACATAACAAAGACTGAACCAGAACTATCTAAATTAGGACATAACCAAGACTGAACCAGAACTGTCTAAACCAGGACATAACCAAGACTGAACCAGAACTGTCTAAACCAGGACATAACCAAGACTGAACCAGAACTGTCCAAATCAGGACATAACCAAGACTGAACCAGAACTGTCTAAATCAGGACATAACCAAGACTGAACCAGAACTGTTTAAACCAGGACATAACCAAGACTGAACCAGAACTATCTAAACCAGGACATAACCAAGACTGAACCAGAACTGTCTAAACCAGGACATAACCAAGACTGAACCAGAACTGTCTAAATCAGGACATAACAAAGACTGAACCAGAACTATCTAAATCAGGACATAACCAAGACTGAACCAGAACTGTCTAAACCAGGACATAACCAAGACTGAACCAGAACTGTCTAAACCAGGACATAACCAAGACTGAACCAGAACTGTCTAAATCAGGACATAACCAAGACTGAACCAGAACTGTCTAAATCAGGACATAACCAAGACGGAACCAGAACTGTCTAAATCAGGACATAACCAAGACTGAAACAGAACTGTCTAAACCAGGACATAACCAAGACTGAACCAGAACTGTCCAAACCAGGACATAACCAAGACTGAACCAGAATGGTCTAAGACTAAATGAGAAATTAACCAGCATTGAACTAGCAGGACTAGAAAAGAGGATTTAGCTAAAACTGAACTTAGGTTTAGATCTGGTTAAGGGCGCTTAATAGCCCTTAACCAGGTCTATTAAGCGGCTTAGACCAAAAATTGTTGTACTTGTGTCACTTGGTGACACAAGTATAAATTAGTACGGCTTAAGTCCCAAAATTTGAATTAATATCCTTTGGGTTCTACTCTTTCAGAAAAGCTTCCAAAAATACCAAATGGCCAACACTGAACTGGTCTTTCCATCTATCATCATCATGTAAGACCTCATCATAGTCCTTAGTAGGTCCAGGAGAAAAGGTTTTTGGGTCCTGAGAATGAACAGGGACAAGATTACAAGATTACAACTAAAGATTTACATTCCTGTAATGGGCTGTGGTCAACTCAAACTATAAGTTACAAAAGCTCGTTCAGCAGCTCGTGTCCTGATGAAGACCAGGAGGCGGGACCACATTACACTGGTTTTAGAGTCGCTGCATTGGCTCCCCGTGTGCTTCTTTTAATGTTTTTTTTAAATGTCTTAATGGTCTTGGTCCTTCTTATCTTTCAGAACTGCTTTTACCTTATGAACCTTCACGGCCCCTTCGCTCCTCCGGCATGGGTCTCCTAGTTATTCCTAAAGTCAACAGAAAGACTCACAGCGAGGCGTCTTTCCAATATTATGGTCCCTCGCCTCTGGAACGACCTGCCGGAGGAGCTCAGGACCGCAGAGAACGTTCATGTTTTTTTGGAAGCTTGTAGTTTGTTTACAGATAAAAAAAATAATTATTTACCGATCTAATATAACAGCAGCCGACGTAACGCCATACGATGATACGATTGGCTATCGCTACGTGCAGATGCATACATTCAGCCCAATAAACAGCTATGGACAATCGTAAACCACACCTCTTCTATGAGAAAATGAATTGGTGATCCCCAGACTAAATATCCCTTGTGATTTTAGTTTGGGGATAGCCAGGCTAGGTGATAAGCTTTTCTGAAACAGAAAGTCGTAAGCAACATTCAAAACAAACTTGTATTACAAAGTGAACGATTTGTACTAAAAATTGCCTTAAGGCACTCCACAAAATCAAGATCTAAACCAGGACTTGACCAAGGTTGAACCAGGTCTAAAAGAGGATAAAACCTAGTCTGAACAAAGTCCTAAACGTGACTCAAACATGAAGACTACATTGACTAAAATAGACCTTACTGGACTGTACCAGAAAAGCCCACAGACTGAGAAGCAGCGGTGTTCTGTGCTGAAGTGTTACTAGATAAATGTGGAACAGTACTGGTGGGTAGAGATGAGATTCGATTTTTGCATTGTGTTTGGTCAGGTGTGTATCCTGGGTTTCTCCATGTTTTGTCCGGTTTGGTTTCCGAATCATCTCTAGTTGTGTGCCTTCACTTGAAAACCCAGTCGTCTGTTTTAGAACACTGTGCAAAATGAAATACTGTGAAGAAATGGACAAGTGTGACTGCATCGGACATTAAAACATCTCATCAGCAATGGACTCTGTACTTTGTGCTTGTATTGCTATTTATTTAGAATGTATACTGTTACCAAGAGTCTGAAAAATATTAAATATATTTGATATGTAATTTTACTTTCAAGAGTAAGTTCACAGACTAGAGAAAAAATTGGAAAAGGTCTTACGGTGAGGCCAGAATGTACTGTATGACCAAACATTGTTCAGTCGGTGATCCTGTATATTAAGCGTAGAATTTGGTACAAATATGCTCTTAATGTTCATAATCTGTTTGTTCCAAGTCAACCCAGTTTGGTCCAAGTCTTCAGTCTGAGTTCAGATTAAAATGTGACAGAAACTGGGTACAAAATATGCTAACAGGATGAGAATATGAATTAAATATTATATAAACTTATAGTATAATATTCGTACTATGAATAGTATTTATATTTAGCAGCAACTGATTTCCCATGTGGATTAATAAAATATTCTGATTGTGATAAAGTACAAAAGACAAAAAGGAAGGGAAAAAAAGACAATTCTACACTCATTACTGCACTGTGCCCATTTCATTCAAATTACTGTCTCATAAGTAACTGGAAAGGTTCGCCAATATATTCACGCCAAGCCCAAAATGACTCACTTTGTAATAGAGAAAACAATTCACCTAATGTGTTGCTCTTCTTCAAGGGCAGTGTTGAGCAGTAACAAAGGCTAACCACTTGGTGTCACTGTTGTCTCATGATTTAGCTGGTGTGAAACGAATCCTTTTTAAAAAATATATATTTTGATATTGTGCGAGGAAGCAGAGGCTGGGGACTCGGAGGGGGGCTCGTCCATCACCCAGGCTGAAGTCACCGAGGTGGTTAGAAAGCTCCTCGGTGGCAAGGCCCCAGGGGTGGATGAGATTCGTCCTGAGTACCTTAAGTCTCTGGATGTTGTAGGGCTGTCTTGGCTGACACGTCTCTGCAACATCGCGTGGCAGTCGGGGACAGTGCCTCTGGATTGGCAGACCGGGGTGGTGGTCCCTCTCTTCAAGAAGGGGGATCGGAGGGTGTGCTCCAATTACAGAGGGATCACACTCCTCAGCCTCCCCGGTAAGGTCTATTCCAGGGTGCTGGAGAGGAGGATCCGGCCAATAGTCGAACCTCGGATCCAGGAGGAACAATGCGGTTTTCGTCCCGGTCGTGGAACACTGGACCAGCTCTATACCCTTCATCGGGTGCTCGAGGGTTTGTGGGAGTTCGCCCAACCAGTCCACATGTGTTTTGTGGATCTGGAGAAAGCGTTCGACCGTGTCCCTCATGGTGCCCTGTGGGGGGTGCTCCGGGAGTATGGGGTCCCTCTACTAAGGGCTGTCCGTTCCCTGTATGACCGTAGCAGGAGCTTGGTTCGCATCGCCGGCAGTAAGTCAGACCTGTTCCCGGTGCGTGTTGGTCTCCGCCAGGGCTGCCCTATGTCACCGGTTCTGTTCATTACCTATATGGACAGAATTTCTAGGCGCAGCCAGGGGCCGGAGGGTGTCCGGTTTGGGAACCTCAGAATCTCATCTCTGCTATTTGCAGATGATGTTGTTCTGTTGGCTTCATCAAATCAGGACCTCCAGCGCGCACTGGGGCGGTTTGCAGCCGAGTGTGAAGCGGCCGGGATGAGGATCAGCACCTCAAAATCTGAGGCCATGGTTCTCCACCGGAAAAAGGTGGCTTCCCCGCTTCAGGTCGGTGGGGTGTCCTTGCCCCAAGTGGAGGAGTTCAAGTATCTCGGGGTCATGTTCACGAGTGAGGGACGGATGGAGCGTGAGATCGGTAGACGGATCGGTGCGGAATCAGCAGTGATGCGGTCGCTGTATCGGACTGTTGTGGTGAAGAGGGAGCCGCTACTCCTCCACGTCGAAAGGAGCCAGCTGAGGTGGCTAGGGCATCTGTTCCGGATGCCTCCTGGTCGCCTCCCTCGGGAGGTGCTCCAGGCATGTCCCACTGGGAGGAGGCCTCGTGGAAGGCCCAGGACACGCTGGTGGGACTATGTCTCCGAGCTGGCCTGGTGTCGTCTCGGGGTCCCCCCAGAACATCTGGAGGAGGTGTGCGTGGATCGGGAAGTCTGGACATCTCTGCTGAGACTGCTGCCCCCGCGACCCGGCCCCGGATAAAGCGGAAGAAAATGGATGGATGGATGGATGGATATTGTGCGAGTCTTTTCCCTTGACCTTCCTTGAACTGATTTTAAAGAGTGAGTAAAATGGGTAGTGACAGTTATATCTATTTCCTCATACCATGTCTGCATAAAATCATAATATCCAGACGATAAATCTAAAAATATATAAACCAAAACAATAAAAAATTATTAATTTATGACATTTTATGCCCCTCCCGGTTTCAGGTTAATCCCTTAACCGAGCACAGTTTCTCCAGTTCAGCATTGCCCAATTCTAAAAGCAAAACAAGACATAAATGAGGATGAAAACGCAACAAGAAAGGTGTCAAAAAAGTGATGAAAAATGTAATAAAAATGCAACAAAAAAGTTACAAAGACGCAGCCAAAAAGTGACAAAAAGGTGATGAAAAAAACACAAAAACATAACCAAAAAGCACAAGAACGTGATAAAAAGTTACGCAACAAAAATGTGGCAAAAAGTGGTGAAAAGGATTTTATAAAATATGACAAAAAACGTTAGATCAGTTAGGTCTTACCTTTTCAAATGAAGAATGACACTGTTGCTCTCCAGTAAAGAAGCTTCTAGATTTGGGTAAAGCCGATCTTGAGAAAATGTGCTAGGTTAAGGTGGGGCTGAACCTCTGAACCGAGCACATTTTCTCCAGTTCGGCTTTACCCAAATCTAAAAGCTTCTCGAGTGGAGAGCAACAATGTAATGCCACATTTGAAAGCTAAGACCTACAAAAGTGATCATAACTTTTTTAGCCGCGTTTTTGTAAAATTTCTTCATTTTCATTTTTTTAAGCTTTTAGATTTGGATTTAGCCAAACTGGAGAAACTGCGCTCGGTTCAGGCGGGGTGTTAAGAGGTTAAAGACCCTGCGCAGATGTGTTTGTTTACAGCAATGGAAGTGAGAATTCATACATTTTTCACTCTTGTGTCCAAACTTATTCCTAACTTTCATTATTTCTTTCATCCTTTATTTGAGCAGCTGTTTCACAGCAGATGGTAAGACAAAGGAAAAAAATACATAAAACATATGATGCCCAGAAGGAGTAGGCAGAAGCAAGGAGCTTTATAAGTGCCTACACCATAGACTGTATAAAGAATAGACAGCTCCTCCTCACTCCTCCCCGTTTACCACAATGACCACGTTCGTGGGGGAAATCATGGCGGATTTACAGGCTCCTCCTCTCCTGCTCTGACGAAGCATGTTCCTAAAAAGGGCATAAGGGCGGGATCTTGACTGTAGACCCGGCCCTGCTTGGCCCTCGCGGGGCGTGTAATGGGTGTGTATTTCTGTTGTAATCGCGCCCATGGCCAGCGACATAAACGGCCTGTCAATCAAAGTCAGGCCCTCATTAATTATGCAAGATTTCAATTTTTTTTAATCTACGATAAAAAGCCAGGTGCCCCATCTTGTTTTTAACCCAGCGTAATCACAGGAGGAATATCTAGCTCTAGCCACTTCTAAACCATTAGGCACCAGGCATTAACGTTGTTTTTAACGTGTCTAAAGTCCAATGCATTCCAATGGGGGAATAGCGGTCATATGGAGGTACTACAGCAAAGGTGGAGCAATGGCGGCCTCCAGTGTCGTAGTCAAAAAGCAGAGCAGTCAGCGGCCATTGGCCTACACCCTTTCCAATTTGAAAAGTGTGAGTTTACATTCATATTATTATATTATTATATACTTTCCTAAACACATTCCTAACTGCCCAATACCATATTTATAATAAGCATGTTTCATAACTTTCAGGGAGCGAAACTGTCACGGTAATATAAATAACAATGAGCTGCTAGTTCACAATCAATAATGTATTGAAGTACAAAACAAAATGTATTCCTCTTCTAGAAAAAATAATAATAATAATGGTATTGGATCAGGTGTTGTTCATTGAACAACATTAGATACAATACAATACAATAACTCCGGGATTTTAAATGTTAAGAAGAAGAAGATCTTTATTTATATAGACATAGTCACAAAGCGCTTTACATGAGATCATTGTACATTCACTCCATACTCAGGGGTGAGTAGCTTCAGTTTCCCCTGGGGGAGACTGACAGAAGAGCTGTCGCGACTGCACACATCTGCGCCAACGATCCCTCTGAACACCTCCATGCATTCACACACACATCATTCATCCATCCTATTGTACATGTTTTGGGTGGTAGGGGAAACCGGAGGAAACCTACGCAGACACAGGGAGAACATGCAAACTCCACACAGAAAGGCCAGGTGGGAATCGAACCCGGGACCTTCTAGCTGTGAAGCGAGAGCACTAACCGCTGCGCTACCATGTGGTTAAAGTCTCTACTGGTGTTACGGAATGCAACAGGAATTCCATAAATCTTAGCCTCTTGCAGCAAGAAAACCAGACCAAAACAGTTAGTCATTCAGCAGCACATAACCACTAGTGAGTCAGCGCCGTCATGTGCAAAACTTCACAATCTGCTTTTGGCACACGGCAGTGACGTCAATGTTGCATCAGTGTCTACAAATACCAGTAACAAGGACACGCTGGACTTTTGTTTACATGAAATAATAATGAGGAAGTGATGCTAATGTTTACACTGTAGTTTAGTGGAATTTTGGAGCCCCTTCAAAGCGTTCCAAACCCATTTACAGTAGAAGATAAGGCATGGCCAAAAACGGATTACTCGCCTGTAAACACGCAGCAATGGAGAGGGCCTAAAAAGGCTTTAAACTGTGGACAGTGTTTACCGTTAGCAATAACAGCAACAGGTGTTTGCTTTTTATCTAATGTTCACAAAAAAAGTTACTTGTCATTTGCCCTAACAACACATTTTTCTTGGAAGTAAAAGAAGATAGAAGGTGAATACCAGTGGAATATTAGCTGCAAATGGGACACGCTAACGCCTTTCCTGATCACTGATGCTAAGGATGGATACTAGCAAGGAGCTTGCTATTGATAAACAACTTCTGCAAGGCCTTGTACTCAGTTTCGCCTGTTTTCATACCCAAAAAAAAGGGAATTAGTTATCTTTAAATAGTTAGTTGTTATCAAAACTCATTCTTAAATTTCCTAACACAATCCAAACAACAAGATTCTTAAGGAGTTTCTAAGTACATTTCACATCTTTCAGGGGCAGTCTGAGCACTTACAACTAGTAGCTAGCGGCAGGCAGGCTAATTGTTTTTAGCATAAGTGTTACTTCCAGGTTTAACCTCTTAACTGAGCGCATTTTCTCTAGTTCAGCTTTACCCAAATCTAAAAGGTTACAGCCAAAAGGCCAGTGTAACACCTCATTTGAAAGCTAAGACACAAAACTGAACGTGACATTTTTGTCAGCGTGTTGTCGCTGCATTTTTTTGGGGTCAAATTTTAGTCGTGTTTTTGTCTCCTTTTTAATAATTGTCTTGTTTTTGTCATTATGTTGCTTTCTTCGCTTTTTCCCCCCTCGCTTTTTGAAACTTTTTTGTCCTGTTATTGTCACGTTTTTTTTGTCTTATTGCTTTTTTTGTTGCTCTTTTTTTGCTTTTTCATCACTTTTTAATCGTGTTATTGTCACATGTTTATTGTGTTTTTTTGTGTGTTCAGGTGGGGGTTCAGAGGTTAACAATATGGCGCACACTGCATCCAAACTGTTTGTTTGTTTGTTTTTTGCAAACACAATATACAGCAAAAGGAGAAAATTGATTTAACTCAACTGAATGAAAATGTTTTGAAAAACAGATGAAATTTGGAAATAAAGTCAGCCATAACATGTAAATCGACGGATGCTAATGTTTCTACAGGTCACCACTGGAATCTGATTGGGCCACAGAGGGACTGAGGGGGTCAGTAACAAGTTTATTTCAATTTCACTTTTATAATATATGACCAAACAACAACAAGTGGGACGTTAAGGCCTGGCAAGTTTTGTATACAAGGCTATTTAAAGTGCTTAATCACAGTTACATGAAATTACACAATAAATCAATAAAACATGATAGCATGTAAATTATTAATGACATTAAAAGTTCACCGGAATGCAGAAATGTCAGTGTTCATTTTGGAAAAAACGAAAAAAATAATAATAATAATCTGCTTTGCAAGTAAAGAGAAAAGAGTAAACTTAGGAAAATAAGCCCATAACAAATCTATTGCAGCCAGTTATTTCAATGGAAGAAGATTTACGGCCACACCTGCCCCCATGTACCTATGTAATAAAAAGCTCTTGTTTCTCATTACATCTAATTGATTGTGATTCAGTTTATGACCACAATAACACTAGGAAGTGCCCACATATGGCTCTTAACAGCAGACTGTGGGCGGCACTGTCATAAACAGATGTAGTCGAAGTATCTTCTTGAACAAATTGCACTTCTGAGAGTAGTTTTTGCACAGACGACACTTATATTATATTAACACTACTCTTACTTGATGATTAAACATTTTGGCTAGTCTCTTGTGCCAGAGTTGTAGATTTGTCCTGTCTAACAAACCCTGCAGGTTATCTAGGCACTCACATTTAAAAGTAAACAGGGTTCCCACGAGGTATTGAAAATATTTAAATTTGACTTTTTGCTATGTCTATCAACCCTTGGTTAGAGCGATAGTAAGATTGCAAAATGAGGAGACACAGAAATTTGAAAAGTAAAAGATCAAGCTCCCTCCCCTCTGATTCGACATGAAAGCCCCTCCTTATTCCCTGTGCACAGGAACGCTCGTCTCAAAGGTCCGTGTTAATCCCGCCAGACTCAGATTAGTTGCTGAGATCAGCAAAGAGAAAGCCTTTGGAAAAAATATTATTATTTCATGTTACATACTTCCTAAAGCTGGGGTACATGATTTCTTTGGTGTTGTAGAATACATTTATTTTTGCCACCTTAGAGTATGTTGTTAATGCAGCAAAACACAGACCTTGTTGTATTGTCTTTACCTAAAGTTTTAGTTAGCAATGGATGATAGAAGTCACATCTAAATGTGTGGAATTTATCTTGGGGGTGGCCGCCCCTGCTTCACTTTGTCACCACTCAATGCTGTATACGGGTGTGAAATGTGCATATAATTCAATTCTTTGAACAATTCGGATACACAGGAAGGACTGTGAGAGCTAGAAACAAATAAAACAAATACAAATTTAAATGCTTGAACAGGAAAAATCAGGGCCAGCATTTAATATATAAATGCTGGCCCTGTGGATCTACATTTGTAATACTTTTAGACTTAAACTTTGAAGGTGCATTAAAGTTGACCCAGCGGCTGCATGAGTGATCAGCATGTCACCTTTACTTCCAAACAATGAATCCTGGAGCGCCCTAGTGATGGAAAGTAAAGGCGCCATGTTGACCACTCATACAGCCGCTGGGTCACTAAAAGGTCAAATATACACAAATATCAACTTTTTTTTCCCCGCATAAAAAGTTGCACAACGCACCATGAAGGTTTTCCTGCCTGGGACCAGCTTGTCTTCATTAAAGGAACAGGCCACCGTTTTTTCATGCTGAGATATGTTCTTACCTGAGCTTAGACGAGTTTATGCGTATATGTCTGGTCTTTATGCGTGCACTCAGTCACGCAAAAAGACCAAAGATGTTGTTAGCATTTAGCCTCTCCCCCTCCTCCTCTCTATGGGGCCAAACGGGGGTGAAGTTAGAAGCGACCGAGCTCTTCCACATTTCCCCTATTTAAATATAGTTACGTGAGCAGTTAGAAGATGTTATTGTTTTTATTTTGGGGGGTTGGACGCTTATAAGCCTTTTGCTTATAGAATAACTGCTCAAATAAACAAATAAACTAAACTAAACTCTTTGACTTCACTGCGCGGACGTCGAAGTGCTCCTAAGGTGTTGTTACGCCTCACAATATAGTTACCGACACGTTTAATTTTGTGTAACTAGACTTGGATCGTGTAATCACTCACGTAACCGTATCTAAATAGGGAAAACATGGAAGAGCTTGGTCGCTAACTTCATCCCCGTTTGGCCCCATAGAGGAGAGGAGGAGAGGCTAAATGCTAACGCCGTCTGTGCTCTGTTCACGTGACTGAGCGCACGCGTATAGACCAGACAGGTACGCATCAACTCGTCTAAGCTCAGGTAAGGACATATCTCAGAATGGAAAAACGGTGGCCTGCTCCTTTAACATGTTGCTGCTTTGACTGCGTGTAGGCAAACATATACTGTAGATCTAAACCCATCTATAACTCACTGTTTGAATTAGTGCTGCACAATACATTGCCAAATTTGTTAAATGGCGCAATTATATCAAAAGATCACAGAGGCAACTTAGCTCATTTAAAATCTGTTGTGAGTCTCCTGGGATCCTCCTCCTCACTATAAAACTCTGAAGTGCTCATAAATGCCCTCCTAACAGCAGATCCCAGTAAAAACATGTGTGTCATATTACTGCGCTATTGTGTGTGTGTGTGTGTGTGTGTGTGTGTGTGTGTGTGCGTGTGTGTGGGACCAGCAGAATGCTAAATGGTTTGTTATGATGCGGTCTCCTGCCGCCTCAGGCACTGTCAATAAATACCCCGTCCCCGTGCTGATTTTTCATGGCGAGAGTAAACACGATAACGCCGCGCTTTGACGTCATCCCACAAACGCGCCGCGGAGACACTACGAGCTGTGACGTGGGGCATTTTTGAAAAGCGTGACTGCGCCGTATCGCCGTGGACATCGACAGGCGGTCGGGTCAGGAGAGGACGGTTTAAGCGCGGGGCGGCACGCACTGGGCAAAAGTGGATAGCGGATAATACAACTCCAGGGCATTTAGGGCTAGGGCTGGGTACCGTTAAACAATAACAGTATGGTGAAAGTGGAAAATAAGCGCCGCTTCGGGTCCGACGATTGTAAAAGACCTGTGAAGCCGGCAATGCATGAAAACAGAAAAGAGGTTAAGAGGCACTCCGTAGTTATAAAAAAAAGTAAACAAGAAATCTCTATCAAGCATTTCTTTTGCAGAGACCTCTCTGGGGCCAGGACTCCACTGAAAATACGATTCTGAAATCTCAGTGGGACTTTGGTTAAATAAAGTCAAAGAATCTAAACTTTCATAAATGAAGCAAATATTACTCTTAGATATGTTTTTGATGAGGGAACAATGCTATAACACATTAAAGCTCAAACTATGGCAAAATCTTGCAACTCCTTTAAAACATTTCTTTAGCAGCCCCCCGCAGGAGCAGTCTTTTGATTAAGTATTTATTTTAACCTGGAAATCTCACATTAAATATATATCTACGAAAATTTCTAGAAGCATTTCAGTAATAGCAAAAGCAAAGCACATTTTAAACATCAAAGCTCTACATACCTTATACTGTTCTCTGATTTTGCCCTACTTATATTATTGTACTGTGGTTTGGGGTAGTACTTATAAAAACACAGTTAAACCAATAATATTGTTGCAAAAAAGAGCTCTCCGAGTAATTCATAAAGTTGGGTTTTTGGACCACACAAACTCATTATTTTTAAAATCAAAGATCATGAAGTTTTGTGACATTGTTGAGTTCCAAACTGTACAAATGTTATTCAAAGCAAGGTATAAATTGTTACCAAGCCAAATACAAAGAAGGTTCCAAGAACGTACTGGTCGTTATGAATTACGTGATGAATTAAACTTTAGGATTCAGAAACATAGCACAACTTTGAAAAGTTTTAGTCCAACAGTTAATGGTGTTCAATTGTGGAATAAACTGGAGATGGATTTGAAACGATGTCCAAACATCAACCTGTTCAAATTTAAATACAAACAAAAGACTTTTGAAATATACAGACAAGAAGAAATGTGTTGCCACTAAGGGGAGCAGTGGGATCAATTATGTGTATTGTTCCTCTATAATCTGGAAGAGTGTTGCTGCTTGGAACGGTTGTCATTCTATTGCTCAAATTCACAAACGGAGAATTAGGGTTGGCAGGTTATGGATCTGTTGAGAGGAATCCTCCCAACGGGCTCAAAACCTTATCTTTTAATGCACCACTCAGCATAGGAACATAATCTACAAATCAGCTGTTAGGGGGTTTGTTGAAGGGGAGTTACTGCCCTCTTCAACTGGCTCACTCTCTGGCTTTTTAATGCACCACACTATGCAGGGCTACAGCATACTTCACATATAACTCAATTAAATAAATATATAATAATGATGATGATAATTAAACCCAAATTAAAATTATACTGAGAATGGTAATGACAACTGGAAAGTATCAAGATCTCAGATTATAATATCTATTAATGTACCTTTATACCATAAAAGTAACTCTGTAATCACGGGTAAAAATATGCAAGCAATATATTAAGTAACACATTTTTTGACTTGCTTTGTTCTAGACATCGTATATGAAACTAGATTGTTGTTGTAGCTGTGCGTTGTTTCAATTAATTATATAAAGAGTTAATATATTTTTGTTGTTTGTTGTAAGTTGGTCTGAATGAATGTAGCTGCTTGAAATGTTTTGAAATGTTCTTTTTTTTATTTATTGCACTTGGGGGTGGGGGCTCATAAGCTTTTTGCTTCAGCCCACTCCTTTTGAGCACAATGTGTATTGCTCAAATAAACAAATAAACTAAACAAACAAACTAAACTAACCTTGATAAAATCCTTTCTGCTGCGACGAGCCAAAAATGAGCAACGTGGGGCAAGTGTCTCGCCCAGGAACACCACCGCAGGCAGCTATAGGCATTTTCAAATACCTGTTAAAGGTTGAAAGTAATGTTTGGTCATATGTGATGTAGCACTGGGATTTGGAAGTGTTTGTGGTTGACTTTGGGCCACGGTTGGAAGGTTCAGCCCCTGGTCTTTTGACAAGGACAAAAAAACGGCCCCGCCACCAAACAAATGTGCCTACTAACGTGCCAAATAAAACTTAATATCTCAAAACTGCTCTACATTAAGAATGCCGTCAGGCACTAATGAAAAATGGCCTCTTGTGAAACGCTTTGAGACAAGACACTGACTAAATACATTTTCTTCCTTTTAAAATATTACTGGTTGTTCTAATCCGATTCAACTGTTCAGGCTGATTGTATTTACGATTTATTATGAATACAACAAAACAGATCGTAATTTATCCCAAACACAAACATGTTTCCTGGCTTGATAAAACTATGCAGCCGGTTGGACTTTCCCTTAGACTCGTATGTTTTGTTTTGTCATCCCAAATAGCCATCCTTTTACAATCCAGCCGAGGCTCCCAAAACGCTGCCCAGCCCCTGACCTTTCCCCGCGGCGGGAAATCCAGTAGGATTGGGATGTGCTGTTTGCTTGGCTCTGAGTGAATCCAAGTGTGTTTCGTGACAGAGCGGCGGTCCGCAGGGTATATACAGGAAACAGGTCAGAGAGACCAAGGTCCCAGCGGGAAAGTTCACACGCACCATCAAAGGGACAGATCACTGGCATTACAGTACCCCACTGACCGCCCAACAGCTTTTTTATTTTCCATAGAAAACAATATAGCGCTTTGTGACTATGTCTGTGAAAGGCGCTATTTAAATAAAGCTCTTCTTCTTTTTATATTATCATTATATTAAAATCATACCGTCTACGATGTAGTTTTGTAGCTTTTGAGAGCAAATTGGTTCATTCAGCAGCTAACCTACTAGCTGAAAGTTAAAGTGCGTTTTAAAACCCGGAGAATCATTAATTAGGCCTAATGCTGAACATGTTTGATAAATATGAATGTGTACCGATTAAAGACGTTACAAAGTGCATAATACATGGCCACAATGTGGAGCCCCTGACAGATAGTGGCAATTGATAAACTAGCTCATATAAATTTACACAAAAAAATAAAACATCTTTGAGTCGTCTTCTGACAGTGAGTTGATGTGTCTGTATTCAAGAACGGCCATTTTCCTGAGGTTCTGATCACTGGTTTGGCATATTTTATCCCCAGAACAAAAAATGATCCTGTTTCCACATACACACTAATGCAAATTTTAACTCTCGATTCTCCCAAAAGGGAGCGTTGCTCAGTAAAAGTTCCCGGATGTTGCACCCATCTGTCTCCAACAACACAAACTAAAATAGGCAAAGCAGAAGGACAGCATCTTTTTTTTAATGGACAGATTAGGACACCTTTTTGCATACACAAAATATATCATGGTAATAATGGCATTTATCCTAATATTTATAATACTAATAACACTCTTTTTTTTTTACACACGTTTTAAGCAACTGTAAACCTGTAATAACGCTGGCTTGGTGACAATTAAAGAAACCAGGCTGGTTTTCGTAAGGTACATTTTAGAAATCTCGCATACTAATGAGGGCCGGACTTTGATTGACAGGCCGTTAGCATTAGAGCTAAAGGTGCGGGCGCGGCTACGACCAAACTACGTGCCCCGCGAGGGCCGAGTCTACAGTGTAGATCCCGCCCTTATGCCCTTTTTAGGAACAGCGGGGTAGGAGGAGTCTGTAAATCCACCATGATTCCCACCTCGACTGTGGTCATTATGGTAAACGGGGAGGAGTGAGCCGACGGAGTCTATTATTTATTATGTCTATGTAACATATCCATTCCCCTGACTGCATGTTTTGTTTACATAGTTCCCAGAGTCACATAGAGGTTTTATGGCTTGTATGTACTAGTAAATAATCACAAGTGTTCCGTTTCCATACGTCATCTATATATAGGCCGCTCTTTGACTTCCAAATCAAACACACACACACACTTGGGAGATGAGCAGGGTTAACGTTCATAAATACTTTAAGATTTCACCGAAATACTTGAAACGATACTTGAGCGACAACAGTGCAGTCGACATCCATTTGGAACTCGTTTTAACCTCTTAACCCCCACCTTTTTTTGTTGCGTTTTCACCATCATTTTTGTCTCGCTGTTTTGACACTTTTTCTTTTCGAGAAGCTTTTAGATTTGGGTAAATGTGGCCGGGGGTGTATTGAGTTCGATTTGTTGAAAGCCGACAACACCACCTAGTTGAGGGATTAGGACCCAATTTTGAGGACCACAGGTTCAAATCACAGGGGTGAGCAGTGAAACCAAGAGGTGGAAAAGTTACTCAAATTTATTTAACACTCAAAACAGGTTAAAAACTAGGCCTAATACTTAAAACTCAGAAATAGGGGCTAAACTAAGAGGGGATGGTTGAAAGGCGAGCCTGGGTAGGCCAGGGGGCGAGACTCTAGGGACACCGCCGCCCGTTAGACCTCCGTTCGTCCGTCCGCACTGCTCGGTGTTCCAGCCTCCGGCGCCGGGCTCAGTTCGCTCCTGGGTCCCGTTCCGCCTTCGTGTGTACCGGGACAACCTCTCGCCGTCGCTCGCACACTCCCTTTATTCATGTACTGATTGTCAACAGGTGTGCACAGCCAATGGTGGTGGTGTAGGCGGGCCCGTACCAAACAACTTACAAGGTTTACAAAATAAAACATGCAACACAACTGAAAATCACTACAAACAAATAGCAAACGTACACATAAAGATTTCAGATAAATAAGGATAATGGCCATGGGCCCACATAAAGCTAAACTAGAGGAAATGTGCTCAGTTCAGGTGGGGGTCAAGTGGTTAATAAAACTCTCGATAGGACATGGCCATAGTAATACGTTTGAACGAATGGCAATTCTGGTGGCCATCTTGTGACTGGCCCTTCTAATCTAGTGCAATGTAAACAAATGCAAACACCACTCATTTCCTTCATACTGTTTTGATCTATTTTGAGTTATTCCATTCCTCTTTGATAATCGTGACTGACCTTATGTCAGATCTGATACAAAAATAAAGTTTTTCAAATGTTATTACAGTTTTATAGGAGGTACGGACTTTGGTTCCATTTGTTCATGGATTTTCCTCTGTCAAACACTTCAAATCACTCACTTCCATTTAGATCAAATATAACATTTGTTTCCTACTTTAAAACTTTAACGACATGACCAATATTTGTTGAACATTGGACAGTGATACAATTTACATTTAAAATACATGGAGAACACGCCTTGGGGAGCGTCAAGAGGTCCAGCAGCGCCGCATTGCCCTCCTGTGCGGTGCGTTTTGAAAATGTCTGTGCGTGGGAAGCTTTTGACGCCCATCCAGGACGTCCAGCGCGGCCAACACTAGAGTTGGGAAATGTAGGTCGACGTCGCGAGGAGCTTTCTCCAACAGTGACGTGCGTTGTAGCTGAGTCACCGTAGGTCTGGGGCAGATCCTATGCCGGCCCGCAGATGTAAACAAGTCATGGAGGATTATCCTGTTGTGAACCAGAGCTACAGCAGCTCTGGGACTTTTACAAAGACACGCATCAGTGTTTCTTTGACCTAAACAGCCAGGATTAAAAGAGGCGACAAGAAAACTTATTTAAGTGGCTGGATCTGCGCTGGGAATGTATTTGGTGCACAGAGCATTGCCAAAGCTGCTACAAGCCAATCGATCGTGAAAACGTGAAATATGCACAAATAAAGTCTATTAAGCCCCATCTACATAAAGCAACCGTGTAACAATGATCACACACTGAGCCAGGCTTGTTGATTTTTAAGTTTATTGCTCACATTTTATCTACAACGGGCCGTAGTCCCGGAGCTAGCTGCGCATAGGAATAATTATTTCTATGCTAGCCGCTTAGCAGCAAACCGATAGCTCGCATTGACCCCATGAAAACAAGTATTATGCACTAATTGTTAGGGTCCAGTTTGTGTTTGTGTTTTCCCCCGCCCCTTTTTTGTTTTCAGCAGGCAGTGTGAGGCAGGGGGTGTGGCTGACAGCTCCTGGTGCTGCAGACGAGTACACCTGTACCTGATTTGGGCAATCACATGGAGTATATCTGCCTGGTCGTCTCAGCACCACACTGCTGGATTGTTCCGTCTTGTTGGTGTGTTTTAGAGCAACTTTTGTTACTCACATGCTCTGCTCTTACCTTCTGCTCCTCGTTGCCCAGGTCCGGACCCCGTTAAGAGAGAGATCCGGCTCTAGTCGGCCAGCACCCTGCCTTCATTTGCCTGCTCGAGTTTTTGTTATAATTAAACCTGCTTGAACTTTCCACCTGCTCCCGTCTCTGCTTTGGGGTCCATTTTGTGAAATCCGTAAAAGAACAATCCAGCCAAAACATGGACCCCGCGGAGTCAGAGAGGCTTAAGCAGGCTTTGTCAGACTCTGAGAGATTCAAACAAGCTCTCGCATCTCAAGGAGCACTCATTGGACAGCATGACAACGCCCTTCAAGACATCATGACTGCCCTCCAGAACCTGTCCACCGGGGTTAACCAGCTTGGTGGCCGCCTGAATGAAGTCTCTTCTCAACTCACCTCGTTGAAGCCTCCTGAGTCAACCCAAGCGTCAGGTCCCGCTCCCAGTGCCTCCCAACCCTCACAACCCCGTGAACCCATCATTCCTACCCCTAGCAGGTACAGTGGTGAGATAGGGGTATGTAAGCAATTTATCCACCAATGTAAATTAGTGTTTGATCAGCAGCCCCAAACTTACTACTCGGAGAGGTCTAAAGTAGCTTTTGTTATGAGCTTGCTCTCTGGGAAAGCATCCGCTTGGGCAGTCGCAGTAGTGAATAGTAATTCCCCACACTGTAATACCCTCGATTTATTTTTTTCGGCCATGCTAAAAGTTTTTGATCACCCACTACAAAGTAAGGAGGCTAGTGGTCGTCTGCTCTCACTACGCCAGGGTTTGGGTTCTGTTGCTGCCTACTCCATTGATTTTCGTATTTTAGCTGCTGAGTGTGGGTGGGATGACGGGGCTCTACAGGGAATTTTCTTTCGTGGTCTCAGTGGGGAGGTTAAGGACGAGCTAGCAGCCCGAGATGAGACCTCGAATTTAGAGGAGTTAATTTCGCTCAGTATCAGACTTGACAATCGCCTTCGTGAAAGACGTAGGGAAAGGGCAGTCAGGTACAGCCACCCAGTCCCATCCCCCCACTCCAGAGCACCTCGTCAGTCTGAAGGGTCTACAGCTGCGCCTCGTCGAGAGGTCCAAGCCTCTGCTCCTCCTCTGGCTCAGTCACCTTACACTGAGGAGCCTATGCAGCTTGGAAGAATGACTCTATCCCCAGAGGAGCGTTTGCGCCGCTTCAACCAACACCTCTGTTTCTACTGTGGCCAGGGTGGCCACACTTTGTCTGTCTGTCCCAATCGGCCAAAAGCCCAGGTTCATCAGCTTCAGGAGGGGCGCTGGTGAGCCATACCCCGATGGACCCCTCTAAGCGCATCCTACTCAAAGGTACCATTTCTTTCAATACCACTACTTTTACCATCGATGCCTTAGTTGACTCCGGGGCAGATGACAACTTCATTGACTTGAGTTTGTGTCTCAGTCTAATATTCCATCTGAGCCACTCCCCAAGTCCAAGAAGGTGTTTGCTTTAGATGGTAAATTATTAGCCATTGTCTCTCACCGGACTATTCCTGTGTCGCTCTTGGTGTCTGGTAACCATCGCGAGTTAATTAGGTTTAACATTGTTTCCTCTCCTTTGTCCCCATTGGTGTTGGGCCTCCCTTGGCTTAAACTCCATAACCCGCACATAGACTGGTCAACCCAAGCCATTGTCAATTGGAGTTTATTTTGCCATTCCCACTGTTTACATGCTGCCGATCCGCCTGTTAATTCAGTTAGCTACCGCCCATCCAAGCCAGTGGATCTTTCCTTAGTTCCATTAGAGTATCATGACCTCAAGGAGGTTTTTTCAAAGGACCATGCCTCATCTCTGCCCCCACATAGGCCTTATGATTGTAAGATTGACTTGCTTCCAGGTGCCCCATTGCCCTCCAGTAAATTGTATAGTCTCTCCAGGCCAGAAAGGGAGGCTATGGAGACCTATATCAAGGAGAGCTTGGCTGCAGGACTTATTCGCCCATCTTCCTCCCCTGTGGGGGCAGGGTTCTTTTTTGTGGAGAAAAAGGACACTTCCCTCCGTCCCTGTATTGATTATAGGGGTTTGAATGACATCACGGTCAAGAATAAGTATCCTCTTCCACTCATAGACTCTGCCTTCGACCCTCTTCACCAGGCTACAATTTTCACCAAGCTGGACCTTCGCAATGCCTATCACTTGGTAAGGATAAAGGAGGGTGATGAGTGGAAGACGGCATTCAATGCCCCTTCAGGACATTTTGAATATCTGGTAATGCCGTTTGGACTGACCAACGCACCTGCCGTGTTTCAGTGTCTCGTTAATGATGTTTTGCGGGATATGCTCAACAGATTTGTGTTTGTCTATATCGACGACATTTTAATTTTTTCACAAACCCCTCAGGAGCATGTGCAACATGTCCGACTAGTTTTACAACGGCTACTTGAAAATAGACTGTATGTGAAAGCGGAGAAATGCGAATTTCACGTTCCCTCTGTCAGTTTCCTTGATTTTGTGGTGAAGGGACAACTCAAGTCGGACCCTGCTAAGATTTTGGCTGTAGCTGAGTGGCCAACGCCCACAAACAGAAAACAACTTCAAAGGTTCCTCGGGTTTGCAAACTTCTATCGAAGGTTTATTCGCAACTACAGTAGCGTTGCCTCACCCCTTACCAAACTCACCTCAGTCAAGGTTCCTTTTTCCTGGTCTTCTGAAACGGAAGCCGCATTTGTTAAGTTGAAGGACTTGTTTTGTTCTGCTCCTGTGTTATGTCATCCAGATCCCGCAGCTCAGTTCGTGGTGGAGGTGGACGCTTCGGAGTCTGGTGTTGGGGCCGTACTCTCCCAGCGCTCGTCCTCTGATCAGAAGCTTCACCCCTGCGCATTCTTCTCCCGCCAACTTTCTTCGGCGGAAAAGAACTATGACGTGGGAAACCGAGAGCTGTTGGCTGTAGTCCTGGCGCTCAAGCAATGGAGACACTGGCTGGAGGGGGCCTCTCACCCTTTTGTGGTATGGTCAGACCATAAGAATTTGTCCTACCTTCGTTCTGCCCGCAGGCTCAATTCGCGTCAGGCTCGGTGGGCCCTCTTCCTAGGACGTTTCAACTTCACACTGACCTACCGCCCTGGTTCAAGGAATGTTGAGCCTGACGCCTTGTCCCGCCAGTTCGCTCCTCCTGCTCCAGATCAACTGGAGGACACGATCCTGCCCTCTTCTTGCGTCGTCAGAGCCGCGTTATGGGAGGTGGAGAAGGAGGTCCAGGAGGCCCAGGTCAATCTTCCTGTCCCGGTTGAATGTCCCCGGGGACTTTTGTTTGTGCCAGCCCCTGCCCGGTCAACCGTGCTTCAATGGGGGCACGCTTCTAGGATTGCTTGCCATCCAGGAATCCACCGCACCCTGGCCCTGCTACAACAACGCTTCTGGTGGCCATCTATGACATCGGACACGTGTGAATTTGTCCTAGCCTGCTCAGTCTGTGCCCGCAACAAGGCTTCCCATCGTCCCCCTGCTGGACTGCTGCGACCACTTCCCATTCCGAGTCGTCCTTGGTCCCATATCGCTGTGGATTTTGTCACTGGCCTTCCACCCTCTGACGGTAACTCCACCATTTTGACTATCGTTGACCGTTTTTCCAAGTCAGTTCACTTCATTCCTCTTCCTAAGCTCCCGTCTGCCTTTGAAACTGCCGATCTCTTGATTCAGCATGTTTTCAGGCTTCATGGCATTCCTCAAGACATAGTCTCTGACAGGGGCCCCCAGTTTACCTCGAGTGTGGAAAGCGTTTTGCCGTGCCATTGGCGCCACTTCGAGTCTGTCCTCGGGCTATCACCCTCAGACTAACGGCCAGACTGAGCGGGCCAACCAGGACCTGGAGGCCGCCTTGCGTTGTGTCACTACCAGTCACCCTGCTTCCTGGTCTGCCCATCTTCCTTGGGTGGAGTATTCCCATAACACCCTGGTCGCCTCTGCCACAGGTATGTCACCATTCATGGCGGCTAATGGCTATCAGCCTCCTCTTTTCCCTACTCAGGAGAGGGCAGTAGCTGTGCCGTCTATCCAGGGTCATCTCCGGAGGGCTCGCCGTGTTTGGCACGAGGTCCGAGCAGCGCTTTCACGATCTGCATTGCGTAACCAAACGCTGGCTGATCGTCGCCGTGTCCCTGCCCCTGACTACAAACGAGGTCAAAGGGTCTGGTTGTCATCTCGTGATCTGCCTCTTCGGTGTGAGTCCAAGAAGCTGTCCCCTAGGTTCATTGGACCTTTTGAAATTGAACGGGTCTTGAACCCCTCCGTGGTCAGGTTAAGGTTGCCTCCCTCATGAACATTCACCCCTCGTTCCATGTCTCTCTGCTAAAACCAGTCTCCTCCAGTTCTTTTTGCCCTCCGGCCATGCCCCCTCCGCCCCCCCGGCTTGTGGATGACCACCCTGCCTTTACTGTGCGCCGTCTTCTGGATGTCCGTCGGCGGGGTCGGGGTTTGCAGTTCTTGGTGGACTGGGAGGCGACAGTGGCGCAGATGGTAGAGCGGGTCGTCTCATGATCGGAAGGTCGGGGGTTCGAATCCCGCCTCCTGAAGGTGCACATTGTCGTTGTGTCCTTGGGCAAGACACTTCACCCTCCTTGCCTCCAGTGTCTGCGTACACTGGTGTATGAATGAGAGTGTGAATGGGCCCCCTATGAGAGACCAACAGGCCCGTTTGGAACCGTTTGGAACCATGAGGCCGTCCTTCCGTGGACCCACCACCTGCAGGAGGAGCCATAGGGGACTGGTGCAATGTGATTTGGGCAGCTTGAACAGCTGCCCCCACGACCCGGCAACGGACAAGTGGGAGTGGATGGATGGATGGATGGGTGGACTGGGAGGGGTATGGTCCTGAAGAGCGTTCGTGGGTTCCTCGTTCCTTTATTCTGGACCCCTCTCTTGTTCGTGATTTTTATGCACACCACCCGGACAGGCCTGGGTGGTCGCCAGGAGGCGCCCTTTGAGGGGGGGGTACTGTTAGGGTCCAGTTTGTGTTTTCCCCCGCCCCTTTTTTGTTTTCAGCAGGGGGTGTGGCTGACAGCTCCTGGTGCTGCAGACGAGTACACCTGTACCTGATTTGGGCAATCACATGGAGTATATCAGCCTGGTCGTCTCAGCACCACACTGCTGGATTGTTCCGTCTTGTTGGTGTGTTTTAGAGCAACTTTTGTTACTCACATGCTCTGCTCTTACCTTCTGCTCCTCGTTGCCCAGGTCCGGACCCCGTTAAGAGAGATCCGGCTCCAGTCGGCCAGCACCCTGCCTTCATTTGCCTGCTCGAGTTTTTGTTATAATTAAACCTGCTTGAACTTTCCACCTGCTCCCGTCTCTGCTTTGGGGTCCATTTTGTGAAATCCGTAACACTAATAACGTCAATAAAGCCCTTAACTACACAGAACAGCCTTTATGATGGTCACACACTGAGCTGGGCTTGACACAGTTGTGGTTTATTGCACACTTTTTATTTTTTTTATCAACAATGAGCTGTAGGCGATCGCAACAAGCTAACCGGGCTAGCCTATAGTCACTTGCCACCAATGTCCCTTCAACCGTATGGGCTGGATAAGAGCTTAAATACTGGGGAGATCCTGCATAGACCATGGGGGTATAGTTAAAGATCCATAGGACATGGCAGGAGCAAAGAGGGAGACTAGTTAGCCTCCAAACAACTGTAGTTTTCAGGCAAGAGCTGCCTCCAAGATGGCTACGAACGCACTCTGAGCCTACGCGCGGCCAGGGCGTCTTGACGCTCGGTGACATGTGTGACAAGCGTCTGACTTCAATAAGCACAAGCGTCCAACTACGGGCTTTAGGCACGTTTTTTAGCCAAATCTAAAAGCTTCTTGAAGAAAGCGACAAAAACACAACAAAAACGTGACAAGTGTCAAAGAAGCGACAACAAAGTTACAAAAACAAATGAAGACTAAAAAAGTAACAAACGTGACATGAAAGTGACAAATAAAAAGGCAACCTTGTTTTGGTTTAGCCGTTTAGAGTTTGGGAAAATCCACTGTTACCATGTTTGTGGGTGCTAGCATATCATTTCCTGAGACTAACATTAGCTAAAAACAGTGGAGAAAAGGCCACAGAACAACTCTATTAGCTGCTGAGTCACTTATGGTAAATCCATCTAACTCACTGTAGTGTCCAAGTGTTTTGATGTGAACAATAACTCCAGTATTTTAGATTTTCCAATTCTCCATTAGTTTATTATTGCTGCTAATAAAGGGATATGACATCACAGTCCTGAACTCTATTAGCATTGTGTTCTCCATTCATTCCCAGGGTCCAGTGGTTAGTGTTCATTGTATCACTGTCCAATGTTCAACAAATATTTGTCATGTCGTGGTAAAAAGTACACGACCCTGTGGCGACATGACAAATCTTAGATCAGTTTTGCAGGTCTTAGCTTTCAGATGAGGCGTTACACTGGCCTGTTGGCTGTGAAAAGTTTTTAGATTTAGATTTGTGTAAAACCAAAATAGAGAAAATGTGCTCCGTTAAAGTGGGGGTTAAGAGGTTCATAATTCCACACAATTAAAACCTCAAAGGGTTCAGGGTTTGTACTGCAGCCTGAGGCGCAGTAAACAATGCAATAGTCGAGGCCATTGGCAAAACAATACGCCCTTGATCTTAAACAGCATAGGCTACAAAACCGAGGATAATAACTGCATGTTGTTTCTGCCTAATTCAAGCTAACGCCTCACAGCACGCACCACTTTAACCTCGTCGTGTACAACCTGCTGGAACATTTGTAAAATTACTAAACAATCTTAAAATGGGTGTTCCGTTAATGAGGTTCCTCTCGTAACTGCGACACGAATTAACTTAAAAAAAACAACCAGATGATCACACTGCAGATTTGGGTAATAAAATGGTCAACTCACCGCGGAGTTAGGGAGGTCCCAAAACAGTGTAGTTTAGTTTAGTTGTGGCTCAGTCCTGCACTGCTTCAGGTCTCTCCAAACAGGACACTTTCAAAGGTTATGGGAAATATTTCAATTTTATTGGTTCTTATGAGAAAGGCATCATTAATCATCTGATTTCAATTTGGAGAGAGAAGTGCTTTGCAAACAAGTGCTTTATTATCATGTAAATGCAAGTTTAAATGTATATATTTATTTCCAATATGTTTGGAATGTTTATACCATTTCCAAAATGTGACATGGTTAATAAATAAGAGACTCATGAAAGATGGTATCTTAAATTTAAATATGCTGTAAGATGCACAGAGATTCAGTCATATCTGTGAAATATGCAGCAAGTACTGTATTCTAACTATATCAAACGAGATCTTAAGAAGATACATTAATATGAAAAGAGATCTCAATTGGGATCATTTAAGGATTTGGGTTCAGGATATTTTAGTATAGCCTACTAGAGGGATAAGAGTCCGGAGATCTCCAAAAGATACAGATAATATGCAAGGGGATCCGAAATGGATCTGTCGGAAATTCGGCTTCCACAAATGTTCCGGAACAACAGGGATAAGTATCCGTCAATTTAGAAGATACAGAAAATATGCGGGGAGATCCGAGATGAATCTTTGAGACAAAAACCCAGAGACTTGCGTTTAGCACTGTAGTGTATTTAATAAGACTCGGACAGTGATCACATTTCGTGACGAACTTTACTTAGCCAACAACCTGTCTGTAAGACGCGGCAAGACGAGGCGCATGCGTAACACATGGACTGTACCAAATCTCCAACAATAGGGGTGAATACACCACATCATCCCTCTTTTAAAATAGGAACAATATTTTTGTATTCAAATTAGTGCAGTAGTAAGCTTGTACATATTAACAATGTAAGTTACCAAAATAATCATGCCAATAATCAAATTATGCAAACAATCATGCTCATGGCTGACTAATGACATTCAGTTTCACGAAATCCAATAACAATTATCTGATATACAACTGAAAACAATAATATCAGAATAAGTAGTATTCAATGCTATTTTAGCTGATTACTTGCTATTCAAGGTATCTATTTGGTTTTTTGCGATCACGCTCAGAGCGCCTCACAGTCACTGATGGTGGTTCTGGAGGAACTGATGGTTGCACCGGCGAATCCACAGTCGTCTCAACCGGTGTGTCATTTCCGGTATTTTGCATTTCTGCTTCAAAAGTCTCAGTGTCTGTATCGGTCTGTTCAGGTGATGCTCTGGCACGTAGTTGGTCCCCATGACGTCTGTGCACCGTGTCAGAGTCTCTCTCCTTGACTTGATAAGATACTGGACCAGTTTGTCTCACAACTTGTCCAGGAATCCACTTGTGAGCTCCTCCCGCTGTGTTGCGCAGATACACATACTCATCCATTTCAAAAGTGCGGTTTTCAGCTGAGTAGTCGTGTTGAGCTTTTTGTTGATATTGCTTCTTACGAACAGTCTCTTTGGTGTTAGGCTTCAAGAAATCCAGCCGGGTGCGGACGTGTCTGTGAAGAAATAGATCCGCTGGAGACTGACCTGTCGTGCAGTTGGGGGTGGTCCGGTACTGTAGCAAGAACAGCGACAGTTTGTCCTCGATGCTACAGGGCAGGCTGGCAAGTTTTTTCATTCCTGTCTTGAACGTCTGAACATATCTCTCTGCCAGACCATTTGTTGCAGGATGCCCTGGTGCACTAGTTGTGTGCAAGATGCCATTTTGTGTCACAAAGATTTGGAACTCCTCAGATGTGAAAGTAGTTGCATTATCAGTCACTATCTGTTCAGGAAGTCCATATGATGCAAACAGTCTTCTCAACCTCGTTACTGTTGCTTGAGTTGTTATTTGTGACATGCGAAAAACTTCCAACCACTTCGTATATGAATCCACGATGATCATAAACATACTGTTCAGAAAAGGTCCCGCAAAATCTATGTGCAGTCTCTTCCAGGACTCACCTGGAAACTCCCATGGGTGGAGTGGTACTTGCTGTGGCATTTTCTGCTCAAGTTGGCATATTTCACATTGTTTGCATACCTTTTCAATGTCAAAATCCAGGTTAGGCCACCAAGTATATTTGCGGGCTAGAGCCTTTGACTTCACAATCCCTTGGTGTCCTGAATGTATTTCCAGCAGCACTGCTTTTCTCATTTTTGCAGGTACGATGACTCTGGTTCCCCACAGTACACAGCCTTGCTCTGTGGAGAGTTCATTCCTTTTTGTATAGTAGACCTTTAAATTCTCATCTGTGAGAGCGGGCCAACCTTCCATCACAAACTTGTACACTTTTGACAAATCCGGGTCAGTGCGTGTTGCTCTTGCAATTTGAGTGGCATTTAACGGCGCTTCATGTAAGTGCTCTGTAAGTAGTGAGTGTACTGTCTCTGAACTCACAGTTGTCCCAACATCACAAGTCTCTGGTAACGGACAGCGTGACAGTCCGTCTGCGTTGCTGTGCTCTGCTGATTTCTTGTAAATAATGTGGTAGTCATACGCTGAAAGTATGATCGCCCATCTTTGAATACGTGCAGCTGCCAGTGTGGGTAGACTTTTGTGCTCACCAAAAAGCGTCAGCAGGGGGCGGTGATCCGTTGCTAGAGTAAAATGTCTACCCCACAGATACTGGTGGAACTTTTTAACACCATAGATCAGTCCCAGAGCTTCTTTCTCTATTTGGGAATACTTCTTTTCAGCTGGAGACAAAGTGCGAGAAGCATAAGCTATGGGCCTCTCTTCCCCATTTGGCATTGTGTGTTGGATGACTGCCCCGATGCCATATGCAGAGGCATCACAAGCTAAAGTGAGCGGTAGATTTGGGTCATAATGTGCCAAGACCTGATCACTTGTTAACACTTCTTTGCATTTGACAAACGCTGCCTGCTCACTCACGTTCCATTTCCAAGTAACATTGTCTCTTAGCAACTTGTACAGTGGAGCAAGTACTGTGCTTTGCATTGGTACAAATCTGCCATAGTAGTTAACAAGTCCCAAAAACGCTTGTAACTCTTTCACATTTGTTGGAGCAGGAGCGTCCTGTATTGCTCTCACCTTGTCTTTTGCTGGGTGGATGCCGTGCTCGTCCAACACGTGTCCCAGGTACTCAATCTGCTCTTTGTCAAACTCACACTTGGAACGTTTCACTCGCAACCCATTTTCCTGTAGACGTTGCAGAACATTTTCCAAGTTGTCATTGTGCTCCATTTTATTGCGTCCGGTGATTAACAGGTCATCCAGGTAGACAACCACTGGCAAATCCTTCATGATGTTTTCCATAATGCGCTGGAAAATTGAAGGCGCGGAGCTAATTCCAAAAGGAAGCCTATTGTAGACAAATAGTCCCTTGTGCGTGTTGATGGTCGTGTACTTTTTAGACTTCTCATCTAACAACACTTGCTGATAAGC
Organism: Proterorhinus semilunaris; assembly: GCA_021464625.1. Lineage (NCBI taxonomy): Eukaryota > Metazoa > Chordata > Actinopteri > Gobiiformes > Gobiidae > Proterorhinus > Proterorhinus semilunaris. Next base: position 31,993,989 of record CM038357.1, read on the forward strand.
TGCTGCAAGATCTATTTTTGAAAAGATTTTACCTCCACTGAGGGTCGCGAGCAGCTCCTCCAGGCGTGGCAGCGGGTACGTGTCTGTCTCAATGGCCTGGTTCACTGACACTTTGTAGTCTCCACATAAGCGCAGTGATGTGTCTCTCTTCAGCACTGGCACAATAGGTGCTGCCCACTCACTGTGCTTTACAGGCGAGATTATGTTTGCTTTTTCCAACCTTTTCAGTTCATTTTCAACTTTTTCTTTCATTGCAAATGGGAGTGGCCTGTGTTTGCAAAACTTAGGGGGTACCTCTGGCTTCACGATGATGGAGGCTGTAATGTCCTTGAGAGTGCCCAAGTCGTCCTTGAACACGTCACAGTATTTGTCCAGCAAGTCCTTAATGGTATGTGGCTTTGTCGCAGTCACATATTTGATCAGTTTCCAGTTGAGCTTTAGTTCTCTCAGCCAGTTCCTGCCACAAAGCGATGCTCCATGCCCTTTTACAACCAACAATGGCAGTTCAACTTTTTGCTCCTCGTACCCCACTTTTGTATAAAACTGTCCTAAAACAGGAATGCGCCCTCCATTATAAGCTTTGAGTTTAACTTGAGCTGGCTGTAACGGCACGTGTGAAAACTTCCTCCCATATGTTGCCTGTGAAATCACACTTCTTGCCGCTCCAGTGTCTATTTCCATGTCCAGATTCACCTTGTCAATAGAGAACGTGGCCCTGTACAGCTCATCATCTTCACTACTGACTGTCATTATGGCGAACTCCTCTTGCTCTACATCCTCATTTGCTGTCATGTATTTTGTGTCTTTAAATTGGAATCTTTTATTTGGTTGTGCATTTTGTGATTTTGTACGACATGCCTTTTTGAGATGTCCAATCTTTCCACAGTTGTGACATTTAGTCTCTTTGAAATGGCACTCGTTTGCATTGTGATTTTTTCCTTTGCATCTGTAGCAAGTTTTGGTTTTGTCCGGTCTCACTTTGTGAATTGCTCCAGCACCGACAAGTTCACTGTCAGCTCCTCTTAGCTGTCGTGTGTCCCTATCTGCAGTTTCCATGTTGAGCGCGATCTCAAAAGCTTTTGCAAATGTGAGTCTATCTTCAGAGAGCAATCTTCTTTGGCACGTTTCATTTTTGATCCCACTGACGAACCTGTCTCGCAATGCAGAATCCAAATTGGCACCGAACTCACAGTTTGTGGCTTGTTGCTTTAGCTCCGCTACATACTGGGCAACAGTCTGATTTTGTTTTTGGTTGCACTTATTAAAACGGAACCTTTCAGCGACTAAAATGGGCTTCGGCTCAAAATGCTCTTTTAAAATCGTCACAATATCTGCAAATGATTTATCTTTGGGCTTGTCGGGCTGCACCAAGTTTCTCAATAGTCCATATGTTGTAGCTCCCATCACACTTAGCAAAACGGCTACGTACTTCTCTTGATCTATGTCGTTAGCATCGAAAAACTGTTCCAGCCGCTCGACGTATGCAGTCCACGGCTCATTTTCTGGCTTGAATTCGTCGACCTTGCCGATTTGGGCCATTGTACTCACTAGTACCGACACCGTGTGCCTGTGTCCCTCCGCAAATTATCCTCGTCGCCAATTGTAGTGTATTTAATAAGACTCGGACAGTGATCACATTTCGTGACGAACTTTACTTAGCCAACAACCTGTCTGTAAGACGCGGCAAGACGAGGCGCATGCGTAACACATGGACTGTACCAAATCTCCAACAATAGGGGTGAATACACCACAAGCACCTTTTAAGAAACCTTTAAGAAACAGCCACTAACTCACTGACTGATCCCTGTTGGGCCACAGCTCTTGCTCCATGTTTTCCACACCTGTGCCTCCCTGTGGTTATACTGTAATATGATATATTTGCGTAAGGGGAGACACTGCAGGTGAAGAGATATTAGCTTGAAATGTTTGCTGTAAATTAATGACATTAATGAGACCTTTTGTGTGTGCAAGTGTTCGATAAATTTTTGTTAACAAAAAAAAATCACTACTGACAAAAATTATTCTGGAGAACAGCTGAGCGCATCTTTAAAGTGAGATGCTGCAGGTGAAAACATAAATGTTTCACCCAGTGGTAACTTTTGAGATTTTTGCCGGGCAATTTTTGGCAACTCTGTAATCCAAATATGGGCATTTCCTTTGAGGACGAAGTCTGCGGGGGATAATCCTGGTCAGACAATACTAAGCTTGAGGCCTGATTTCTCCAAACGAGGTTTTCATTCCACTCTTTAACAACATCTCCACTTTAGCCGCTCCTACACACTCCACACTTTACAGGCTTGGATTGAACAAGGTTTTGAAAGTTTTTCAAATATTGATATTTTTATTGAGCTTTAAATACCAATTAACAAGGAGACTCTTTCAATTGTTACACGTTTTCCTACAAATAACAAACTTATTCATGAACTCAACCAGGTCCAAACTCTTGAGCTCTGTTACTAATATATAAAAACAACAGATTTAAACATGGATCTGTCCATTATTGATATTTGCTCATTGAAAATGTTTTTTGTCGTTGTATGTACAGTAAACATAAATTGATTGAAAACTACTTTTTTAAGCAATACTTTTTTTCTCATCTCTGTCAGTAATCTACAGCGTTAGTTTCAAATTGATATACATTTATTTTATTCCTTATTCACCTCTCCTTAAGTGAAGATATAGATCATGTTACAGTATAACCACAGGGAGGCACAGGTTTGGAAAACATGGAGCAAGAGCTGTGACCCAATGTGGATCAGTGAGTCAGTGATGTTGCAACTTAATCAAAGTCTGTTTGTTAATATTAGTGATTTCCAAAGGCCCTGACCTCCTCCCTCAGTCGTATATAAAAGAGACGCAGCATCCAGAAGCAGCAAAACATTCCCCCGGTTCATCTGCATCCGACGAGACTAAAAGGTAATCATATTCTTCTTCTCATTGTTATTAAGTGTCATGTTGTGACTGATGTTGTGCTTCATAGGTGTGACCATGCTGAAGGTAGCTCTGATTCTGGGATGCCTCCTGAGCCTCACGTTGGCTTCTCCTGTAAGTATCTACAAAGATCTTAGATTTACAGAGAGACGGACTGGTTCACAAACTTCTCCTCATTATGTTCACTACAAAAACTACATAACAAGCGTGGGTTTAACTGACTTGAATCGAGAATATGAATGTTGTTTTGAGCGGTTTTCACTCGTTTAGACGTTTTTCTGATCGGACCAAGTTTACTTTGTGAGGTTGAGGACATTTCTCACTGGTTCTGAGTAAATCTCGAATAAAATGAGAAAGTAAAACAGCCATTAGCAGATCGTTAGAGACGCTCTACTTTAAAGGGGTTTACCCACAGGTGAGAGTAGCTGTGATTAGAAGGGAGGAGACGGGCCTACCCTAACTCCTCCCCATTGGTCTATATATTCAGCTGCGTGCAGATTGTGACCTTTGTCGCTGACGAAGCCTTTTGGATGAGAGGCGAAACGTTCGAAGACTTCAACTACTGAGTACAGAAGATGAATCAAGTACCTTCATTGAAGATGGACAACTCCTGTACGACTGATATGGCAGATACAAAATATTCTGAAACGAGTCAGAAACATCTCAGAACGAGTGAATTATTATGCTCAATTTGAGATGTTTAAACTAATCTAGATATCATCTTTTGGAGTGTTTTAATGTCATCATTTGTCCTTAGCTTAATGAGGAGCACCACCGTCAGGCTCGCTCAGGTTCAGACTCAGGTGCAAACTCAGGCTCCAACTCCGGCGAGGTAAGGTTCTCTTCAATGTCCTAACACTGGCATCCATTTACAAACCAGCACTGGAGAAAATCTAACTGTGATGCTTATTTTGTAGACAACGACTACAGCCGCAACAACGACAACAGTAGCAGGAGCAACAACAACTTTAAACCCTGCACTGCAGCAACTTATACAACAACTTTCGCCACAACTTCAGGCACAACTTCTGGCCCTACTGGGATAAAAGTCGGTTGGAGAGAATCAGCCCTGAGTGTTCTCTCTCTGTACTAATGCATATGGATAATAAACAGCATCATAAAACATATCGTTGTCTCTTCTTGTCTTGTGCCTTTTTAGGCTTAGAACCAGAATGCAGCTGCATCTCACAGTAAAGTGTTAGATATGAGGTTTTCATTGTGTGGAATAAAAAGCACCATCTGTGACGAACATGACGCTCGTTGACGTGGCAAACGTGGCGGCCATCTTGTGCCTGGCCGACGAGGCTAACCCCTATAGCAACCAATGCAAAACCAGGAGCTACATTTTCATAGAAATAATAAACCATACCAATCACAAACAATGAGTGTGTCTCACTTTCTGCCGTTGTTTCAAAGTCTCGTATCTCAGTCAGGATCAGGCCATTTCCTTGAAACGTCTCATTTTTTAGTCATGTTGTTTCGCCGTATTAGCTTTGTTTTCTCCATTCATTCCCAGGGTTCAGAGGTTAACATTCATTGTATCACTGTAAGGGTGACCAGACGCCCCGGGTTAACCGGGACAGTCCTAGTTTTGAGGACCCTGTCCCATGTCCCAGTGAATTTATCCAAAACCATTTATGTGCCCCAGTTTTACTCAACGTCTGTCCCACATGTCTGATTTTTCCAGTGCCATGCTCAAAGCAGCATTTTTGACAGTTAGGCCATGTGTCAAACACAAAGTGCCTCAATGCTGATTCGTCCATTTCATTGACAATAGACAATCAAACGTTACGGTTTTCCTCCCAACACTAATTTCCATTTTGTCCCAGTTTTGAACGTGGCGAACCCTAAACACTGTCCCACGTTCAATAAATATTGCTCTCTCTCTGAAGAGTAAACTTATGTCCAACGCAGCGTCAGCAAATGAACGAATCTCCGTGGGCTCCTCCATTGTGGTTATTTGGTGTCAGTGATGGTCTGTCAGATGTGTTTTTGTTTTGTTTGTGTCACTGCCCCAAAGTGTTGGAGCAAGGAGGTAAGGAGTGTGTTGGCTCATCTCATTGGTCTAAGTGATGGCATGGGGGATCTTGATTAGTTGCTGAAAATCAACAAACTTACAGACTATCACTTCATTTTTTTTCTTAAATATATATTTTGCTCAAACGATATAAGCAGAGGATGTATTATTGTCATAGTTCTAGATTTGTGGAGTTACAGTCGGATGCACCCCCCATCAATATTGACGTGAACAATGAAGCAAAGGGGACGATGAAATGATCTTTAAAGACATGAAGAGTTACAGACCAGACATTCCCATAACCTTCTGAAAGAAAGCTGGAGTGAATAAAGGTCAGTTTGGAGAGCACGGAATTTAATGAAAAAATCATGTTGTGTCCAACTGTTGAGCGTGAGGGTGAATCTGACATCCTTTAGGGTTTGTACTGCAGTCCGTGGCACAGGGAACATTTCATGGGTCGAACAAAGAATGGATTCAATTCAATTCCAACAAATTCAGGAGGAACATGTAACACCGTCTGTGAAAACATCTGAAATTAGCAGATGGCTTCTACAAATGGGTGATGATGCTCTGAGGTCGAGGTGCCGTCTGAAGGTTTAGCCGTGTGCTTTTTGTTTTCCTGACAGACTGCACAGAAATCTGTCGGCTCTGTGACATGGGGCCTGTTGTGTTCCCTCCTGCCCGATCCCTCTAAAATCCCACACTAGAGCGTCTGTGAACGCACCACACCTCTTTGCTAGTTCCGCTTGTTGATGACGGGGATTAGTTGAAGGTGTGCATGCTGAGGTGTTGTCTTACTCGAGGCCGGTGGTGTCGGATGTTACATGTTTGATCATGGAACTAGACTTTTATTGATGTATTCACAATGTCTGATGTCTTTATTTTGGCTCAGGGGGTAAAGGGCCTTTGCTATGTGCCTGTTCTGAAAAGTGCCCTGTTGGTTGGCTTTCACAAAGTTAAGACGCCAAAGTATCTTCCTCGTTATTTACTCCTCAGTGTTTCAAATCTTGCTTTAACCTATCAGAGTCTAACTTTTTTTTGTTCTCCTTTGACCAACAGTAGGCCACTGTTGGCTTTTGTGCTCTTTTAATTGTGCTCTTGTTTTCCATTTGACTTTGATGGGGTATGTCGATGGTAATAGTATTTCATGGTCATGTTCCAGGCTGACCACCCGACGCGTTGTCGCAGCAGCCATAAAAAGGTCAAATTATAGTTTTCCCAACTTAAAGCTACCTAGCTCCACCCACACCACCACATTTAGAAGACCTTTGTAAGGAAGAAAGGGAAAAAATCAATCAAACTAAAACTGAAAGACTCTTGGCTTCAAAAAACGAGTTTAAAGCTGTGATACTTGCCATAATAAGCGGATTTGGCATTTCACCGAGCGCAAAGCATGCTGGTCCAGGTTAAAGGTCAGGACTACCCAGATCGTATCCCAAACTGAGTGTGACACAGATATTGAATATTTTGAGCGTTGAAAATCTATGTTTCAAAAGTATTTTGAAAGAAACGGGGACACAGTGTTACTGGGGAGAGAAAAAAAAAGAACTTGTGGCCCTTGCTAAACCAATAAATAAATAAAAAGAACAGTTGTATTCGGGAAGACGGCGTGTACGTCACAGTCACTGATTACTATGACAACGGACAGCGCCATTTTAGCGTGTTTCCCGCTGCCTGACATAGCAATGGATACATCAAGAATTCCCCGACATTTGGCATGGCAACATGACAAACGGCCGAAATCAGGTAATCAGCAACACGTAGCAACCAGTTAAGCTTAGTTTTTGCACAACAGAAAGCAACAGGCCGCAGCAGCGTCACGTGTAACTTCATGTTTTGAGAAGAATTTCCATTTAAGCAGCGATAAAAACGAGAGAAATGACAGAATTACCTCCTGAGCGGCAGGGACAGATCAGATCCACATCATGACACCGTTTTTCTTTCAGCCACAAGCAAAACTTTTCTAAAACACTGCGCTCTGACAAGGCAAAAGCACTTCACATGTCAAATCACTAGCCTGCATTAAAAACAGTCTGACCCAGTCCACAGTGCACCTGAGGTAAATCACGTATAACGCCAGACTAACGTTATAAATGTCTGTGTCGATTTTAACCATTTTGCATGTTATATTTCAAAAATTACTCTATCGACACAGACATTTATATGGTTAGTCTGGCGTTATACGTAATTTGCCTCAGGTGCACTGTGGACTGGGTCAGACTGTTTTTAATGCAGGCTAGTGATACCATAGAAATGCTTTAGCCTTGCCCTAGCCTAGCGCCACTAGACTCTTCAAATATAAGAACTGCATGAATTTAAGAAAAAAATATCTCCAGACATCATCAACACTCTGGATAATTAGGAAATGAGGCCCTATGTCAAAAATCCTGAAATATCCCTTTGAGTGAAGATATAGATCATGTTACAGTATAACCACAGGGAGGCACAGGTTTGGAAAACATGGAGCAACAGCTGTGACCCAATGTGGATCAGTGAGTCAGCGATGTTGCAGCTTAATCAAAGTCTGTTTGTTAATATTAGTGATTTCCAAAGGCCCTGACCTCCTCCCTCAGTCGTATATAAAAGAGACGCAGCATCCAGAAGCAGCAAAACATTCCCCCGGTTCATCTGCATCCGACGAGACTAAAAGGTAATCATATTCTTCTTCTCATTGTTATTAAGTGTCATGTTGTGACTGATGTTGTGCTTCATAGGTGTGACCATGCTGAAGGTAGCTCTGATTCTGGGATGCCTCCTGAGCCTCACGTTGGCTTCTCCTGTAAGTATCTACAAAGATCTTAGATTTACAGAGAGACGGACTGGTTCACAAACTTCTCCTCATTATGTCCACTACAAAAACTACATAACAAGCGTGGGTTTAACTGACTTGAATCGAGAATATCAATGTTGTTTTGAGCGGTTTTCACTCGTTTAGACGTTTTTCTGATCGGACCAAGTTTACTTTGCGAGTTTGAGGACATTTCTCACTGGTTCTGAGTAAATCTCGAATAAAATGAGAAAGTAAAACAGCCATTAGCAGATACATTACCCTGAAATAAAGACAAAATGTTCTGAAACGAGTCTCAGAACGAGTGAATTATTATGCTCAATTTGAGATGTTTAAACTAATCTAGATATCATCTTTTGTTTTAATGTCATCATTTGTCCTTAGCTTAATGAGGAGCACCACCGCCAGGCTCGCTCAGGTTCAGACTCAGGTGCAAACTCAGGCTCCAACTCCGGCGAGGTAAGGTTCTCTTCAATGTCCTAACACTGGCATCCATTTACAAACCAGCACTGGAGAAAATCTAACTGTGATGCTTATTTTGTAGACAACGACTACAGCCGCAACAACGACAACAGCAGCAGGAGCAACAACAACTTTAAACCCTGCACTGCAGCAACTTATACAACAACTTCCGCCACAACTTCAGGCACAACTTCTGGCCCTACTGGGATAAAAGTCGGTTGGAGAGAATCAGCCCTGAGTGTTCTCTCTCTGTACTAATGCATATGGATAATAAACAGCATCATAAAACATATCGTTGTCTCTTCTTGTCTTGTGCCTTTTTAGGCTTAGAACCAGAATGCAGCTGCATCTCACAGTAAAGTGTTAGATATGTTTTTATTGTGTGGAATAAAAAGCACCATCTGTGACGAACATGACGCTCGTTGACGTGGCAAACGTGGCGGCCATCTTGTGCCTGGCCGACGAGGCTAACCCCTATAGCAACCAATGCAAAACCAGGAGCTACATTTTCATAGAAATAATAAACCATACCAATCACAAACAATGAGTGTGTCTCACTTTCTGCCGTTGTTTCAAAGTCTCGTATCTCAGTCAGGATCAGGCCATTTCCTTGAAACGTCTCATTTTTTAGTCATGTTGTTTCGCCGTATTAGCTTTGTTTTCTCCATTCATTCCCAGGGTTCAGAGGTTAACATTCATTGTATCACTGTAAGGGTGACCAGACGCCCCGGGTTAACCGGGACAGTCCTAGTTTTGAGCACTCTGTCCCATGTCCCAGTGAATTTATCCAAAACCATTTATGTGCCCCAGTTTTACTCAACGTCTGTCCCACATGTCTGATTTTTTTCCAGTACCATGCTCAAAGCAGCATTTTTGACAGTTAGGCCATGTGTCAAACACGAAGTGCCTCAATGCTGATTCGTCCATTTCATTGACAATAGACAATCAAATGTTAAATGGATACTTTTGTACATCTTTGCCGAGTTTTTGGGGAGGTTTGGTGGATGTGTTTACTTTGAGAGTCTAAAACGGTCCTGAAGAAAGCAGCTTTTTAAAGGTAAACAAAATGCTAGCTTTTCAGCTAAACCCATTTAAGACTTACACATTTCTTCTTTTGAGACACTGAAAAGGCACCAAGAGCCCCCACAGCTGCAGCACAGTGGAGGCATCACACGAGGATCCTCAGGAAACAGCTGACCAGTGCAGGACACCACGCTCTGACAAACAGGGACAAACCCAGGAGGCGGTGCACCGTTTCAGAGAATCAGAGGAGACAGCGAGAGAGGGCAGCCAGGTTTCTTCCGAGTGCTACAGTTCCCCGACCTCCAAGGTCATGTGGGTCAGGTTGACATACAGTGGGAGTTGGCAGCCCTGAAGAGGGGGTGCATTTTTCGGCGGTTATGCAGTTTGTGGCGTGACACCGGCACGCCGCAGTTGTTGCATAATTGACCTAAAGTATGAGGATCGGGACAAACCACAATTGTGCGGTCATGACTGTCCCTGTGGACCAATGTCCCTTGCTTCTTTATCTCCCTGAGCCGTTTGAGGAGCTGCTCTAAGTCTCAGATTTTTTTTTTATATATCTCCTCCCTCTGTCCACCAGCACCTTTTGGAAGTTCACTACATTTGTTGCATCATCATCATCATCATCAAACCTTTATTTCAGACACGAGGTCCAGTTAAAAACAAACACACAAACAAACAAAAGAACAACACAAACAAGTTTCGGGCAGACAACTGTACCAGTGTCGCACAGTTCAGACTGGTAGCTCGTGGCACTGACTTTGATGTTGGTCAAGCTCATAATAATCGTATTGTCACAGTTGTTAATGTACAAATAAATCTGTACATTAAGTTTCTCAAAACTGCATGAAAAGTTCTGATCTCAGCAGAAACAAGTAAGTGGCTGGCACCCTCCCATCGAGGTCTTTTCAGCAAAATTCTTAGACAGTCATTGTATGCCACGTTAAGTTTTTGTAAACTCGAACGTTTATAGTTTGACCACAGGTGTACTGTATATAGCGGTGTACACAAACTGTGTCCTTTTCACTAGATTTGTACACACACCAAAACTGCATGTGAGCATGTGAGCCTGCACATAAATCGTACGGCACTGTCGGAGCACGTCATCATCATCTGCCAAATCTTCAGTGATAAAATGTCCCAAATATTTATAATTACTACACAAGGTCAGATTATTCCCACACAAATTAAATGGAGGAAAATTCAAAACCTTATCGTCTCTTGTCCTGCAAACCATTATGACACTCTTGTTTGCATTATATTTCATGTCATAATCCACACCATATTTGGATCACACATTTAAAGGTTCCTGCATACCAGCACCGCTCGCACTAAATACAACATCATCGGCATACAGGAGATGATTTACGAGGGTAGACCCCATCATACAGCCGGTCCTGCACACATGTAACCATTGTGACAATTCATCCATATACAAACTAAACATTACAGGAGAAAGGATTCCACCTCGTCTCACTCCATTGGTAACAGAGCCGGACCATTACTGCCCCACCTCACCTGCATCACCTGGTGGGCATACCAGTAGGCTGAGATTCTCAATATATACTTATGCACTCCTCGCATTTTGATAAACAACTTTAGATGGTTAACTGGTTAATGAAATGCTCCTGAAATGTTTTCATATGAAAAAATCCAAGATGAGGCACAAAGTATATTTTTTCATGATGCTGTTCATTATCCATATGCATTAGAGGAGAGAGCACACTCAGGGTTAACTCTCTACAACAGACTTTTATCCCAACAATGCCTGAAGTCCTTGTATAAGTTGCAGACGTTGCTGAGGGCTTAAAGTTGCTGTGGCTCCTGCTGCTGCTGCTGCTGCTGCTGCTGTTGTTGTTGTTGTTGTTGTTGTTGTTGTTGTTGTTGTTGTTGTTGTTGTTGTTGTTGTTGTTGTTGCCTGCAGAATGAACTTCCCCAGTGTTCGTCTGTAAACTGATGTTAACATTATGATGTTAAAGCAAACCTTACCTCAGTTTAGTCCCCGTTTGAATTGGACTCGCCTGAGCGAGCATAACGGTGGTGCTCCTCATTTAGCTAAAGACAAATGACAACATTACAACATAAAGAGGTGGACGTTTGTGATAGTTGTAATGAAACGTTCATGAGGTCAAACAGATGAAAAAGAGCATTAGGGTTAGGGTTAGTTTGTTCGAGCAGGGGGGCACTAGGTCCTCAACATTGACCTGCAGCACTGGGACACCTCAGGGCACTGTGCTCTCGCCCCTCCTCTTCACCCTCTAAAAATAAAGATGAAAATGTATCTATGGTGCATTCAAACATTCTCCCCATGGTTTTCTAGTGTTATAATCTGCAGACTGGAGCGGCGGCACATTTGCAACAGCAGATACAGATACATTTTCATATTCAGTATTCTGTAACTGAATACATTTAAGTATTCTCCCCAACACTGGTAATAACCTGTTACAGCCATTTGCACTGCTCTATGTCGATATGTGGTGTGTCCTGTCGTGGAATTTCTTACCACAATAAAGGAAAAAGGCGGGAAAGATATTTGTCTTATTCAAAGATGTAACGTTTATTTTAGGCACACAGCAGGACCCAGAAACCGTGACGTCGCATGGGCATGGGAGTGATACTGCTCAGATGTAATGCGGGCACAAAGTTGGCGCCTCGGATGATCATGCAAACACCACCTTTTGTGATGTTTAGAGGGAAGGCAATTTAGGGTGAGACACAGGAAGGCCTTTGTCTTAAGTGTGAAAGGAGCAAGCAGCAGAGGCCTTTGTGGCCATTGTGATGTCTTTAGGTGTGATGCGGAAAGCCGGCGCTTCAGTGGAAACTCAGCATGGCGTCAGACGGTCTTCTAGCCATTGATTAAAGGCCCAGAAGACCTCCAGATAGTAGGTTTAGTTTGTGTATTTGCTGCGACTGGTTTTAGTTTAATTAACTCTAGAAACTGCCATTACAGTCTACACTTATATCTGCTTGTATCACTTAATGCACATGTACACCTTTAAAGACACTGACACTGTTGTTCTATGTCAAATTGTGATTGTCTTTATCATATTTTATTTTAATCTGCTTATGCATGCCCTTACAGAGTTTATTTTCTTTATTCTTGAATTATGTGTTTTATGTTTTACAATTGAACCGCGAAAAAATCCTAGTTTGTGAACCTGTTGTCAAACAATGGCAATCAAACTATACTCATTCTGATTGTGATGTACGACTGAGGGAGGAGGTCAGGGCCTTTGGAAATCACTAATATTAACAAACAGACTTTGATTAAGCTGCAACATCGCTGACTCACTGATCCACATTGGGTCACAGCTCTTGCTCCGTGTTTTCCAAACCTGTGCCTCCCTGTTATACTGTAACATGATCTATATCTTCACTTAAAGGATCTGGATCATCCTATTTTAGGCATTCCAAAGTGAAGTATAGGCATCTATATGATATACCGTACCTCTACCGCTATGGAGTACTCATTTTGTGAGAAATATAAGTATTTTCTGGAGACTTCAACTACTGAGTACAGAAGATGAATCAAGTACCTTCATTGAAGATGGACAACTCCTGTACGACTGAGAACTTACACAGACATATTTCCTGGAGGTAATGCAGTTATAAGGAGTTGACATTTGCAACACAGCTTCATAAATGGCTAACACACGTTTTGATTTACTCACCGGCCACTCAGGGGTGTTTTAGATAAGGACAAAGCATTACAACATGGCTAAAAGCGCCAAAAAGTCGATGTTACATGATATAGGACCTTTAAAGGCACACTGCGTAACATTTTTCAGACGATACTAAACTTTAGGACCGATTTTTATTTAACACTGCCTCCTGGAACCACCACCTTAACGTGGTGGAGGGGTTTGAGCGCCCGAATGATCCCTGGCTCTGTTGTCGGGGGCTTCGTGCCCCTGGTAGGGTCTCCTATGGCAAAGGAGGTGGTCCGAGGTGACGGGTCAGATAAAGAGCGGTTCAGAAGCCCCTTATGAGAGACCAACAGGCCCGGTTAGAACCATGAGGCCGTCCCTCTGTGGACCCACCACCTGCAGGAGGAGCCATGGGGGCTGGTGCAATGTGACTTGGGCTGCCCCCACGACCCGGCAACGGACAAGTGGAAGAAAATGGATGGATTTTCTTGAACACTCTTTAAAGCAGTACTAAGTAGCTTGTTTACCTTAATAAATCCTTTCCGTGGTCCCTCTGGGGGTAATACAAGTGTTAATGGGGGGGTCTTTCATGTCCCCCTGGTGTCTCTGGATTGAAAACCACAATTGCAACTTGACTGCCACCGGGTCGGAGTCACCAATACTCACTAATGGAATCACGAAGAAGAAACTAACGGGAAAAACTAACTGCGGGCTAGCGCCTCTTAAACAGTATTTACAGACAAGTTTGACTGAACAAAAATGATCTCCATTGTGTAGCTGGATGTACAATATCCCTCTCTCCCTTTGTCTTTTCTGTCAGCGTAGTATTTACTCTCACGGACGATTAATGAGTAAAAAAACGCAACATGCTACAATACATGCAGTGGCACTTATGGCCTCTAGGGGCATGTGTTACTTAGTACTGCTTTAACAACATCTCCGCTCCTACAGTCTCCATTTTACAGGCTTGAACTGAACAAGTTTTTTCAGATTGATATTTTTTCAATTGAGCTTTAAATCCCAAACAACAAGGAGACTGTTTCAATTGTTACACGTTATGCTACAAGTTTATTCATGAACTCAAGCTTGAGCTTTGATGCTAATATATAAAAACAACAGATTAAAACATGGCTCTATCCATTATTGATATTTGCTCATTGAAAATGTTTTTTGTCGTTGTATTTACAGCAAACATAAATCGATTGAAAACTTGCAATACTTTTTTTCTCATCTCTGTCAGTAAATACAGCGTAAGTTTCAAATTGATATCTCTACTGTACATGTATTTTCTTCCCTATTCACCTGCAGCGTCTCTCCTTAAAGGGATATTTCAGGATTTCAGGACTCTCTGATCCACATTGGGTCACAGCTGTTGCTCCATGTTTTCCAAACCTGTGGTTATACTGTAACATGATCTATATCTTCACTTAAAGGGATATTTCAGGATTTTTGACATAGGGCCTCATTTCCTAGTTATCCAGAGTGTTGATGATGTCTGGAGATATTTTTTTCTTAAATTCATGCAGTTCTTATATTTGAAGAGTCTAGTGGCGCTAGGCTAGGGCAAGGCTAAAGCATTTCTATGGTAACAGTGGTAGCCTGCATTAAAAACAGTCTGACCCACTCCACAGTGCACCTGAGGTAAATCACGTATAACGCCAGACTAACGATATAAGTGTCTGTGTCGATAGAATAATTTTAACCATTTTGCATGTTATATTTCAAAAATTACTCTACACAGACATTTATATGGTTAGTCTGGTGTTATAAGTGATTTGCCTCAGGTGCACTGTGGAGTGGGTCAGACTGTTTTTAATGCAGGCTAACTGATACCATAGAAATGCTTTAGCCTTGCCCTAGCCTAGCGCCACTAGACTTTTCAAATATAAGAACTGCGTAGATTTAAGAAAAAATATCTCCAGACATCATCAACACTCTGGATAATTAGGAAATGAGGCCCTATGTCAAAAATCCTGAAATATCCCTTTGAGTGAAGATATAGATCATGTTACAGTATAACCACAGGTTTGGAAAACATGGAGCAACAGCTGTGACCCAATGTGGATCAGAGAGTCAGTGATGTTGCAGCTTAATCAAAGTCTGTTTGTTAATATTAGTGATTTCCAAAGGCCCTGACCTCCTCCCTCAGTCGTATATAAAAGAGACGCAGCATCCAGAAGCAGCAAAACATTCCCCCGGTTCATCTGCATCCGACGAGACTAAAAGGTAATCATATTCTTCTTCTCATTGTTATTAAGTGTCATGTTGTGACTGATGTTGTGCTTCATAGGTGTGACCATGCTGAAGGTAGCTCTGATTCTGGGATGCCTCCTGAGCCTCACGTTGGCTTCTCCTGTAAGTATCTACAAAGATCTTAGATTTACAGAGAGACGGACTGGTTCACAAACTTCTCCTCATTATGTCCACTACAAAAACTACATAACAAGCGTGGGTTTAACTGACTTGAATCGAGAATATCAATGTTGTTTTGAGCGGTTTTCACGTCGAAAAAACGTAGTTTAGACGTTTTTCTGATCGGACCAAGTTTACGATTGCGAGTTTGAGGACATTTCTCACTGGTTCTGAGTAAATCTCGAATAAAATGAGAAAGTAAAACAGCCATTAGCAGATACATTACCCTGAAATAAAGACAAAATGTTCTGAAACGAGTCTCAGAACGAGTGAATTATTATGCTCAATTTGAGATGTTTAAACTAATCTAGATATCATCTTTTGGAGTGTTTTAATGTCGTCATTTGTCCTTAGCTTAATGAGGAGCACCACCGTCAGGCTCGCTCAGGTTCAAACTCAGGTGCAAACTCAGGCTCCAACTCCGGCGAGGTAAGGTTCTCTTCAATGTCCTAACACTGGCATCCATTTACAAACCAGCACTGGAGAAAATCTAACTGTGATGCTTATTTTGTAGACAACGACTACAGCCGCAACAACGACAACAACAGTAGCAGGAGCCAGAGCAACTTTAAGCCCTGCACTGCAGCTACTTATACAACAACTTCCGCCACAACTTCAGGCACAAGTTCAGGCACAACTTCTGGCCCTACTGGGATAAAAGTCGGTTGGAGAGAATCAGCCCTGAGTGTTCTCTCTCTGTACTAATGCATATGGATAATAAACAGCATCATAAAACATATCGTTGTCTCTTCTTGTCTTGTGCCTTTTTAGGCTTAGAACCAGAATGCAGCTGCATCTCACAGTAAAGTGTTAGATAATGAGGTTTTCATTGTGTGGAATAAAAAGCACCATCTGTGACGAACATGACGCTCGTTGACGTGGCAAACGTGGCGGCCATCTTGTGCCTGTCCGACGAGGCTAACCCCTATAGCAACCAATGCAAAACCAGGGGCTACATTTTCATAGAAACAACGGGAGAAAGTGAGACACACTCTAAAGCCATATTCACATTATCTAGGGACCCCATATAATAAAGAAAATTACCCCCCGACGTCTGCTTCTTATGTAGCGCATTAGCCTGAGATTCTTGTTGAAATTTACTGACATCTCCTGGATATGACGTCAATGCGCTCCTTTCTCAGTTCGTTTGTAAAATTAATTTTCACCTGAATGAATTTGTGAAGCCTGTTTTAGTCTTTTACCTTGAACAATTGTCCGTAAAAGGTGTTTAACCGTTGTTGGTTGTAAATGTGTGGAGAGATATAAACTGAGCGCAGCCTGGCTCTCTCTAAAGCGCATCTACATGCAGAATACCTCATGGTTTCTCTTTGCATTTCGCCCTTAAAACAGCCTGTTACTGCCGCTAAAAGGCCAACATGATGCAGCTAACGTCGTAGCTGAGAGCGCATGGATAAAATACACAAAGCACAGAGAGCGGAGGGAGGTGAAGGTGAGCCACGGAGCGGGACTTGGGAGCATAAAAAACGCACGACGGAACAGTGTTTCTTACACATTAAGTTGAAAATGAGGAATTGTAAATAATAAGCTCTATTATTTCTAATATTTAAAGGTGAGGCTTAATATTGAGGAGCAGATGCTCTGAATAACTCATCCTCCTTTGAGACTTTAACGCACGAGTTTTAAAATGCATGAGTTGCAATATTGGTGTTCTATGATCGTGTTCTGAAATTATGTTTAGTTTAGCTCAAGTTATTCTGCATTCTCTGATTATTCCTAATTCAAATAACTGGCATAGATCTCAACAAAAGTGAATGTAATGAGAGGTGAATTAATGACAGATAAAAGTTATTCCCATGTATAAAAATGGTGACAAATGGTGAAAACAGTAAAAACATAACTGAAACGTACGGACAGTGGCAAATGCTATGGACATATGAATAGTTAGCAGTTATTAATGATCCGACCACAGTTTAGACAAGCTTTGGAAATATTGATGGACAAAAGTGAAAGTGCCAGAAACTACTACAACTACACCAAAACAATAGACAGGCAACATATGACACAAACTTACATTCTCATGGACGCATGAACACATGGGTGAAGAATGCGCGTGTCCCCAAGGGAAGATACCTGTGCACTGACTTGGCAGAAAGTTGGGATGGGGGAAACCGACTCCTGATTGGTCGGGAGAAGAGTGAGGTGAATGGTGACTGGTTGCTTAGGCCGTTGCTGGGGCTCTTATATAGATAAAATGGGAATGGAAAGTGAAACTAATATAAAACTAAATAATACTTAGCACAAATCGGAACCTTGTTAACACATAGGATACATTTATTTCATGAAAGGCCACACGCGTATATTACATTGTGTGTAAATGCTGCTCACAAGTCATTATGTAGCTTAGCTTTGTTTCTTCATAATTAGAATTACTCCCTTTTGGGGATGTATACAGTGCAGAGTTTGAGCCATGTAATCTTAAGGTAAATGCCATTATGTGTGCATCAATTTGCTGCTGCTGTTATTTGTTCTTTTTTTCTTTGTTGTTGTTTTTGTTCCTTTTGTACTATGTCCTATTTATTATGGTGAAATGAACATTTTTATTGCATTGAGTTGGGGGTGGGCGCTCATGAGCTTCTTGCTCCAGCCCACTCCTTTTGTCCAGAATGCTCAATTAAACAATTAAGCTAAACTACACTGCGTTCCAAATTATTAATGCGAATTATATTTTTAAGTTTATTTTTAAGATTCTCTAAATTATCAACTTAAATGACTGTCAGCATAATTTTCAAGTCTTTAACTGTTAGAGGAAAGTATGAATGTGATTGTTATCCCAGTGATAACAGTATTTTGTTTAAAAAAAATCAGTATAATAAAACACTCAAAATCTACTGTTCCAAATTATTATGCAACTCATGGTTTCAATACATTTTAAAGGTTGTAAAGAGCTGAACATTCTCATTTGTTGAATTTGCAGCATTAGGAGGCCATATGTACTGAAATCAAAAGCTATTTCAATAAAAAAAAAACATCCAACAGGTCAAGTTACATTTTAACATAGAACCCTTCTTTGATAGCAGCTTCAAAATTCTTAAATCCAGTTTTTGGAGAGTTTCTGCTTGGATTTCTTTGCAGGATGTCAGAATAGCCTCCTAGAGCTGCTGTTTGGATGAAAACTGCCTCCCACCCTCGTAGATGTTTTGCTTGAGGCTCCAAAGGTTCTCAATAGGGTTGAGGTCAGGGGAGGATGGGGTCCACATCATGAGTTCAGATTTTTCAGAGGTCATTTTCACTCCTTCAGGGAGCCTAAAGGGAACAACCAGCTCTCTCCCCATGATTCCAGGCCAAAACATGACCTCGCCCCCTCCTTACTGATGTCGCAGCCTTGTTGGGACATGGTGGCCATTCACCAACCATCCACTCCTCCATCCATCTGACCATCCAGGATTACATGGCACTCATCAAACCAAAACCAGGAAATATGATCATATTAGTCCAGTGCTCCAGTCTCTGCACTGGCGTCCTGTCACTAAGAGAATAGATTTCAAAATAGCTTTGCTTGTATACAAGTCTCTTCATGGTCAGGCACCAAAGTCCATCTCTGACATGTTAGAGCCGTATGAACCATCTCGGGCCCTGAGATCCTCAGGGAGTGGTCTCCTAGAGGTTCCTAGAGTCACCACCAAACACGGTAAGGCTGCGTTTCAGTTCCAAGCAGCAAAAGTCTGGAACAGCCTCCAACTCGGAGGCCGGATAGAAGGTTTATGCACAACTGCAGCCTCTGGAGGGTTCTACACCTTGATATTCAAATACCTGTTTGCAGCTGTAGCAGCTATTCTCTTAATCTGACGTTTGTCTAGCCTTTATTGTGCTTTTATCTGCACAAACCCGTGTGTGCTCTGTACAATGATTATGCTAATCTTTCATGAAATATCGAAGGTTTTAATATCCAGACCAAGGCAGTTAACCATTTCACGCTTTTCATCAGCAGAGAGATCCTTTTTCTTTCCCATATTGCTTGAAAATGGTGGTCTGCTTAATAATGGTGAATGTCCTTTTTCAGTAGTTTTTTCCTTAACTGGACTTAACTGACAAACTAATCATCACAGGCGTCTTAGATTGATGTCAGTGATTCAAAAAGCCCTGAGACACAATACCATCCATGAGTTTCATTGAAAACCTTTTTATTTTACTTTTTTACCTTTATGACACTGAAATATCATTTGCATAATATTTTGGAACATACATAGGCCGCACTTGGATACAAGCCGCAGGTGTCTGTCCATGTTGTAACATGAGAGCGCTCACACGCTGCCCCAGGGCAGAGAGATGAGCGCGGTGCGGGACAGGTTACACCGTACGAGCAGCAACAGACAAGAGTCCCTCTTCTGACGCTTCATTCTCATCTCGTCCTCGCTCGTTTTTCAAAAACACCGTGCTGCATTTCCATAGTTTCGCGCATGGACATCCATGTTCGTCTGGTAGAGGTCGAAGTAGGAAAAAGGGTTGAATTATGGGACAACTCCTCCATATGATATCTTCTCGGCCCGCATTTCTGACCGTGCTCGGGCATAAGATCTAAACGCCACGCTGTTATCGTGTAAAAATGTGTAAAGTAGCCACCACATGGTTCAAAGCGTGTGAAAAGAGTAGCGGCTTATGATCCGGAAATTACGGTATGTTAATGATAAAGAAACCACAGAAAAATGCCTTGAAAAAGACAAAACATACCTCACCATGTTATAGTATGGCGCCTGGCTTCTCCATTCATTTGTATGGGGATAGAACGTTCAGTGATTTAACGGCTAACTACATGTTTGCATTTCCAAGAACAGGCTCATATAAAGACATTTCTGTGATCACAGCCACAATGACATCAGCCGTGACACCATAGTCTTAAGGTGGACAGTTGCTCCAGACAAACACGGCCACACCTGCTGCTGCAAACACACATTTCCCAATGACCCCGTGTCGTAAGTGTCCAGCGTCTGTATAAAAGGCAGGGGGATCGTCCCAGTGAGCTACAGACAAGCATCCAGCTGCATCATTTCACTTTGTCAGATCAACTAAAGGTAACACATCACACACTCTCAAACCCTTGTTGTGCTGCTGTGAGTTTGACACAGTCCTTTCTGTTGGAGCCATTTTTGAATGTATACGTTTGATCCTCCTGCCACTGCGTGGCGCTCTGTGTAAAGTGGTGCAATTACCTGCCCTATATAAGGGGGGTGGAGAGGGCACTCGGGTGTGGCAGTGTGAAGGCAAACATCTTTTGACCGTGTCTACGTATCTAGGAAGTCTGAAACCTGTGTATGTATGGAAAGCATTGAGGTATGCAAATAAAGCTTTTGGAACATCGTATTTCACGACTATTTGTGGAGGAAGACACGCGTCCGAGACGCCTTAAACACTGCAGCCAGAGCGGACGTTTGCACAGGGCAATTTGGCCGCTACATTGTCAAAAGATAGCCTCAGGCTCCGGGCGTGGAGAGCCTGCGCCGGCTGTGAGTGGAGTGGACCCACCAACTACCGTAGCGGTGATCGTCGCGAGGTCTACGGCGAACCGGCGGACTGTAGGCGGGAGGAGGAAGAGGAGGGAAGAGGACTGCATGCGCGTCCTCTACCAACAGCGGTGGTGGCGACTGGTGCGGGACGGGCTCGGCGCGGGAGCTTCATTGATTGCTGCGTGCAGCACGAGGGAGCGGCCTGCAGTGGAAGCCGCCCGCCACGGAGACTACAGGAAGAGCAGATCACCCACCTGATACGGTACTTCGCGGGAGTTTGATCGTGGAAGCGCAGTAGCGCACAGTATCTAACTACTGGCGCATGAAAAAATGGACGAGTTTTGGGAACGGGACAGGGAGTGCACTGTAAAAATGAACACTGTAAAAAATGCACACCTCCTGTATGAACAATTTGAAGTGGATTGGGAGGGACCAGATATTTTTGTCCCGGAAATGGCGGTCTGTGAATACACAGGGGCCGGTGATGGCTTCGATGAGGTGGATTGGGAAGGGCCGGAGCTATTTGTTCCAGTGGGTGTTACTTGTGATGATACAGGGGCCGGTGACACCACTGAACCGCAACCTTCGCTTCCGAATGTTGACCATAAGGCTGCAACTATGGTCAAACTGGACTGGAAACATGGATCACTGGTCGACCAGCCCTGTGCCGAGGTGGTTGCTGCTGGTACTCTTAAGGATAAGGAGCCTGAGAAGAACACAGTGATCGAGGGCAGCAATATTCTTCTCGACGAAAGGCCATTGGAGCTACTTCATACTGGCCCATCTAGGGACCTCTTTGACGCAGAGAACAATTTGATGGCGGCAGTTCTGCGGCTCTCTCAATTTCTTGGAGAGTCCACATTTGTGAAGGATAGCTCAATGAGCGCTGAAAACTGTGTTGACATTTTGACCTGTTTTTTGTTCTTGATTATTGGACAGATCCACAAACTGTTCCAACTTGAGAGATACAAAACTTTCAAAAGAAAGAGGTGGAAATGCATTTACTGAGCTAAACTAACCAGGATGTAAACTACGCTATTGACAAATGTATGATTACTTGCATGTTTTGGAAAATAGGTTGATTTTGATGCTGGTATGTAAATGTGTCCTTTTTAAAAAATGTAAATGTATGAAATGGGTCGGTATTGCTCTGACATGTTCATATTTCGTATTTGTAATTGTTTCCGCATCTGGCTTCAACAATTAAGGGGCCGGTGTGTTGGAGCCATTTTTGAATGTATACGTTTGATCCTCCTGCCACTGCGTGGCGCTCTGTGTAAAGTGGTGCAATTACCTGCCCTATATAAGGGGGGTGGAGAGGGCACTCGGGTGTGGCAGTGTGAAGGCAAACATCTTTTGACCGTGTCTACGTATCTAGGAAGTCTGAAACCTGTGTATGTATGGAAAGCATTGAGGTATGCAAATAAAGCTTTTGGAACATCGTATTTCACGACTATTTGTGGAGGAAGACACGCGTCCGAGACGCCTTAAACACTGCAGCCAGAGCGGACGTTTGCACAGGGCAATTTGGCCGCTACACTTTCCTTGTGCAGGTGTAAACATGCTGAAGGTCGCTCTTATTCTGGGATGTCTTTTGAGCCTGACATTGGCTGTTCCCGTGAGTCTAAGAAGCTCTTCATCCTGTATTGATTATCTGACTTTAAACTATTTGAAATGTTTTATTTTCACAGCGACCGGTAAATGAGGAGCACCAACGCTTCGTTCGTTCAAGTTCAGAAGAGGTAGAGATTGACTTTCAAATTTTAGCAGATTTTGAATTATTATGAACACTGATTATTACAATGTTTTCCTATTTATTTTATAGAGGAATAATAATAATAATTTGGCACCAGCCCAGCTGCAGACCCTGCTTACCGCGCTGCTTCCCAGGCTGCTTCCCCTGATCACTGCAAACCCAGCACTGGCCGCTCAGTTGCTGCCGCTGCTGCAGGGGCTGTCGGGATGAAGACACTTCACCTGAGTGAGAAGATCTGACCACTCCAAAAATACCATCACAATGTTCCTGATGGACATGTTGATTTCTCATAACTTTAAAATGTTAATAAAATCATCTGATTAAAATACAAAGTTTATTTACATTTTTTATAACAGCCTTTTAAACATTTACACTCACAAACATAAACACACTCATCCTGGACCCGGAGGTCGAGTGATGACATCACCCTCATTGGACATCACCGAATATGAGGCAGTTTATTGTCAACTGCATTAATGAAACAGCAGCACAAATACTGTTGAATGTGATTAAATCCCAGTGGCCTCAGTGTGGTGCCCCTCGGAGCACAGTGCGTTAGTATCGTATAACGCTGAGCACACGCTACAGCCTCCCCGAGTCAAAGGCAGTCGCAGAGCGTCGGACTCGGTCTCATAGTGTTAAGTGCTCAATGTTCCTGACCATCATTGGTTTAATTTGTTCCTTACCATTATTGGTATATTGTTCATTACCATTGTTGGTATTGTTAAATTTTCTTTACATTGTTGGTATACATTTTTTGTTGCGCTGTGATAAATTGTTGTCACATGTGGTAATGCCACCATGATATAATTTGTAGAAGTTTTTAAACAAGTGACAGTGAAGCTGAGTCTGTTGAGCTCTGAGTGGGGAACTGCGGGTGGGATTAAATAAGTGTTCTTCTTCCCACTCCCTTTCAGGTGGAAGTGGATTGTTTTTTTGTCTTTGTTTTGTTTTGTTTTTCTGTATATTCTCTGTTTCCCTCTGACTGAAATAAATAAATAAATGAAATGAAATGAATGAAAAGGATAATGAGTCCGTGGATGACTACGGGCTTAGGAAATGCATGTAAGAAAAATAATTCACTATACAAAGTCTTTTTAACAAAAAGAACAAGGGAATCTGAAAATAAGTACAAATGATACAAAAACAAACTTACTAACATAATAAGAAACTGCCAAAAAAAATTATTAACACTACAGCTCTCTGGTGTGCTATAAATGGTGTACTTCGGAGGACTCCAAAAGGAAATGTACTACCACAGAGCTTTATGTCAAATGATCAGAAAATTGAAAATTCAATTAAATAAGTTAAATAAGTACTTCATAAGCATAGGACCTCAATTATCCTCCTCAATAACTCCACCATGCACAAATTATAATTATGTGTGTGTCCAGGAAAACCCAAATACAATATTTCTTACGCCAACAACAGGACAAGGAATAACTGATATAGTTAGAAATTTCATAAATAAGAAATCCTTGGACTGTGACGAGGTAGATTTGAGTATTGTTAAACAGGTCATCGACCAGCTATCCCATGTTTAATTTGTCTTTCAAAACTGGTAAATTTCCAGATTTAATGAAAATGGGTAAAGTTATTCCCATGTATAAAACTGCTGACAAAACTCAATTTTCTAATTACAGACCTATCTCAATACCACCTCAATTCTCTAAAATATTAGAAAAGTTCCATATAACTCAACTAGATGCATTTATAGATGAATACAATATTTTAAATGACAGTCAACATGGCTTTCGTAAAAGCAGATCTGCCGTCCTTGCGTTATTGGAACTCATAGAGAAAATCACAAATAATATCGACAAGGAAATGTATTCAATAGGTATTTTCATCGACCTTAAGAAGGCTTTCGACACTATGGATCACAATATACTCCTGAAAAAACTACAAAAATATTGGATAAGAGGTATTGCTTTAAACTGGATTGAATCCTACTTAACAAACCGTAAACACTAGGGATGTAACGATTCATCGAAAATCGATTTAAAATCGATTAAATATGCGGAAAATGTGAATCGATGTAAAAAATAAAAGAATCGATTTTAAAGCCACCCTCAGCTACTCTATTTTGTGCGACCGAAATAGACCGGAACATAGCTCGTTGTTTCTAACAGCGTTAACTTTCTCTCAAGACAAGCTCCACACCTTCCCCGCCTCAGACTCAACACACGACACACCATGTAAACACATACACGTGCAGGCATGGAAGAAACAGACGCAGCTAAAGTTAGCGGCTACGAGATTAGCGTTAGCGGCTAACACAGAGTAAGGCATTTTGACACTA
The DNA here is from genome assembly GCA_021464625.1 of Proterorhinus semilunaris. NCBI lineage: Eukaryota > Metazoa > Chordata > Actinopteri > Gobiiformes > Gobiidae > Proterorhinus > Proterorhinus semilunaris. The sequence continues at coordinate 32,018,789 of CM038357.1, forward strand.
GTTTACCAAAGATCGTAAACTGACAAACATCTGACCAACCTGCTCTGATTCTGATCAAATGTCCGTTTGTCAAATAATCCAACACCTACAGGAGCTGTCATGTCTTTTTCCTCCTTATGTTTACAAAGGCTGCACCGGAGGCAGTGAGGCTTCAAGGGTGAACAAAACTGCACTGTAAAATTAGTTCTAATTGGTAGTATTATGTTCAAACTGCAAAAATAAATAAATAAAGGTTTGGTAAAATAAATATAATCTCAAAATGTTTGCTTTGCTACACAATTTATTTATGCTGAAAACATGTAAATGTACAAGCACTCTGCAACTGTCTCAGTAAGAGAACTTTAAATTACAAAAAAGACAGTTTGTTACAAGGACAAACATGCAGATGTTAAAACAAAATAAACATTGGTATGAATGAGTCATATTCTTTTCTTTAAAAAAAAGGTTTAAAAAAATCGGGAACTTAAAATCGGAAATCGAATCGAATCGGGGCTTGTGTGAATCGTTACATCCCCAGTAAACAGTATGTTCAAATGGGGCAATGCAGAGCCATGTGTGATACCCTAGTGTGTGGTGTCCCCCAGGGATCGGTGCTGGGACCTAAACTATTTTTTTATTATATATCAATGATTTGTACTTGGTTTCTAACAAGCTTAAACTGGTCCTTTTTGCAGATGATACAACAATCATACTCTCAGGTGCAGACTTACAGCAAATGGTGATCGAGATTACAGAAGAAATGGATTGGTTCTGCGAACCAACAAATTGTCTCTAAACATTACGAAAACCAAAGCAATGTTCTTTGGAAATCGTGTAATAAATGTACAATTACCAGTTAAAATTGGCACCGAAACTACTGAAAGAGTCTATAAACATACATTTCTTGGTGTAACACTCGACCAAATCAGCTGGAAACCTCACATCCTATGTTCCTTTGTCTATAATTTGTTTATGTAAATGTTAAATGTAAATGTTAGTTTTTTTATTTTTGGGGTGGGCGCTTATAAGCCTTTAGCTTCGGCCCACTCCCTTTGAGCAGGTTAACTGCTCAAACAAATAAATAAACTAAACTACTTCCTGTACCCTTCAGGTGAGCGTGACGGGACATGACGCCACAAAAACATGAGGGAGGAGAATAATCCTTAAATCCGCCGTCCATGAGAGACTCTGGAGTTTACCTCAGAGATGAGCACACGAGCGGTGTGTCACATTTGTTGTATTTCTCTAACATTTCACATCGGGAGTCAGAGTTTTGAAAGGTTCATGAGAACAATGGCATGCTGCCGGGTAACCAGGAGAGTCGGGACGTCTCCAGGTGGGCCGCAGCACTTTTGGGCCTGCAGAAATGTTTTTAATTCAAAAACGGCCTCTCACAGTTGTGCTATTACAGGCCTATGAGCTTTAACTGTTTGACACATTATATATGTTAAATATATTTAAAAGTATTCAAATTTGAAGTATCGCATCACACTAACTAGAGGTGGGTAGTACTCAATTAATGTAAACTACATTTACTCAAGTACAAGTAACTGTACTTTTGCATATAGTTTTTCATACAGTACTTTTACTTCTACTTGAGCAATATTTATTATTAATGTTTTATATTGTCGATTGTAAGTAAAACTGTATTTTTAGTGCATAGTAAATCATGTAGGTATTCTGATTGACTTATTAATATTAAAATGTTGCTTTAAATTGTTAAATTTATTATAATATTTAACCTTCATCACTTTAAAAAAGGAACATCTACAGATGTGTGGAACTGTCCGCAGTGGTTGCTGCTTGCAGGAGGTTGGTTAGTTTCTTTTGAATATCATTTTGTCGTTTGGCCAAAAGCTCCTCAAATTTTCCAGAAGCCACAGTTACATTAAAGGTCACCTCACAATCGTTTTACTGGCCTCCCCAGATGTTATTGTTGTGGATATATCTGTCATTTCTCTAATTAAATGACTGAAGATTACTTGTGTGCAGCCGGCAGAAGCACAGTCTCTCCAGAAGAGTCAGTGGCCGAGGGAACAACTGAAGCTCCTCCATTCTCAGCTTTGTCCTGGTTCTCCATTTGAAGATGTGAACTTAGATCTTATTTGTTTTTATGGTATTTTCTTTGAAATGTTCACGTTTTGTTTCTCAAAAATGTATGTCAGCATCTGGTTATGCTGCGTCCACGCCTAACCGCACGGATCACACTGTAGCTTCTATTTGGACGCTTGAAAGGCTTCAATCAGACGCTCACATGTGTTCACCTCAGGCGGAGCCACTGCTGGTTTCCTGATTATTTTCAATGATTTACAGACTCCTCCAGTTGTTCCCAAAAAGGTCATACGGGCGGGATCTTCACTGTAGACTCGGTCCTCACGGGGCGTGAAGTTCAGTCTTAGCCGTGCCCGCGCCATTAGCTCTAATGCTAACAGCCTGTCAATCAAAGTCAGGCCCTCATTAATTAAGCAAGATTTCTAAAATGTACCCTATGAAAACCAGCCTGGTCCCTTTGATTGTGCCTAACCCAGTGTTTTCACAGGAGGAATATCTAGCTGTAGAAAGTTCCTAAAAAATGAGACACCAGGCTTTAAAGTTGTTTTTAATGTGTCTAAAGTGTAATGGTTTCTAATGGGAGACTAGTGGCTATATGGCGGTACTACAGCGACGGCCTCTAGTGTCGTGGTGGTGAAGCAGAGCAGCCAGCGGGCATTGGTTTTTGGTCATTTACAGCCGTTTAGAAAAAAGCTCTCTGTCTCTCCCTGTGCGCCGTCTGTAGATTGTTATAACCTCGTACCAAGAGTGAACGACAAATAAACACATCTGATTGAGTTATCGGATAAAGTTTTTAGTTTGACCTGATAGAACTTATAAAAGCCTACAATGCATTCGGGCCAACATTGGGTTGTGAAAAACAGGGAGATTTTTATTTCAGCGGTGTATCGGCCCAGGAAAAACGGTCCTTTGTCTGGTATGCGTATAATACAATGTCTCCTGCCTTGTACCTGATGAAGGAAACTTGTTCTGAAAATGTTGTTTCTTTGATATTACATAAATGATTCTGTTTTCCCTTGAGGACAAATTGTTGAAGAGTACCAGAAGTAGAGAGACCAGTGAAAAGTCAGACACTTGAGCTCAAAAGTGAAGAAAAGGGTAAAAACTATGGAAAATAGGCTATATTTAAAACAATCTTAGATTAAATTAAAATACTTTTGCAGAAAGAATTATATGCCTAAATAAGAGCGATGAAAAAGTCAGTTTATAATGGGAGTCAATGGGGCAGAAAAAGCCACTAACACGAGATTAGGCTCGTGTTTCTAAACAGGACACGAGGTTCAACAACAACAAAATCTTGGTTTGAGGCTGGAAGAGTTCAGCTTCAGAGATGCACCTCCCAACTCTGACAATTTGCTGAATGTCAAAATGCTATCAAAAATAAGTTTTGTTTGTTTTATTATTTTGTAAATGAGATAAGCAAACACTGGATTTCATCGATGGATCGTTTATTTTTGCATTATGCCGTAGCGCACATTTCCACACGCAGACTTGACACGTTTCCTCCAGAAGTGAGCCTTTATCCACCGGCAACGGTGGTGGTGGGGGTGGTGGTGGTGGGGGTGGTGGTTGTAGCGGTGGTAGTTGTAGCTGAAGCTGCAGCGGCAAGGAAGGCCAGGAGAAAAGCCAAGAAATTAAAGCCTCCCTGTCCCTGTGGTGAAAAGTCAAAAGAAACCACATCAGAATCATTTCAAACATGCAAAAAGGCTAAAGTCCATCTCTACCTCCTCTGAAGAACGAGCGAAGCGCTGGTGCTCCAAATTTTCCTGCAGCTGTGGAAATAAAACGTTTCAAATGGTATAAACGCCACATACTACGCCGAGTCATTGACTGTTAGACTCACGGGAACAGCCACGGTCAGGCTGGAGAGCAGAGCCAGGATGAGGGCGACCTTCAGCATGTTTACACCTGCACAAGGAAAGGCCCGTGTCACACACAGACGCACAACAAGGGTGTGAGAGTGTGTGATGTGTTACCTTTAGTTGATCTGACAAAGTGAAATGATGCAGCTGGATGCTTGTCTGTAGCTCACTGGGACGATCCCCCTGCCTTTTATACAGACGCTGGACACTTACGACACGGGGTCATTGGGAAATGTGTGTTTGCAGCAGCAGGTGTGGCCGTGTCTGTCTGGAGCAACTGTCTTACGGCCAGACGCTGAAACTTTTGAAATGTAGATTTAACCATTTAAAGCTTTTGCTGTACCTTAGTGGCATGAATGTGAGGGGGAAATGTATTGCAAGTGTTCTGTCACTTCATGTTTTTATATAATAATAATAATAATACTGGTACATAGGTGCTATGTGATCTGGGCAGCTCCAACAGCTGCCCCCACGACCCGGTAACGGACAAGTGGGAGAAAATGGATGGATAATAATAATAATAATATGGCCTTTATTTGTTTTTAAGTTTTCCCATCATTTCAGCAACAAAATCTGAATGTATGGTTTTATTTTTCTGATATTATTATGGCTCATTTCCGTGTCTTTCCTTCGACCTCAGAGCGTTCCTGCTGTAATGGAGGGCGGGGGCCGTCGAGCCACCCTTTTATTTTTTAAATAACCACACTTTTATGTAAACAGCACTTTCCAGTTCACAACTTAAAGTGAATGTATGGCCTGATACAAAAACGATTGTTGCAAAAAACATGTACATGTAGCCAGAAAATGTTACTGAACAATTCTATAGTTTTGACATTGTTTGTTGGTGGTTATGGGTTTGGTCGAGACAAGGAAATGAAAAAGATATATTACATTAAAGGCACACTGTGTGACATTTTGGACTATACCGTTGCCATCAGTACAAAACATGCTCCTAATGAGCAGCTCGACACAGGAAATGCTCACTGCAGTGGGTCATCAAAGAATGGATTTGGATGAAAACCTAACCTGTTTTAAATCTCAGATTCTGCTGACTTTAGTCACATCTCCATGGAGACGAGCTGGAGACGTACCCACTCCCAGTAAAGTTACAGGCATGTCTGAGGAGAGCTGAGGCTCATGATTGTTTGCATTTTTTAATGACGAAAATATCTGTTCTAAAATAAATGCTTGTATTTAAATGTTATTTATTAGTAAAATTCTGACTCATATTATAGAACACAGAATACAATTCTCCCCTACAAACACGTAAGTAAACTAAACAGCTAACGCTACAACAGTCAGCTAAAAAGATCATGCATTACGAAATGAACGAGTTACAAAAATATATTACTTATTTCAGTAACTAAGGAACATAAAACATTACATAAACAAACGATACGGGAATATATTAGTGATTGCATTTCATGTAACTTGAGTTACAAGTGCATTTAAATGCTTGAACGAAAAAATGCCAAAGTCCCCCCAAATAAAATACAGCACCAAATCAAGTTGGACACTGGTGTATATTTATTTGATTTTATTTATTGGTTTATTTGGTCAGGACAGTGCATGTTAATGAACATACATGGGTCTCATGCATGTAAACAAGCCCCACCGGATTGTAGCCTTGGGCTAATTTGCATCCGTCGTCCTCCATGCGCACTCTCATTCATCCTGGCCTATTGTACATGTTTTTAGTATAAGATCTGTAGTCTGTAGCTAATGTCATCAGAACAAAACATGAGAGAACGGGGGAAAGCGGAGGAAAAGCATATTGTTGACTACACTTTTGCTCAGTGGCATTATTACATTTTCATTTTATATTTAGCCAAAAGTAACTCAAAGTAGTGTAACTCAGTGTAACAGAATATGTAATACAAACATAACATTTTTAAAGCTATAATCACTAATATAGAATATATTACAATTTTTAAGTAATTTGTCCAACACTGGTCTTCATCTCATATCTGAACTCGTAGCACTCTGATCATCTCCGAGTTTACATGCTGTAATGACTACTGCAAGTAGTCTCCAATGCGTTCCCACGCATCTACTGGTTACCAGACGCCTGGGACGTTGCAAAAGTCACAAAGATTTTTTCAGACTGGATTTTAGTTTTTGTTTTAGAATAAGCTGTCTGAGTACTTCTCACCCTGGACACGGACTATTCACCCCTCTAGGTTTTTGTTTGGTTTTGTTTATATGTGAAGAGTCCGATTTGGCCCCAAAATGAGCTTTGCCTGAAGTGTCTCCTCTTAAAGTCTATGTCAACTCTGTGACATGCCATTTAATTCAGTCTGTGTCATTTAATTTAAAAATCCCAACTAAAACCTATGAGTAAAACTATGAATTCGACAATGGCGGAAGCATGTGTGATTACTGGATTTCATTTGAGCTGCTACCGCGGCTGTTTCGACAGTCATTGAGCCACGTGACTCAGACCATAATCACTCATTGCTTTAGTTGAAATCACGGAAGGGATTTGAACCAACACCCTCCTGTATCAGACTCCACACGTTTCCTCACCACACTGGGTTGGGCACTCCTTTGTTTCAGCAACATGGAAAATACAAACTGGACGTGACTGAAGAACTGAGGAAACCTTCAGTTTGACTTCAATCTGAGTCTGAGTGGAAAGTTTAGATGTCACCAGTCACTAACAATAACAAGACAACAGACCTTCAGGGGGATAAGACTATATTGATCTCACTATGGAGAGAGGAGGACACACAAAGAAAGCCGTTTGAAGTAAGTCGGATATCGGCAGATACTCAAACCCCCAGTATTGGTATCGGAAGCAAAAAAAGCTGGATCGATGCATCTCTTCTTATTCGTTTTGGTGGTTAGCAATGGGCTATATCCACTTCTTCGCTTACAATGTCTAGTACCGTAATTTACAGACTATAATTCGCTACTTGTTTCCCCACGCTGTGTGGAGTGTGGGCTATAGGTTCCACCACAGTGGTTCTTCTTCACACCAAGTAGCACCTCATTAAGTGTCGGACATACTGTAAGGACCACCAGGCCTAGATCAAAATCAGGTCTGAAATGATCCACCAGAGCTTATACTATAAAGCAACACGCTGCAGCCCCTTCTGGTTAAATATCACATTGATGTTATTAACTTAAAGCACAGAAGTATTTGCTGTTGAAAATATCCTCCTGCTACAGCCTACACCCCTAAACTCCCAATATATAGTAGCTTAGTTGAATTAGTTCACACCAAATTTATTTTGCTTGAAGAAACAACTTGTAATTCAGCACACATTGTGACAATGCCTGAACCTTTCCCTCTTCACATGGCAGAAAGACGGCACTTATTCAGAAGACACTGTCAATTGTATTACAGAGCGTGAGCAATATTTCTTTAGTGTGTCTATAGACAAAAAAAAGTGGAATAAATGTGGGGGGAAAATATAGTTTTGAATGCAGTTTATTTATCCCAATAAGTCAGGATGGCTGTTTTTAAATAATAAAATACATAAAGTACATCCAGAACGCTGCTGCTCGAGTCCTGACAAGAACCAGGACATACGACCATATTAGTCCAGTGCTCCGGTCCCTGCACTGGCTTCCTGTCACTCAGAGAATAGAATTTAAAACAGCTCTGCTTGTGTACAAGTCTTTTCATGGTTTAGCACCAAAGTCCATCTCTGACATGTTAGAGCCGTATGAACCATCTCGGGCCCTGAGAACTTCAGGGAGGGGTCTCCTGGTGGTTCCCAGAGTCAATAATAAACACGGTGAAGCTGCGTTTCAGTTTCATGCAGCAAAAATCTGGAACAGTCTTCATGAGGATGTGAGACAGGCCTCAACTCTGACAATGTTCAAATCCAGGCTGAAAACAGCTCTTTTTACCCGTCTGCACTCTTGCTTTTACTGTAATGAATTATTTGTTATGTTGATGTTTTATTGATTGATTTGATCTGCCTTTTTGTAACTGTATGTCACTGTGAAGCATTTTGAATTTCCTTGTGTATGAATTGTGCTCTACAAAGAAGCTTGCCTTGCCTAAAACATACAGAACAATAATGTGAACCAACATTATTTTAAGTTTGAAACTTTGTTTCAGCTTTGGGAATCCGTCTCTCTCTACTTTTCAAATAAGCTGTCCTGTCTAATAAATCCTAAAATATAGGAATTAGCACAAAAAACTAAAACATTGCTCAGAAACACATTGTATATATTACGAGTGCTGATGAAAACGGAAAATCCTTAAACTATGTTATTTTTATGAAAATGAGTACAGGACACACTGGATTTAATCAAATAGTTTATTTTTGCAGGATGCGCTTACGGGCCGATGTGTGCATTTAACAAGCCGACTTAACAAGACTGTTTCCTCCTGAAGGGAGCCTTTATCCAGAGGGAACAGTGGTGGGGAGACAGGGGGGGGTAGCAGTCGTGGTGGTGGTGAACAAATAGTTAAAAGAATGGGTCACGTGAGCCTTTACACGATCCAAGTCTAGTCACACAAAATTAAACATGACGATTTTCTAAGCGGGTGAAAAGGGGAACTATATTGTAGGGCGTAATAACACCTTAGGAGCACTTCGACGTCCGCGCAATAAAGTGAAGATACTACTATGTAACTATACTTGGATCGTGTAACTACTCACGTAACCGTATTTAAATAGGGGAAACGTGGAAGAGCTTCTAACTTCACCCCCTTTTGGCAACATAGAGGAGAGGAGGAGAGGCTAAATGCTAACAACATCTTTGATTTTTTTTTTTGCGTGACTGAGCGCACGCACAAAGACCAGACAGGTACGCATCAACTCGTCTAAGCTCAGGTAAGAACATATCTCAGAATGGAAAAACACTAGCCTGTTCCTTTAAAAGAGAAACGATCAGGACAGAGCACATCACACATGATATTCCTAATTATTGTTCATGACACGTTAAAGCCGCCCTCAGTTACTCGGAATGGTTGCATTCCGTGAGTACCTCGTGCAAAAGTGGATCAGCAGCAGATTTATTTATGCATTTTCTACTCATGCTCATGCAGCATTGTCTCATTTACATTTCAGATTTTGCGCCCTAATACACGCATCATTATGATAAATTAAGTGCAACATGCCTATAAAATAGCATATTTTATTTTTGAGCTAGCATCAGCTATTTAGTACCTGCCTTGATAAATGATCCACTTACAACATATGTCAGTCATTGGGAAACTTTAGGAAATATGTGTTTGCAGCAGCAGGAGTGGCTGCACCTCTGTAGCATTACAGCATTCTTGGATTAATGGATGAATATTATTCATCCATTAATCCAGTCTGTCTCCAGAAGTATGGACATTGTTGGATGTTTGAAGAACTGAGGAAACTTCAGTTACAATTCTATTCTGTATACGTCTGTATGCAAAGTTTAGATCATACCAGTCACTATAAATACAATTGAATTTAATCCAGAGTGCCTAGATTTGTTCTTCAGGTGTTGTCTGCCTCCTTGATTTGTGTGTCTCTTCAAAATGAATGTCTTCTTCGCAAACATGGTCGTCCAGGGGGCGGACTGCTCTGTCAATTTCAGTGGAATTTGAATCATCCTGCTGAGATGGAATTGATGTTGCGATGTTACACGGCGACAAAGCGGTGGAGGAGCGGAGGATGTGGACTGTTTCATTTTTTTTAGAATTCAAATATTATACTCAACAAAAATATAAACGCAACACCTTTGTTTCTGCTCCATTTTTCATGAGATGAACCCAAAGATCGAAAATTCATTCCAGATACACAATATTACCATTTCTCTCAAACATTGTTCACAAATCAGTCTAAATGTGTGATAGTGAGCACTTCTGCTTTGCTGAGATAATCCATCCCACCTCACAGGTGTGCCACATCAAGATGCTGATCTGACATCATGATTAGTGCACAGGTGTACCTTATACTGCCCACAATAAAAGGCCACCCTGTAATGTGCAGTTTTTTGCTTTATTGGGGGTCTGGGGACTCAGAACCAGTCAGTATCTGGTGTGACCACCATTTGCCTCATGCAGTGCAACACATCTTCTTCACATAGAGTTTATCAGATTGTCAATTGTGGCCTGTGGAATGTTGGTCCACTCCTCTTCAATGGCTGTGCGAAGTTGCTGGATATTAGTGGGAACGGGTACACGCTGTCGTATTCGCCGGTCAAGCAGAGGCAGAATACGACCACTTTCTTGTCCATGTTGCGCCTTCACTGTGGTTTTCACCTTTTTTTTTACGAGCAGCAACAAATGTGCCGCTTTCGCGGCACACGCCTATATCATCGGACAGGTGTTGGTGCCGGGAGCCCCTTGATTACTGTCTTTTACATGGGGAGCGCTCCGCGCTCTGTTTCTTGAGCGCTCCGCGCTCTTTTCCCGTGGGACGTGCGCTACGCGCACGTCTTTTTTCAGTGCGCTCCGCGCACTGCTTGTACAATTACAAAAGGCCCGAGACCTGCCAGGTCCGCTCGGGCCTAATGAATAAAAGTTTCCTTTTCACTTCTACATTTCCAACACAGGTCGTTCCCCAGTAGTTTCATTCTATATCATCTTGATGGAGTAAAGTAATACCTGTGCAGTACTTTATAGTGTATACATTTGCTTCTGGCCTCGCTTACATATTTACCACTCTGCAACTATTTTTTCCCACTTATCTGGTTCATCCGAGATCTTTTTGCCAACTCAGTTTCAAGTTATCAGAATCAGTACTCATGGCAAGAGTAGCTACTTTATAGAACTGAGAAGCTCTGCGTTTTTTCAATGGAAGCTTCATATAATGTGTTATTTGATTATCACTTAAAATGCATGAGACTGAACCAATACAACTTCTTACCTGTAAATATTTCCCGTTAATACTTTTATCCATCAAGTCATATTTCTGCAACAGCTGGTTATATGATACAAAAACTTCATACACTGTAAATTCCGATTACGGTCGTAACATGAAATAAAGTGTTATAATTACTAGGAGACCTGATATTTTCAGCATTTACCCTCTATTCCGTGTAAGAAGTACATTTTCAAGGAAAACTTGTGGTTAATTGCTTTTCCATTTTACAGCAACATGTTTCCATTCCAATTACATGGCTTTGTCAGTACTGACTAACTTTACATGATGCCAGTAATAATTATTTATAGTCCTGTTGTGCTCACGCTCATTCTAAAGTATCCATTATAAGATTCTGTCCCATTTACTAGGATGTGCCAGTTTTGAATAATGTAGGCTTAGCATTGGCTTTACTTGCTTTTCTCTTTATCCAGTTCATGGTTTTAGTAACTCTCACTAACCTCCCCAGTGTCCTCTACTGAGCCCCTGTAACGGGAACTTGTCTGTCTAGTAACTGTAACTGACAAAACGAAGCTACAACTTATGTTGCCCGGGATTGGTTCAGGTCATATGTCACATGTGCAGAATAAGCCAATCAGATTGCTCTGAACTGTTTTGAATTCAAAAGAGAAGTGTTCAACAGCCCTCAGTGTATCATCGAGCAGAAACAGCAGAAAACAGGACCTTTCCGGTTTTATTTCTCATTAATCAACTTAAGGTGAGTGTGTCTTTGGATATTTGGATATAACACTCTTGCTCTACCTTATAACACATTTGTTATTTAATTCGGTGACTGCACAGTGGTCTGTCTAATATTAGTGATACTAATTTAAGTGGTAAGCTCCAGACCTGTCATTTAAAGACAGAAAATAGATACTTAAGGGTAATTTACTAAGTGTTTGCTCACATGCAAAGGTGCAGCAGCAGCACACGATTTGTGATATTTTTATTCATGCAGCATTTACATATTAGCTTAGGCACTATTACTGTAATACTCTTTATTTCAAATGTTAAATCAGGTGCAGCATGTCCACAAAATAGTATATTATATTTTTCAGTTTGCACTCACCATTTAACAACTCACAGCATTACATTAATGTATATCTAATACTACTGGTTATGATTAAAGTTTTTCTTTTTTCCAGACAGTGACAGCTGTGAAGATTTAGAGACTGACTCGGCATCAACACTGAAGGTAAGACTTTTAAACAGTATATAATCTAGTAAAAATAATCTTTTAAATGGTTTGTGTGTGTCCAGTGTCAGACTGAGGAGTCCAGCTGTGGAAAGACCTGATGAGACGGAGCTGAACACACTGAGGTGAGACGGGACTCAAATGTTTGTGTCAAAAGCCTTTTACCTGTGGTTTGGACTTTTGTATTTGTACAGAACTGTTTAGTCTTCAACTATTAGTCCTGATTTTTATATGCTATAGTTTATTCTACTTCTCATAAAACTCTGAGGACATCCATAGTCTGTGCTTTTCACCTGAGGTCATTAGCTAATTGCAATCCTGTGTGGATATGCCTGTAGTGAGCTTACTGATTGTATTTCCTTGTTTTACAGAAATCTGAACTGCTGTAAAAACTTTGAGACCATCTCAGCATCCAGGCAGTAGGTAAGACAGCACTAATTGTTAATCGTATATTTGGACAAATTGGACATAAGTGGGATGTGAAATAACATTTGTGAATGGTTTGTGTGTCCACTGTCAGACTGAAGACTGCAGCGGTGGAAGGATCTGCTGAGGTTGGATCTGAACACACCGAGGTGAGACAGAGTCAGAGCTGAGATGTTTGGATGAGACAAAGCAACATTTTACCTGACGTTTTTGGTTTGGTCTTGCCATAGGGACTCATGACTAAAGTATTTTTGTTCTTCATATGTGTTACAGAAATCTGACCACGCTGATGAAGACTTTGAGGAGTGAGCTTTGACCGTGATTTACAAAGATGCCCTTCCTCCTGCTGTGAGTCTGCGGAACCTGCTGCATGTACAGAGTCTGTGGAACCTTCTGAGACACTTAAGCTCCTCGGCTTCATCGGCTCAGTACAGACTAATCCACCTGTTCGGACTGATGTAAACTATAACTGCAGAAATGGCGATGTTCTATCATCAATTGCATCTAAAAATGTTTTACAATGTTCAATGTTAAATAAATTGACTTTATAACTATACTTTGTTTTGCTTTATTACAACATTTATATCTTGTACTGAATTTGTAAAACTTCATTAATGAGAATAACAAATAGAACAGGAATATTTAAGTAACCATTACTAAGAATAATAGTACAGGTTAAGACCGTATTTAAGTAACAAAAATAATCGGTACTAGGAATTCCCAGTTGCCTGGACTTGCGTGTATAGTAATCGGAACTTGTATCAAAAGTAATGAATACTGTGATATCCCTCTTAATCATACTAGCGTTACTAGTAATCATAGCTTAACATTGGGCTTAATAATTATGCATCGGGTTTACAACTTATTCCAAGTCAGCGCAATGAGTTGGAATTTACAGTGTATAGATCATCAATTGTGAGGAACGTTTCTTCTCATTTTCGGCTGTTAGTACCAGCGATACCAACATATTGTGACGGTTTGTGTGGTATGTTTGTGTGTTTGAAGAGTGACTTTTAAAGGTACATTATGGACCTTTTTATAAGCTCGAGCATGTGAGAAAGACTGATTCTTTCTTTTGCTTCGCTCCTTTGACAAACTGGACTGTGACATTTTGTATTGTGTCTACAGTTGGTATTAATGGGCGAATTAAAGGTGCATTATGCAACATTTTGTGCGGAAAAAAAGTTGATACTTGTTTGTATTTGACCTTGTAGTGACCCAACGGCTGTATGAGTGGTCAGCATGGCGCTTTTACTGTCCATCACGTTGGTCTCTACAACGCTCCAGGATCAACTGTTTGGAAGGTTTTCTGGTGAGAGACTCCGCCAGCGGTGAAAACCCCCCAAACAATAGGCAATATGCACGCGAGTGTCACGTGGATCTGAGTGGATCCTCAAGAGGCACTGATCTTCCTGTCTCCGTTATTTCCCAGTGAGTTAGGAGCAGCATCTTGTTTGTGAGTCAAGAGGACTCACATTTCATAGAAACCTGGATAGAAGGTTTATGCAGCCTCTGGAGGGTCCTACACCCTGATGTTCAGGAGACTCCAGAGGCACCAGCAGCTTCAAATACCTGATATATGAATATGCTTTGTAGCAGCTGTTCTCTTAATCTGATGTGTTTTTCTGTCAGAAACCGTCCTCATTGTGCCTTTATCTGTACAAACCCATGTGTGCTCTGAATCAGCCACAAATCTCTTAACAGTACGAGGATTATGTTTGATCTTTTATGAAATATCAAAAGTTTTCATACCCAGTCCAAGGCAGTTAACCATTTCACGCTTTTCATCAGCAGAGAGATCCTTTTGCTTGAAAATGGCGGTCTGCTTAGTAATGGTGAACGTCCTTTTTCAGTAGTTTTCCCTTAACTGGACTTAACCTGACAAACTAATCATCACAGGTGTCTGAGATTGATGTCAGTGATTCAAAAAGCCCTGAGACACAATACCATCCATGAGTTTCATTGAAAACCTTTTTATTTTACTTTTTTACCTTTATGACACTGAAATATCCATCCATCCATCCATCCATTTTCTTCCGCTTTATCCGGGGCCGGGTCGCGGGGGCAGCAGTCTCAGCAGAGATGCCCAGACTTCCCGATCCACGCACACCTCCTCCAGCTGTTCTGGGGGGACCCCGAGACGACACCAGGCCAGCTCGGAGACATAGTCCCACCAGCGTGTCCTGGGCCTTCCACGAGGCCTCCTCCCAGTGGGACATGCCTGGAGCACCTCCCGAAGGAGGCGACCAGGAGGCATCCGGAACAGATGCCCTGGCCACCTCAGCTGGCTCCTTTCGACGTGGAGGAGTAGCGGCTCGAGTCCGAGCTCCTCCCGGGTAACTGAGCTCCTCACCCGATCTCGGAGGGTGCGCCCAGCCACCCAGCGAAGGAAACTCATTTCGGCCGCTTGTATTCGCGATCTTGTCCTTTCGGCCATTACCCAAATCTCATGACCATAGGTGAGGGTGGGAACGTAGATGTAAATCGAGAGCTTTGCCCACTGACTCAGCTCTCTCTTCACCACAACAGTCCGATACAGCAACCGCATCACTGCTGACGCCGCACCGATCCGTCTATCGATCTCACGCTCCATCCGTCCCTCACTCGTGAACATGACCCCGAGATACTTGAACTCCTCCACTTGGGGCAAGGACTCCCCACCGACCTGAAGCGGGGAAACCACCTTTTTCCGGTGGAGAACCATGGCCTCAGATTTGGAGGTGCTGATCCTCATCCCGGCCGCTTCACACTCGGCTGCAAACCGCCCCAGTGCGCGCTGGAGGTCCCGATTTGATGAAGCCAACAGAACAACATCATCTGCAAATAGCAGAGATGAGATTCTGAGGTTCCCAAACCGGACACCCTCCGGCCCCTGGCTGCGCCTAGAAATTCTGTCCATATAGGTAATGAACAGAACCGGTGACAAAGGGCAGCCCTGGCGGAGACCAACACGCACCGGGAACAGGTCTGACTTACTGCCGGCAATGCGAACCAAGCTCTTGCTGCGGTCATACAGGGAACGGACAGCCCTTAGTAGAGGGCCCCGGACCCCATACTCCCGGAGCACCCCCCACAGGGCACCATGAGGGACACGGTCGAACGCTTTCTCCAGATCCACAAAACACATGTGGACTGGTTGGGCGAACTCCCACAAACCCTCGAGCACCCGATGAAGGGTATAGAGCTGGTCCAGTGTTCCACGACCGGGACGAAAACCGCATTGTTCCTCCTGAATCCGAGGTTCGACTATTGGCCGGATCCTCCTCTCCAGCACCCTGGAATAGACCTTACCAGGGAGGCTGAGGAGTGTGATCCCTCTGTAATTGGAGCACACCCTCCGATCCCCCTTCTTAAAGAGAGGGACCACCACCCCGGTCTGCCAATCCAGAGGCACTGTCCCCGACCGCCACGCGATGTTGCAGAGACGTTTCAGCCAAGACAGCCCTACAACATCCAGAGACTTAAGGTACTCAGGACGAATCTCATCCACCCCTGGGGCCTTGCCACCGAGGAGCTTTCTAACCACCTCGGTGACTTCAGCCTGGGTGATGGACGAGCCCCCCTCCGAGTCCCCAGCCTCTGCTTCCTCATCGGAAGACGTAACGGTGGGATTGAGGAGATCCTCGAAGTACTCCTTCCACCGCCCGACCACATCCCCAGTCAAGGTCAGCAACCCCCCACCCGCACTGTAAACAGTGTTGGTGAAGCACTGCTTCCCCCTCCTGAGGCACCGGATGGTTTGCCAGAATCTCTTTGAGGCCGACCGATAGTCCTCCTCCATGGCTTCTCCAAACTCCTCCCAGACCCGAGTTTTTGCCTCTGTGACTGCACGAGCTGCAGCACGCTTGGCCTGCCGGTACCTCTCAGCTGCCTCCGGAGTCCCACAAGCCAACAAGGCCAGATAGGACTCCTTCAGCTTGACAGCATCCCTTACCTCCGGGCGCCACCACCGGGTTCGGGGATTGCCGCCGCGACAGGCACCAGAAACCTTACGGCCACAACTACGAGCAGCCGCATCGACAATGGAGGAGGAGAACATGGTCCACTCGGACTCCATGTCCCCTACCTCCCTCAGAATCTGGGTGAAGCTCTTCCGGAGGTGGGAGTTGAAGACCCTACCGACAGAGGGATCCACCAGACGTTCCCAACAGACCCTCACAACACGTTTGGGCCTGCCAGGTCTGACCGGCTTCTTCCCCTGCCAGCGGATCCAGCTCACCACCAGGTGGTGATCGGTTGACAGCTCAGCCCCTCTCTTCACCCGAGTGTCCGAGACACGCGGCCGGAGATCAGATGACACAACTACAAAGTCGATCATCGACCTCCTGCCTAGGGTGTCCTGGTGCCACGTGCACTTATGGACATCCTTGTGCTCGAACATGGTGTTTGTTATGGACAAACCGTAACTAGCACAGAAGTCCAATAACAGAACACCACTCGGGTTCCGATCGGGGAGGCCGTTCTTCCCCATCACCCCCACCCAGGTCTCACTGTCGTTACCCACGTGGGCGTTGAAGTCCCCCAGTAGAACAATGGAGTCCCCAGCCGGAGCACCATCTAGTACTCCTCCCAGAGACTCCAAGAAGGCCGGGTACTCTGCACCGATGTTGGGCCCGTAGGCCGAGACAACGGTGAGAGACCTGTCCCCGACCCGAAGGCGCGACCCTCTCGTTCACCGGGGTGAACTCCAACACGTGACGGCTGAGCTGGGGGGCTATAAGCAAACCCACTCCAGCCCGCCGCCTCTCCCCGTGGGCAACTCCAGAAAAATGGAGCGTCCAGCCCCTCTCCAGGAGTTGGGATCCGGAACCCAGGCTGTGCGTGGAGGTGAGCCCGACTATATCTAGCCGGTACCTCTCAACCTCCCGCACGAGCTCAGGCTCCTTCCCCCCCAGCGAGGTGACGTTCCATGTCCCGAACGCCAGAAGCTGCGCACGCGGACCAGGTCGTCGAGGCACCTGCCTTCGACTGCCACCCAGTCCTCTCTGCACCCGACCCCTACGGATCCCTCTGCGGGTGGTGGGTCCACAGGAGGGCGGGCCCACGTCGTCCTTTCGGGCTGTGCCCGGCCGGGCCCCGTGGGCAGAGGCCCGACCACCAGACGCTCGCATTTGAGCCCCAACCCCAGGCCTGGCTACAGGGTGGGGCCCCGGTTGCGCCATACCGGGCGACGTCACGGTCCTTGCTCTTAAACTATCCATAGAGGTCTTCGAACTGCTCTTTGTCTGACCCGTCACCTAAGACCTGTTTGCCATGGGAGACCCTACCAGGGGCATGAAGCCCCAGACAACATAGCTCCTAGGATCATTCGGGCGCTCAAACAACCCCACCACGTTAAGGTATCAGTTCACGGGGATGCACTGAAATATCATTTGCATTTGCATATTATTTTGGAACGCAGTGTACATACATAGGCCACACTTGTATACAAGCCGCAGGTGTCTGTCCATGTTGTAACATGAGAGCGCTCACACGCTGCCCCAGGGCAGAGAGATGAGCGCGGTGCGGGACAGGTTACACCGTACGAGCAGCAACACAGACAAGAGTCTCTCTTAATAAGATCTAAACGTCACGCTGTTATCGTGTAAAAATGTGTAAAGTAGCCACCACATGGTTCAGAGCGTGTGAAAAAAGTAGCAGCTTTTGATCCGGAAATTACGGTATGTTAATGATAAAGAAACTACAGAAAAATGTCTTGAAAAACACAAAACATACCTCACCATATTATAGTATGGCGCCTGGCTCCTCCATTCATTTGTATGGGGATAGAACGTTCAGTGATTTAACGGCTAACTACATGTTTGCATTTCCAAGAACAGGCTCATATAAAGACATTTCTGTGATCACAGCCACAATGACATCAGCCGTGACACCACAGTCTTAAGGTGGACAGTTGCTCCAGACAGACACGGCCACACCTGCTGCTGCAAACACACATTTCCCAATGACCCCGTGTCGTAAGTGTCCAGCGTCTGTATAAAAGGCAGGGGGATCGTCCCAGTGAGCTACAGACAAGCATCCAGCTGCATCATTTCACTTTGTCAGATCAACTAAAGGTAACACATCACACACTCTCACACCCTTGTTGTGCTGCTGGGAGTTTGACACAGTCCTTTCCTTGTGCAGGTGTAAACATGCTGAAGGTCGCTCTTATTCTGGGATGTCTTTTGAGCCTGACATTGGCTGTTCCCGTGAGTCTAAGAAGCTCTTCATCCTGTATTGATTATCTGACTTTAAACTATTTGAAATGTTTTATTTTCACAGCGACCGGTAAATGAGGAGCACCAACGCTTCGTTCGTTCAAATTCAGGAGAGGTAGAGATGGACTTTAACATTTTAGCAGATTTTGAATTATTATGAACACTGATTATTACAATGTTTTCCTATTTATTTTATAGAGCAATAATAATAATAATTTGACACCAGCCCGGCTGCAGGCCCTGCTTACCGCGCTGCTTCCCCTGATCACTGCAAACCCAGCACTGGCCGCTCAGTTGCTGCCGCTGCTGCTGGGGCTGTCGGGATGAAGACACTTCACCTGAGTGAGAAGATCTGACCACTCCAAAAATACCTTCACAATGTTCCTGATGGATGAAGATATACATGTTGATTTCTCATAACTTTAAAATGTTAATAAAATCATCTGATTAAAATACAAAGTTTATTTACAATTTTTATAACAGCCTTTTAAACATTTACACTCACAAACACACTCATCCTGGACCCGGAGGTCGAGTGATGACATCACTCTCATTGGACATCACTGAATATGAGGCAGTTTTTGTCAACTGAAACAGCAGCACAAATACTGTTGAATGTGATTAAATCCCAGTGGTCTCAGTGTGGTGCCCCTCGGAGCACAGTGCGGTAGTATCGTATAAAGCTGAGCACACACTACAGTCTTCCCGAGTCAAAGGCAGTCGCACAGTGTCGGACTCGCGCTCGAATCGTATAATATGAGTGGCAGTGTGTCCAGGACAGACAGACTACAGAGCCCAGAAGAAAGAGTCTCTGTGCCGTATGTCGCTGGGGTCTCAGAGAAACTTCAGACAACACAGAATTCCAGTGAACCACAAACCAGTGAACAAACTGAGACAAAAATGTGTTCATCCCAAAGACAAAACCCCGAGCCGCAAACAAAGCAATGTGGTTTATTCCATTCGTTGCAGAGGAGAGGAATACAAAGTGCATTTTATTGGAGAAACCAAACAAGTTTTACAGAAGAGGCTTTATCAACACCGCAGGAAAAGCACAAGCGGCCCTCAGTCGGCTGTTCACCTCCACCTCAAAGCCTCCAACCACTCCTTTGAGGACAGAGAGGTTCAAATTTGATCTAAAGGAAAACATTGGTTTGAAAAAAAAATATATATATATATATATTAGGGATGTCAAGATTAACCGGTTTTACGATTACCGCGATTATAAAAGGACGCGGTAGGTTATTCGTAAGAATTTCAGAAGCCACGGTTTACAGCGGAAATTTTTCCCGCTGACGCACGAGCCGTTGTTGTCGATGGACGTCCGTTATGCAAACCCTGTCGTCAGAAAGTTGCAGCAAAAGGCGCTGATATCGACTACGTCGAATATAAACAACATCTTGGAGATAATCCTTCGCTGTGAATGTCCAGGTCAAGGTAACGAACTGCAAAATTCCCCAAAAAAGTCCAAATGTTCGGAAATAGCCGCCACACCTGTTTCAGGATGTAAACAAAAAGCTAACGCGCTCCGCTCTGCTTCAGCACGACAGAAAGGAAAGTGAAACCGCACACATGTGGAAATCAGCTGTTCTAAAGAGTCTTAGTCATTTTTGAAAACACGTTTCATTCTCGGTTCATCAACACATCTGACAAATAATTAAACGGCAGCATAACTTTTGAGAACATAAACCTAGCCTAGCTTGTGGCCTAATGATATATAGTAAAATAATGATGATTATGTTGTATACAAGAACTGGCAGACCCAAAAATGCAGAAACTAAAGTTATTTTATTACACAAACACGGAAGTGGATGGGGGTGAGGGGTGAGTGATCCTGGGCGGCAAGGCAGGTAGGTGGAGATGGGTACTGGGTGGATGATCCAGACGGAACACAGTGGTACAGAAACTGGCGCCAACCACTGAACAGAACACGGGAAAACACAAGTTAGTGCTAGGCATCAAAAAAGGTCTTACAAAATAGTTCAAAAGCCTGATAGTCGATCACCGGATGGATGACGGCACAATCAGGCAGAGGAGTGGAGGTCTGGTGGCCTTTTCTACAGAGTTGATTTCATGATGAGATACAGGTGTGGAGCACAGCAGGTGAGTGACGAGGGAACCGCCCAGGAACCGCCAAACAAGGTAAACACACAAGGGGAGGGGCAGATGGAGAGAGAGGGGAGTGGCCGGACAGGACCACAACAGATTATGGCCATTATAAAGAAGTAAAGTTGACATTGTTTTGTATTATTCAATGTAGGCCTATTTATTTTAATACAAAACAATCTTATAGCATTGTTCATTTTTAGAAACAGTGAATGTTCACAAATTTACAAGTATTAAAAAGCTTTTTAAAGACAACAACTAAAAATATCAGTTATTTCCTTTCATTCGGTCGATAATCGTGAATAATCGTAAAATCGCAATATTTTCTTTCACAATAATCGTGACTCAAAAAATTGAAATCGTGACACCCCTAATATATGTGCATCAAACGCCCTTGTCTAGTTTTTTTATATATAAAAAAGAAAATGTATGGCAAAGTTTGAAGTACATTTAGGTGTGTGTGTGTGTGTGTGTATGGTTATTTTGTAGCAATGCTTCTTGTTCTGTCCCTATCAAAATAAACATATAAATAAATAATCCTAAAATCCGTAAACTGTTATTTTTATGAAAATGAGATAAGGCCACAATGGACTTCAGCAAAAACAAAAATTAAGCAAAATGTTTATTTTTGCAGATGTGTGCATTTAACCAGCCGACTAAAGCGTCATAAACTGATGAACGGTCACTCGCCTTATGCGTAATATAGAACGCAAAAGGTGCCCGTTTGCGTCTCCATTGACGCAATGGGTTTGTAATGTATTTCAATGAGAGTCCAGGCGCGGCTCATTTGACGATATCGGACAACTCATAGTATAGAACAAATTCTGCCCGGTTTAGCCAACTATAAAACAAACAAAAATGCAAAAGCGCATTCAGCGCATTCAGCGCAAACACAAGCGCAGAACTACAGTATTCAAGTCTATTTGCCTGAATCTGGGGCCAAACTGTTGTTCATCAAAGCCAAAAAATGATGGATCCAGGACAAACCAAGCCGGACCCAACCCAATCACAAAAACGTCTTCAGGAGCTTTTACAATATGGCATTGCATCACAGCAGTACGTAGTTTAAAGCCTTTTCCCACCTTCTGCTGTCTTCGTGGGACGAGTACTCCAGTATATCGCCGGGTCGTTGCCGGGCTTGTACCCGGCCAAGGTGCGTTCTCTTCGGGCTAGCTTTGAGCTGCGGCCCGCTGGAGTCCCATGGAGGATCTAACGCCGATTCTCACTTCCTCTGCAAAAGTCCTTTGGGTGAAAGTGATGCCAAGCGTCCACGATGATATAAATGTCCTTATGTTTGCCTCGGTCAGCCATTTAAGGTTCAAAGATAAGCATTTATTGATCATATGTTTGACTAGGCGCCAATATACAATGATCAGCTGTTCTGATTGACACCCGCGTCAACCAATGACACGCGTTCAAAACTGTGACGTCACTCAGAAGGCGGTCAATCTATATTTTTTATTGTAAAATATTAGTATTAGCCTTATTTACGTCATTAAGCAGAAGAATCTGAAAGCACATTAAAGGTTTGGATTGGAGGCCTTTTTTATTTTATTTTTAGAATTATTATTTTTATTATTTTTTTAGCAATTAAAGACGGTTTACTTCGCACATCTCTTGTATGAAACAGGTACGTAAGAGAATGCATAGAAGCCAAATGTGGCGGTTCCAGGAGGGATATATATATATATAATATATATACACACATACATACATACATGTACATATACACATACATATGGGAAATGGATAAATAAGGCAGCTCAAACATAGAGAAGATCTGCCTAAATATATGCAAATCAACATGTACACCAAGGAAGTTAACACAGCCTATAAACATAACATGGCATTGGAACCTCTGTAGAAAAACATTCAAAACAGGCTCATCATTTAATCCCTCGGGTGCAAGGGTCTGTAAAGTTTCAATCCAGTGGCTTCTCTTTTTAATGTAATAACTTGTGCACCACGTATGTGGTCTATTTATTGCGTTGCCCTTGTGGTTTAGCATATGTGGGAAAAATCATGAGAAAATTAAAACAAAGAATAAGCATAAAAGCTCTATACGCAGAAATGACAGAGAATATCCAGTAGCCCATTTCAACGATGAACATCATCATGTCAGTGCTCTACGTTTTTGCGGCATTGAACCATTCCCTCCTCCTTATAGGGGAGGAGACCATGACAAACTTTTGAAGAAAAGAGAAGCCTATAGGATTGAAACTTTACAGACCCTTACACCCAAGGGATTAAATGATGAGCCTGTTTTGAATGTTTTTCTACAGAGGTTCCAATGCCATGTTATGTTTATAGGCTCTGTTAAATTCCTTGGTGTATATGTTGGTTTGCATATATTTAGGCAGATCTTCTCTATTTTTGAGCTGTTTTGTATATCCATTTCCCATGTATTTCATGTGCCACTATATGTTTTTATTGTATAATGTACATATAAAAAACATTTTGCCTGACGAAGGCCACTGGCCGAAACAAATAAAGGAACCCTGGTGTTGCAAGTATACAGTGTGCGAGAGTTTTTTCCTGTTCTACATTTGGCTTCTATGCATTCTCTTACACACCTGTTTCATACAAGAGTGTAGTTGTGCACTTTGTTTGCGCTGAATGCACTTTTGCATTTTTGTTTGTTTTATCCATCCATCCATCCATCCATTTTCTTCCGCTTTATCCGGGGCCGGGTCGCGGGGGCAGCAGTCTCAGCAGAGATGCCCAGACTTCCCGATCCACGCACACCTCCTCCAGCTGTTCTGGGGGGACCCCGAGACGACACCAGGCCAGCTTGGAGACATAGTCCCACCAGCGTGTCCTGGGCCTTCCACGAGGCCTCTTCCCAGTGGGACATGCCTGGAACACCTCCCGAGGGAGGCGACCAGGAGGCATCCGGAACAGATGCCCTAGCCACCTCAGCTGGCTCCTTTCGACGTGGAGGAGTAGCGGCTCGAGTCCGAGCTCCTCCCGGGTAACTGAGCTCCTCACCCGATCTCGGAGGGTGCGCCCAGCCACCCTGCGAAGGAAACTCATTTCGGCCGCTTGTATTCGCGATCTTGTCCTTTCGGTCATTACCCAAATCTCATGACCATAGGTGAGGGTGGGAACGTAGATCGATCGGTAAATCGAGAGCTTCGCCCCCTGACTCAGCTCCCTCTTCACCACAACGGTCCGATACAGCGACCGCATCACTGCTGACGCCGCACCGATCCGTCTACCGATCTCACGCTCCATCCGTCCCTCACTCGTGAACATGACCCCGAGATACTTGAACTCCTCCACTTGGGGCAAGGACTCCCCACCGACCTGAAGCGGGAGAACCACCTTTTTCCGGTGGAGAACCATGGCCTCAGATTTGGAGGTGCTGATCCTCATCCCGCCCGCTTCACACTCGGCTGCAAACCGCCCCAGTGCGCGCTGGAGGTCCTGATTTGATGAAGCCAACAGAACAACATCGTCTGCAAAGAGCAGAGATGATATTCTGAGGTTCCCAAACCGGACACCCTCCGGCCCCTGGCTGCGCCTAGAAATTCTGTCCATATAGGTAATGAACAGAACCGGTGACAAAGGGCAGCCCTGCCGGAGACCAACACGCACCGGGAACAGGTCTGACTTACTGCCGGCAATGCGAACCAAGCTCCTGCTGCAGTCATACAGGGAACGGACAGCCCTTAGTAGAGGGCCCCGGACCCCATACTCCCGGAGCACCCCCCACAGGGCACCACGAGGGACACGGTCGAACGCTTTCTCCAGATCCACAAAACACATGTGGACTGGTTGGGCGAACTCCCACAAACCCTCGAGCACCCGATGAAGGGTATAGAGCTGGTCCAGTGTTCCACGACCGGGACGAAAACCGCATTGTTCCTCCTGGATCCGAGGTTCGACTATCGGCCGAATCCTCCACTCCAGCACCCTGGAATAGACCTTACCAGGGAGGCTGAGGAGTGTGATCCCTCTGTAATTGGAGCACACCCTCCGATCCCCCTTCTTGAAGAGAGGGACCACCACCCCGGTCTGCCAATCCAGAGGCACTGTCCCCGACCGCCACGCGATGTTGCAGAGACGTGTCAGCCAAGACAGCCCTACAACATCCAGAGACTTAAGGTACTCAGGACGAATCTCATCCACCCCTGGGGCCTTGCCACCGAGGAGCTTTCTAACCACCTCGGTGACTTCAGCCTGGGTGATGGACGAGCCCCCCTCCGAGTCCCCAGCCTCTGCTTCCTCATCGGAAGACGTAACGGTGGGATTGAGGAGATCCTCGAAGTACTCCTTCCACCGCCCGACCACATCCCCAGTCGAGGTCAGCAGCCCCCCACCCACACTGTAAACAGTGTTGGTGGAGCACTGCTTCCCCTTCCTGAGGCGCCGGATGGTTTGCCAGAATCTCTTCGAGGCCGACCGATAGTCCTCCTCCATGGCTTCTCCAAACTCCTCCCAAACCCGAGTTTTTGCCTCTGCGACTGCACGAGCTGCAGCACGCTTGGCCTGCCGGTACCTCTCAGCTGCCTCCGGAGTCCCACAAGCCAACAAGGCCAGATAGGACTCCTTCTTCAGCTTGACGGCATCCCTTACCTCCGGGCGCCACCACCGGGTTCGGGGATTGCCGCCGCGACAGGCACCAGAGACCTTACGGCCACAACTACGAGCAGCCGCATCGACAATGGAGGAGGAGAACATGGTCCACTCGGACTCCATGTCCCCTACCTCCCTCGGAATCTGGTTGAAGCTCTTCCGGAGGTGGGAGTTGAAGACCCTACTGACAGAGGGATCCACCAGACGTTCCCAACAGACCCTCACAACACGTTTGGGCCTGCCAGGCCTGACCGGCTTCTTCCCCTGCCAGCGGATCCAGCTCACCACCAGGTGGTGATCGGTTGACAGCTCAGCCCCTCTCTTCACCCGAGTGTCCGAGACACGCGGCCAGAGATCGGATGACACAACTACAAAG
Source organism: Proterorhinus semilunaris (assembly GCA_021464625.1). Taxonomy (NCBI): domain Eukaryota; kingdom Metazoa; phylum Chordata; class Actinopteri; order Gobiiformes; family Gobiidae; genus Proterorhinus; species Proterorhinus semilunaris. Next base: position 32,044,360 of record CM038357.1, read on the forward strand.
TCGATCATCGACCTCCTGCCTAGGGTGTCCTGGTGCCACGTGCACTTATGGACATCCTTGTGCTCGAACATGGTGTTCGTTATGGACAAACCGTAACTAGCACAGAAGTCCAATAACAGAACACCACTCGGGTTCCGATCGGGGAGGCCGTTCTTCCCCATCACCCCCACCCAGGTCTCACTGTCGTTACCCACGTGGGCGTTGAAGTCCCCCAGTAGAACAATGGAGTCCCCAGCCGGAGCACCATCTAGTACCCCTCCCAGGGACTCCAAGAAGGCCGGGTACTCTGCACCGATGTTGGGCCCGTAGGCCGAGACAACGGTGAGAGACCTGTCCCCGACCCGAAGGCGTAGGGACGCGACCCTCTCGTTCACCGTTGTTTGTTTTATAGTTGGCTAAACCGAGCAGAATTTGTACTACGTCTTCTCTACTATGAGTTGTCCAATATCGTCAAATGAGCCGCGCCTGGACTCTCATTCAAATACATTAAACACCCATTGCGTTAATGGAGACGCAGACGGGGACCTTTTGCATTCTATATTACGCATAAGGCGAGTGACCGTTCGTCAATTTATGACGCTTTCGGAGTGAGACTGTGTTGGTTTCCTCCTGAAGGGAGCCTTTATCCAGAGGGAACAGTGGTGGGGAGGCAGGGGGTAGCAGTTGTGGTGGTGGTGAACAAATAGTTAAAGGAACAGGCCACTGTTTTCCCATACTGAGATATGTTCTTACCTGAGCTTAGACGAGTTGATGTGTACCTGTCTGGTCTATACGCGTGCGCTCAGTCACGCACAAAGACCAAAGATGTTGTTAGCATTTAGCCTCTCCTCTATGGGGCCAAACGGGGGTGAAGTTAAAAGCGACTAAGCAATTCCACGTTTTCCCTATTTAAATACAGTTATGTGAGCAGTTACACGATCCAAGTCTAGTTACACAAAATTCAACATGTCGATTTTCTATGCGGAAAACAAGGGGGACTACATTGTAAAGCGTGATAATAGGAGCACTTTGACAGCCGCGCAGTAAAATGAAGATATTACTATGTAACTATACTTGGATCGTGTAACTGCTCATGTAACCGTATTTAAATAGGGGAAAATGTCGAAGAGCTTGGTCGTTTCTAACTTAACCCCCATTTGGCCCCACAGAGGAAAGGAGGAGAGGCTAAATGCTAACAACATCTTTGGTCTCAGATCTATGGATCTGAACGAGAGAACGCGGAGCTCTCAGGGTCGCCAGCCACAGCGCACGGAAGACAGGACCGGCACGATCGGGCGGGTAGGCCTATGGCTCCGGGGTCGTGGGACCGAGAACCTGGGGCGTGTGCGGGCGGCATTGTATGGCAGTACCTGGAGGGAAGAGCCGTGGAAGGGAGCGCTCGTAGATCCGGAAAGGACAGAGAACCACCCCGCCTTTTGCACTACAATTCCTTTTTAATTGTCTTTTATTATTCCCATTTTTAATAACGATTAGGCCTAGCTTTTAGCTATCTTGAGTGTCATTGTTTTCTTAATTGTCGGCTCCCAAAACATTCAGAAATACGGCCACCGGCTACATATTGATCCGGGAGCGTCCTAGAGACCACTGTGATGGAAAGTAAAGGCGCCATGCTGACCACTCATAATACACACATATATCAACTTTTTTTTTCCCGCATAAAAAGTTGCATAATGCACCTTTAATTTAACTGTAGACACATGAGGAACAGCTACACAGGTTGCTTTTAATAACTGCACTGGTGGTGGTTGCACTTTTGCATGGCAAACAGGTCCTAGGCGACGGGTCAGACAAAGAGCGGTTCAGGCCCGGTTAGAACCATGAGGCCGTCCTCCTGTGGACCCACCACCTGCAGGAGGAGCCATAGGGGCTGGCGGCAACGGACAAGTGGAAGAAAATGGATGGATGGATGGACGGACATTTCATCAAACAAAGGAAAGACAATTTTACTAAACAGGAAACTTTTGGGCAAAAAAATGCAACTGCAATTGAATATAAACTATTTGGGAGGTCAACTGATATGTTTCTTTTTCAGTGGCTACAGCTGCCACAGGAGAATGGGCCTATCGGTAGGGCGGGATGGAGGCATTTCACTGCTTACAAGATGATCCTTCAGAGTGAGTGCATGTCAAAAACAAAACAAAAAAAACAGGATCGGCCTTGGGATTTTTGTTGTCTATGGGTAATTTTATACTGTTTTGACACTTTAACCCTACTGACCACTAAATATTTTCAGAACCTGCAACTGAATATGTTTTAGACCATCACTTATGTATTTTTGATGAACTCATACAGTACAAAATTGTTGAGCAATGTCATGATTTTCCAATAAATTTAGATTTAATGCCATTTTGAATCCAATGTAATGCTTTTTAAAGACATTCAAGGCCTTGATTTATAGGCACACATTTTGAATGACTTTTAATACTTTTGAATATGAAAAAATGAGAAAATACTTCTATTTTTAATAATTTTGTAAATGGTAAAAGTGAACAGTGGGTTTTATCAATAGATAGTTTATTTTGCATCATGTGCCGGTGAAATCTGTTTACATTTCCACAAAGACTGAACAAGACTGAGCTTTTAACCAGAGATAGTCGTAGGGATGGGGGTTGGGGTGGTGGTGGGGGTGGTGACAGTGGTGGTTGGGTTGTTGGTGGTGGAGACAGTGGAGGTTGGGTTGGTGGTGGAGGTTGGGTTGGTGGTGGTGGTGGTGGCGACAGTTGAGGTTGGGTTGGTGGTGGTGGTTGGGTTGGTGGTGGTGGTGGAGACAGTGGAGGTTGGGTTGGTGGTGGAGGTTGGGTTGGTGGTGGTGGTGGCGACAGTGGTGGTAGCGGCGGTGGTGGTGGTGAACAAATTGTTAAGCAAGTTACACAAAAAGAAGAAAAATCCCCTTTTCTGTGAAAATAAAAAGTAAAGAGAAACCATCAGGACAGAGCACATCACATGTAGGATATTCCGATTGTTCATTATACTTTAAAGTGATAGTCTGTAAGATCGCCAAGTGAGGAGAGAGAGTAAAATTTGAAAGTAAACAGTAAACTTCCTCCCCTCTTTAACCTCTTAACCTCCACCTGAACCGATCACGTTTTCTGCAGTTTGGCATTACCCAAATCTAGAAGCTTCTTGGAAAAAGCGTCAAATCAGCGACGAACACGAGGATGAAAACGCAACCAAAAAAGTGACCAAAATGGCAACAAAAACGGTCCGGCATTGCAAAAAAAGGAGAGCAGGAACATGATTTTCCTCCCACTCCCCTCCCGACGGGACCTGACAGGCTGGTTCACCATTAAACAGGCCGGGTCACAGTGAAACATTTAGACTTCCAGACTATCACTCTAAGGTTTTAGCAATGATTCAAGTCCATCTGTACCTCTCTTGAGCGGGCCAGGCGGGTGTGCTCCTCATTTTCCTGTAACTGTGAAAAGAAACAATGTCAAGTCACATCGTCGGGACTGCGCAGAGTCACTGATTCTTTGACTCACGGGAACAGCCAATGTCAGGCTCAGGAGCAGTCCCAGGATGAGGGCGACCTTCAGCATGTTTACACCTGCACAAGGAAAGGGCCGTGTCAAACTCACAGAAGCACAACAACAGTTTAAGAGAGTGGAATGTGTTACCTTTAATCTGACAGCAGCGATTATTGTAGGAGGCTTCTTGTTTGTTAGCTCGCCGGGACGCTCATCCTGCCTTTTATACAGACACTTGCAACACACAGCAGCCGTTGGGAAACTTTAGGAAATGTGGTTTTAAGATCTGTTGCAACTCTATGACGTCATGCCGTTAATCCAGCCCGTGTCCAAGGGTATCGTTTGATTCGATCTAAAACTGTCCCAGCAAAATATTCTACGACGAATTTGGCTGCGATTACTGCAGAATTTAAAGTACCACAACTGCTGTATTGAAATAGTCACGTGACCTGCTGCAATATCACGTTTTTATCTTTGGAGTAAAAAAAAAAGTCTCTCGATTATTGAAGATGTGACTACAAATCAACCACAAGGAGATTCCGAACCACCAGGGGTTCTAGCCACTGACTGTGATCGGCTAATCAGCAGCAAACGATTTAAACCGGAGTGATCCCGGACTGATATCAATGCTAATGTTATTGTTTGTGTAGTTTGGGTTATACAGGGGAAACTCCGAAAATTTGAATATCGTTCAAAAGTGCATCTATTTCTGTAATTCGACTTAAACTGTGAAACTAATATATGATATAGACTCATTACATGCAAAGTGACATATGTCAAGCCTTTATTTGTTATAATTTTAATGATTATGGCTTACAGTCTATTTTCAAAGTAATTTTAGGAGATTTTTAATTTGTTTTTTTTTACAAACTGAGCCATAATAATCAAAATTATAACAAATAAAGGCTATACATATCTCACTTTGCATGTAATGAGTCTATCATATATTCGTTTCACAGTCCTCTTGTGTTGTGGTACTTGTCCTGGGAATTTTAGTTGTGTGTTGCCTCTATTGCTAGACATATATTTGTTTTTTTAAACCGTAGCCATTTCAAATAAATCTTTTTGTCCCTGTGTTTTCAATTCATCGAAGCGTTATTGTAAGTCGAGTCTTGCCCCGTGGTTACATTATTCACACGGTAATATCAATCAGACTCTTGTTTGTGTTGTGTTGTGATCCAATGTGGAGCAATGCCCGGGTTGGATCAGTGAGTCAGCGATGTTGCAGCTTAATCAAAGTCTGTTTGTTAATATTAGTGATTTCCAAAGGCCCTGACCTCCTCCCTCAGTCGTATATAAAAGAAGCAGCAAAACATTCCCCCGGTTCATCTGCATCCGACGAGACTAAAAGGTAATCATATTCTTCTTCTCATTGTTATTAAGTGTCATGTTGTTACTGATGTTGTGCTTCACAGGTGTGACCATGCTGAAGGTAGCTCTGATTCTGGGATTTACAGAGAGACGGACTGATTCAAAAACTTCACCTCACTATGTTTTAATGTTGTCATTTGTCCTTAGCTAAATGAGGAGCACCACCGTCAGTAGGGATGAGCAGTGATAAGATTCTATTTATATCAATGTCATCAATAATTTTACCCGTCGATTCGATTCTTTATCGATTCTCTTATCGATACCTGACTTGTCTGTGTGTTGGGGAAAAGCAAGGAATGAAAGTCCATCCATCCATCTTCTTCCACTTGTCCGTTGCCGGGTCGTGGGGGCAGTTGTTGGAGCTGCACCAGCCCCTATGGCGCCCCCTGCAGGTGGTGGGTCTACAGAAGGACGGCCTCATGGTTCTAACCGGGCCTGTTGGTCTCTCATAAGGGGCTTCTGAACCGCTCTTTGTCTGACCCGTTACCCAGGACCTGTTTGCCATGGGAGACCCTACCAGGGGCACGAAGCCCCCGACAACAGAGCTCCAGGATCATTCAGGCGCTCAAACCCCTCCACCACGTTACGGTGGCAGTTTCAGGAGGGGTAGAATTTTTTTTTATTATTCATTTATTAAAGTTTCCAAATGTACTGTGGCTCCTGCTGGCACTCAGCCTGCCTGGCGTCCTCTAAAATATAATGGTAACATTTTTACTTTTCAACAAGTGTCTGTAACTTGAAACAGACTGATGCTGTTTTGTAACACCTAAACTACAGGATTCGGTCTCAGCCCAAACCCTACAGATTTTCCTCTATTTCTGCTTCATCCGGCGCTACAGTCTCCTTCCCCCTGTCCGTGTGAACTACTACTGTTGCAGCCCGTTAGCCAGAGCTGCGAGAGCTCAGCCGATCCGCTCATATAGCGCACTGATAGCGGGACGTGTAGAGGTAGACCCCGCCCTGAGGGTGTAGAATTGACACGTTTATTGCAATGGACTGTTTTAATTTACGCCTCTCGTGAACGCGCAAAATGGAGGGGAAGGGCTAAGCGGAGGGCTAAGGGGTAGAATTGAGATTGGGCCAATGTTTCCCTGCTTACTTCAAAGCAGTGTCAACAGACTCGGAGAACTAGGTCATTATTATGGTGTCCAAAAAGGGGAAAAAATACTGTTTTCAGAGCGGCAGCGTCGATATAAGGGATCGATGATAAAGTAGACGTCCGGTTCCGATGCTTTGCTCAAACAGAACCGGGTCTACTTGTAGAACCGGTTCACGATTCCCATCCTCAACCGCCAGGCTCGCTCAGACAACTCAGACGGGGACTCAAATGAGGTAAGGCTTCTCTTCACTATTATAACGTTAACATCCATAGCTTTATTTTGCAGGGAACAAACATCAGTGCCCTTCTGACGGCCTTAGTGTTGGCTTTAGCTTCAATATCATAAGCGTAAGTTTACAGGCGAGGACTGGAGAATGACTGACTGTGGTGTTTATTATGTAGGCAACAACAGCAACAGGAGCCACGTCCACCGCAGCAACCAATGCACTCATAGCGCAACTTCTGGCAGCCCTAACGGGATAAAAGTCTGTTGGAGAGAGTCAACCCCTGAGTGTGCTCTCTGCATATGCATGTAATAAATAGCATTATGACAACAAAATGTGTGCCTCATCTTGTGTTGTGCACTCGAGTTGAGCTCTTTATCGCTGCCAAGAAAAGAAAAAAAAGATATGCTAAGTTGATTTATACAACCTGTAGTCCAGTCCCGATCAAAAGTTTAAGACCAGTTGAAAATGATGGTTGGATCTTAACAAGGTTCCAAGTAGACCTTCAATGTGCAACAAGAAGAAATAGGAGTGAGACAAAAAAAAAATTGAGTCATTTAGAATTTCTGAAAAGATCCTACGGGTTGTGGAACAAAAAGGTCAAATGGAAGACCACCCCAAAAAACATAGACTGAGCTTGAGGATCTGATCCGGCTCTGATCCGGCTGTCCGTTAAGAAACTGGACGATCAGAGGAATCTGCGACTGAAGGGCTGCCTTCGCCATCAGGACAAAGTCATGACCGTGTGAATACCTGACAGAAAATGATACTTTTTTTTCGCACGGATTTGTTGTCGTTAAATCTATGTTGCAGAGATTAGACGTGAGGTGGTTCTCAAGGTTTGTGTTTGCAGCCTTCCTTTCCAGAACAAAACAACACAAACCAAAACGCTCGGCGCATGTTCTTGTCCTTAGACTGTCGTTCGTACCCTGGTTATAAATATCTGCTAACACACAACACACGGTTGTGTTTGTGTGTTAGCAGATTGTCCCCGACAGCCAGCCACGTGTTGTCCCAGTCATCATCCTCCCGAGCTCTGTTTATTTCATTTGGAACGAGGGACCTGCGCACAAGTCCCATCCAGCTTGGCTTCGATTCTGGGCTAAAATTGTACGTGCGGTCTATTTTCATCCCGTCTTTGCCTTTCCACAACTTCCTCCTAAAACTAACAACATGCTGAAGACGTCATGAACCCGGAGCGGGCTGTGTGTCTTGAAAGCAGGGCCGCCGTGTCACATTGTGAGTGGGCGGGCGTAAGGGAAGGGAAGTGGGGAGGTGAGCTGAGTAGGAGTGGGTGACATCTCAGGGGACCGTGCTGATCTAGGGCCTCCTTTCTTCTTTTCTTTTTTGTCGACTTAGTAGGATACACAATCAGGCAAGTGCTGGGATTTGGAGTTCTTCACGTGGTCAGGGAAGTGCTATCCCCCCGATCCCCGGTTTCACAAGTACTAGCTCCTGAAAGTCACAACAATTCCCATAAAGCAAATCTGTTAGTCTGCTCATGATCGCTACAGCAGGAATAAAAGGGCAGGAACAGAAAGCTGAAGTGCACAGCATGAAAAGACGTATTTTAAAAGAAACCGAAAACCGAACTACTTCAGAAATATCTTTGGTGTGTAATTATGTGAAGTCTTCATGTTTGGTAAAGCCCATATATTTGAATGTCTTTACTTTGGAAATACGGCATCTAAAGGAAGTGACAAATGTTTTACTGTATTGTGTTTGTTTACGTTTGAAGGCCCCCATTTAAGAGCAAAGGACTGCTTTTGAGGAAGTAAAAAAGATTTCAAGAGATTTTCAGAGTTTTAGGCATAAATGAGGCTCATGAGCACAGCGCTAACTGACCAAAGCGTGGATATTTATAATTTACAAGAAAATACCAAATACTTGAAAACATAGCAAAAACAAAATGATTTTATATGTAATTTTATTGGTTTGCTTATTTGGTCAGGACAGTGTGTTAATGAACAAACATGAGACTCACGCATGTTAACACGCCCACGCCGGATTGTAGCCATTGGCTAATTTCCATTCGTTGCCCCCCTTTGCAGTCTCAAACACACCCACTCATCCTCTCCAGAGATTTTGACTTCCGACACCATCAGTTGTGCTCCATTAGGCTACTTTTTTAATTCAATTTTACTACCAACAATGAGAGTTGTATTCATTTTGAAGGTAAATGTTTTGAAATAAACAAAAGGAATAAAATGAAATTGATCGCTGGGCAATATAACCAACAAATACTATATTTTTTTGACTTTGACTATTTCATCGACTGAATTTAAGTATAGGCCTATGGACTTACAGGTGCTCGTCATATAACTAAAATATAATGAAAAAGTTCATTTATTTCTGTAATTCAACTTAAAATGTGAAACTAATATATGATATAGACTCATTACATGCAAAGTGACATATGTCAAGAATTTATTTGTAGGGCTTACAGTCCATTTTCAAAAATATTCAAATTTTATGAGATTTTTAATTTGGGGTTTTTGCAACCTGAGCCATAATAATCACAATTATAACAAATAAAGGCTATACATATTTCACTTTGCATGTAATGAGTCTATCATATATTAGTTTCACAGTTTAAGTTGAATAACAGAAGTAAATGCACTTTTTCATGATATTCTAATTATATGACGAGCACCTGTATATAGACTCTGTCTATTGATCCAAACAGTCATGTAGTATTTATGACGTAACTATTTTTTTACCTTTTTCCCCAAACAATAATCATTACAGTGTCTTTAAAGCCGTTAGTGGACACAGTGGGAAGACCTTACAATGTATAAATAATTAATGACATTTACAGCCCTAGCTACAACGATTCTTCATAAAAAGCTAATTTACTGTTAAATGCTTTCCTGCAAGTACGACTGCCCTTATTTCAAGGCAGCACCTGCACAGCCTCAGCCAGTGTTGACATGCTGGTGCCAAAACAAGCTAATGAGGCATTATTTTTAGCCTCACTGCTAGCCACACAAAATACTAACTCTTTCTAGGAAGAGCTGGCAAAAAAAACCTTCTAGGAAGACAATGCTTAAGCTCAAATTAAATCATGACATCTTAAGGGGAAACCAAGTAGTAAATCTTTCCTTGGCTGTAATTGTGTCATCATAGTGAGCCGAACAGTAAGCACGTCAACGATGATAACCGAGCACTTTTGGAATCTCTTAAAATTAATTATTAACAAAAACAAAAAAGACTTTTTACTTTGCATGAAAAATACTTTGCACAATAACAATTTGAAATGTTAGATGACTGACTTCAGCTGTGCAAAAGTAATGCCTTGTTAAGTCAATTGTTTTGAATCTTTTTTATTATTATTATTGTTTTGATTCTTGTAAACAGTAAAACAGGAAGTAAATTTGTTCTGGTCCAATCAGACGTGCTCATCTAGCACCATCAGTTTCTACATTATGTTTTCACTTCTTCACTTTTGCACTTAGATTTTTCGTCATATGTTTTATGTTTTACTCAGTACAATTGAGTATTTTCCACTTTACTTTTTATTTTTGTTGTGTTACTTCATGGATGAGCAGCTTTGCCAAAATAGTTCCTTCATTTTAAAAGCTGGATTCAAATAAAGAGAACAGTTTTTTTTTTCTCTAAAATTTATTTGAAGTTAATTTTGGTATCATTATTTTAGTATTTTCACATCATTTTTGCTCCATTCTCCATTTTGTTATACCTATACAGTGACTTGCCATTTAGGGCTACAACTACTGATTGAACAATACAAATTGTTAAAGCCACACTGCAGAACATTCCAGGTAATATGTTGCTAGTTGCTATGTCTAAATGCTGATAAATAAACGTGAACCAAATGCTAAGCTAGACACCATCAGTGCTATTTTTACAGTACGTTATCAAAATAAAACATTTGGAATATAACCTAATGTAACTGGTTAGCTGTAGTAAAAAAACAAACTACAATTTCTTCTATTACTCCACCATACTTCAACAAATTGGCTAACCATAATGCTAACATTAGCTTCATATTACATGCTAACCAATCTGTTGTCTCAAAACTTGTGTGTTAAATATGTTAATAGTCAGACAGAAAACATCTAAAGAGTGAAAAATAATGAGTAGGCCACGACCCCTAGCGTAACGCACTGCCGTCTGCAAGTTAATTTAGCTATTTTGCAACAATAAAAACACCTGTGAAATTAATGCTCGTATTTAATTCTGTTTTTTGAGCGAAATGCTACGCAGTGTGGCTTGAAGTTGAATATTTGTGTAATAGCAAGACTTCTTTTTATTATTAGCATCCTTGTTTTTTGTTAGGTTGACTGATTCAAATTTAGAAATAGCATTGTTGTTAGCTTTGAGATAAAAAAAAAAAAATCAAAACAAACAAAAAGGAAGAGAGTTATCAACATACCAAAGTACTTACTTGCAACTCTAGTAGCGCAGTCATAAAAATGCACATTTAACAGGACAACATATGGTGCAATATCATCAGATTACTTTCTCGCAATGTCAATACGTCCACTTCCGGGCAAACATCTTTACGAGGAGCAAATGCCACAGAGATCCACTGGGACGTGCCGCGTCTTTTATGACCATAATATCCTGGAACACACAGTAGCGCCTCTGCCTCCGTTTGTCCAAATGGAATTTAAACCCGTCCTGGGACCAGTCCATTTAACCTGTGGCGTGCAGGCTAGTTAGCACGACCGTAGCCGTAGCAGTAGTAGCAGTAGCAGTAGTAGTGGTAGTAAGTAGTAGTGGTAGTAAGTAGTGACCAGGTGGTAGCGTAGTGTTGTTTACATTGGTACATTGGTACAGCAGTGTCCATACATGACCTGGGATGAGTTCTCATTGTGATACATCATCTCCGACGCTGAAGATATGGTGGATTGGATTTTAATAGTATTAAAAGGTCTCCAACCTTTTTAATTTTACCCCGTAAACTTCAAAGAAAAAGGTGGTCGGTAAAAAAGTGGAGTTTTTGAAGATCTCTACTTTACATTTGACAAAATCTTCATAGCCACAAAGTTTTGAATCACACTTATTCAAGATGATTTGTACTTTTTCCCACAGCAAATATTTGACTAAACAACTTTTTATTTGTACAGAATGTGGATAGTACTCAAATACGACAAACTGTAACTGTAGTTTAATCACAGTGCTTTTTTCTCTTACTTATTATTTTGAAGTTACAGCACTCTTACTTGTGTTCACTGTGAGAAAATGAACAAATGTTTTTATTAATTTAACCTTTATTTTACTAATTTCTTGTTATTTTACTTGTTTAATCTAATTTTATGTTTTGTTTGTCGGCACAAAAACATTCAGCCTAAGTTTCATGCACCGTTACTCTGTAGTCACAAAAGTACTTTTTACCTCTACTTAAAGTTGATATATCTGATTTTATATCTAGACATGGAACAACATTTGTTTTGTCCTCATTTGGCATAATTGTCACATCAAATCATAAAACATTTGTATAAATTTCGTGAACTTCCAGGTGAGTTTAAGCGTTTTTCTGACAGTGGCCCTAAAAAGTGATTTTGCAAATTGTGAAATGTGCCGCTGAAAGTGACAAATTTGAATGCTACAAATATGTTTGGAAAGTTAGGAATGAGTTTGGACACAGCTAACATTTTAATTTAGTGACGTCCTCTTTCATTGTTTGCAATAAAAAAAAAATCTGGTATCGGGCCTTGAAGTATATTTCTTATAAACTAGCCTTATTATTGTTTGAGTAATTATTTTGGTTGGAGTTTTGGTGGAGTTTACCCTGGAGAATTAGTAGCCAGTAGCAGAGAAAGCAGGTATTTCAACACAATTGAAAAAAAAAATCACTTATGTTTCTGCTTTATACTTGATCAAATTATTACCTATATGTTTTCAGATTGATTTCAACATGCTCAGAACTAAAGAAAATCAAGCAAATATATAGAAAGCCTACTGGTTGGAGATCCATAAACTAATCTATAAACCCAGCACTCCTCTTTTTTGATAATCTATAAACCAATTTGGTTAAAAATGTATGCCGTCCTAGCTTGGCAACAGTGTTTCTTGAAATGTGGAAGGTTTCTGAAATGTGTATAGGTCAAATTTTGCAGAAGAAAGCAAAGTTTCAGATAAACATTCATCGTGTCAGTTGGAAATGTCTCAGAGTTTTGTGGTATCCACTGTCATGGGGACATCAGAGTATGTCAGAGTACAGACTGTTCACAGAAGCCCCCGGAGGCGGTGAGGGCATCAGAGGCACACCTGTGGCCCTGGGTACGGCTCTGCCCCGCACCAGAAGTCCGCCGGCTGCGAGACCTCCCGCAGCCACACCTCCTGCCCCGGCTGCTGCTGCTGCTGACCCTCGACCTCCGCCAGCACCGTGTAGTAGTGACAGTCCCTGCCGTTGTCCGGGTCGTACGGCGGGGCCAGGATGTCCATGAACGCCGTGGGGCCGTCCACAGCGTCTATCTGGTGGAGGTTGTCCCGGTCCGGGTAGAGTACGCAGGGCCCGCTCTCTGGCGTGTACTCGGCCGTGGAGCGGAGCACGGAGAGCCGCAGCGAGTCCACGGTGGTGGTGCGCGGGGCCTGGGGGGGCGTGGAGGAGGGCCGCTCCAGCCGGTCGAAGCAGCGGATCCGGACTTTCCCGTAGAGCACTTTGAGTACGCCGTGCATGCCCGGGTGGTCGTGCAGGGGGATGGAGGAGCCGCTCTTCAGCAGGAACACCCCCATGCTGAAGTGGTCGGTCTCGCAGATGTGCATGTACGTGACCGGGGGCTGGTGGTAGGGGAGCGCCGGGCTGTCCGCTTTCCGTGGGACTAGCTTCAGGTCCGCGGCGGACACCTCCGACATGAGACTCTTGAGTTGGCCGTGGTTCTCCTGGAAAGACCGGCCCGCTTCTTCGCCTATCCTCGCCGGCGGGCTCCGGAAGGTGACCAGAGCCTGCCGGGCTATCCTCTGCACCAGGGAGCTCATGCTGGGGTCTGCGGGAAGCATTACCGTCCGAGCAGCACCGCGGCAGCTCTTCTCTTTGACAGGCGTTAGCACTGGAGCGGCTTAGCTAGCGCCGAAGATCGTCTCTGCGAGCGACGGGCCACTCTCTTCGAGCCCTCCTTCATCTGTTTTGCAAATACATCTACATTGTTCTGCACCTGTTTCGCATACGAATACATGCCCGTGATCACTGTAGAAAACACGAAGGGAAAACGTCTTACGAATTTACAAATGTTGTGGCTACGGTTACAATTCATAGGAGTGAGGGGTCCGTCGATTCTCTAAGATCTCGGTTCGTGTCCTTAACGGTCTTCTCTCAAAATAGCGACTTTGTACTTTATTCTGTTGATTTTGTCGCTTTTTATTTTAACTCAAATAACGCACGTTGATCTAATAATGGGTTGCTTGAAATGATATAATCAGTGAGTTTCCCGTGTCAACGATAAGGCAATAAAGTAAGCAGAGAAGTATAGGCTAAACATTAGGCTGCCCCATTGCTGAAAATGTGTCAAACACGTACACAACTCCCGGCGGCCCGACCACCACGCGCTTTGCTGTTAACACCTAGGGCATCATGGGAAGTGTAGTCATTGTATTTCTCTGGCTCAGATTCACGCTCACAAAACAATATTACTTTGTTAGAAATATGCAGAGGTGGGTAGAGCAGCCAAAATATTTCAAAAAAAAATTTACTCCGGTAGAAGTAAAAAGTATAGTGGCCCAAATATTTCCTCATGTAAGAGTAAAAAAGTACTTGGAGAAAATGTTACTTGAGTATTGTGAGTACTGAGCATAAAGTTTCAGTTGTATACCGTAAATTCTCTAATGTAGGCCCAGTGTACAATCGAAACACTACTGCATGAATGAATGCGCTGAATAATCTATTATAACTAAGGATTATGTGTAGAGTTAGACAGATCTATCGAATTAGGCTTTTCTGTAAAAAACACTTTCCCCGTGCGTGAATCTTTATTTTAATCTTTTCATAATTTTACAATTATATTACGCAGTTGCACCTTAAACAAACATGGATAAATGCTTAATAAAATACTAATATCACCTAATACACACCCACTCGTGGTTAGATGCAAGGAGCACACAGTAGTCCTCGTTGCCTTAAAACGTTTAAGTAAGAAAGTAACTCTTAGTGTCATTTGTTAAAAAATAATTAAATGTTATACTGTATTATGATCATGATTCATCAAACTTCCTCTCTGGAGCAAGGAGCATGCTACTGCAATGTCCTTTTGGGCTGTGCCGACTTGTCTATCATCTCCCCGGACAAGGTATGCTTCCGCAAACTTGAAAAACAAAGGACTTGCAAGTATTCAGCGAAAGTAAGACCTTAAAAAGAAGCAAACATACTTGAGAAATCGATGTATCATTAGAACCAGGATGCCGCAGCTAGATGAGTCCTCTTCGCCACTGTCTCTGCCCGTCTTCCCCAAGAACGTCCTGATAGATGAAGCAGTATTTTGAAAAGGTTGGTAAATATAGTAAAAAAATAAATAATAATTGTTCAATGTGAGTTTAAAAACCTTTTTTAAAAGTTTTTGAGAATATTGTTTTTATATTGGACCCTCATCTGAAAGTGACGTGGGTCTATCAGAACTAGTACCTTTTTCCACATGCCGACCACCACAAGAATCCAGTGTGTTCCCACATTGACGGGACACATTTCAAATTGAGGTTGCAATGCACCCTCTTGCACCCCGGGCCTGACACAGCCACTGATCCTCCGCAGAAAATTTCATCTGATTAGGAATTAAGAAACTTTATGTTGACACACATAACACATAGCAGTTATAATTAAATCAAATTGACCTTTACAACTGTTTGCATTCTTCCACGCGCAGAAAGACTCGCAGCTACAACTGCATTAAGATGATAAAAAAACTTTCTGTGAAAAACAATTGTAAATCTATTATGTTGCAAGACAGTGTTGTTATTGCTATTAACTTTATTTAAAAACTGATCAAATAAACTGCAATATGTATTTCATAAAATCATCAACATGCCTGGTGGTTTTGGTGCAGCACATGGGTGTAATGCAGAGTTTGATGTGCGCCCTTTTTTATAAACTTTCTATGTATTGTTTATTTTGACATTGATACTACAGGGCCTGTGTTCCAACTCATGTACAGTCACTACAGCTTTCATGTGAATCTAACCATTGATCGTCCTTTTCTCGCTCTTATCACTTTTTTGGTGCTGTGGCCACAGCTTTTTTGTTTTGTTACTTTGTTTACACTATTTCAATATACCAGGATGCATCATTAATAGAATACTGTATGACGGTTACCCTGATGTCTATTTCTATTTTACTCGATGCTATTGTGCATAGAGACTTGCATGTTTTGTAATTGAATACTCTGCATTTGAGACATATTTTGTCTTTCACCATTATTTGTTAAACACTGTCTTTTTGATTCTGATTGGCCCACATTTGTCACATGACAAGCCAATCAGTCCACATAAATACAGGTGCATCTGTGGCACACCTTTGTCTGATGAAGGGCTAAGACGCCCGAAACGTTACCTCGTTACCATAGCAGACAATACAATTGAACAAAGAACATGAACAAAGAAATTGTAATTTAAATACAGGGGTCTTTGCTATCTTCCATCTTATTCTTTTAATTTCATTAGCGCTGCACATTTTTGCTTTTTTAGAAGTCCGAAATGTGTTTTTGTCCCGACATTTTCCGCTTATTTTGTGCATGTCGTTATGCGAGGAGCGATTATTTTAAAGCCCAGGTCAAAAACAACCGGTGACGCAAAAGGACAAACAAACGCAAACCAGACCAGTATTTCATGTATATATTTTATTATTTTTCGTTGATATTCTTATTTTAAAGGCATTAATAACATTAATTAGGCTAATATGTTTGCTAAAAAAAATACAAATAAAAAAATGTCCACCAGGTGGGGGTGCTGCAGCACCCTCGGCACCCTGAGTTCCCATGGCCTTGTACAAAAATAATGTTTTAATTCATCTGACGGCCAATTTGCACCATCAAAGTGTCCTAAAGAACTTTTCAAAGAGCTTAAAAGGGCCAACAACAGCTTCCACAAAACCTTCATCTTGTGCCGCCCAGATTGATTTGACTGAAAGTAAAAACAACTATAAGAAACTGTCATAGATAAACCAAAACACTTCTGAAGACAATTGATTACAATGTGTTGCACAAGGGAAGCCTTTTTAGAAATGAGCTTCACACAGTCGTTTTACAAATCTATCGTAAATATGTCTATGTATCCTACCTATAATTCTGTACCTTTTCAGCCTGTTCAAAGTACCTCCTTCAGTGCTTCAATCATGTCTACATAAGCATTATTCTGTGTCAATTTCATAGTATTAGTCTATTTAGTTTAAGCATCTATGATTCATACTGTACTGTTCTGAATAAAGTATGTTTAATACTTCATACAATGTCAAATGTCAAAATACATTTTATTATTTTGAATAACTATAACGCTTTTTTGTAAATGTCATTTTTGAATTGGTCCCTTATTGAGTGTTGAAAGTTATGAAACAACAGATCCTTTCAAGTGTTCTCAAAGAGGAGAAGTAAGATAGAAAGTAGGAGAGCAAGAGTATGAACAATGTTTCAAACATACAGTTTCAACTGGCCAAACCCTTCACATGAACTCGGGTAGGCTGAACAATCGACCCACAGGTCGAACTTTTTCACATTACAACCTCACTCTTGTATATGGTCTTTGTTTCCGCACGCATCTTGTGGATGCTACAGGAAGATTAGTAGACAAACAGTTACATGTGATATACCATGTGGAAGAAACCTCCCTCTCTCCTGATACAACTTAATTGTTCACCTTTTTCTGCTAACTGCATTTGTGGTTTCTGTGTTCCACATTGTTTTTCTGGATACTTTTGTACGTCTTTGCCGAGTTTTTGTGGAGATTTGGTGGATTTGTTTACTTTGAGAGTCTAAAAGGGTCCTGAAGAAAGCAGCTTTTTAAAGACACTGAAGAGGCACCAAGAGCCCCCACAGCTGCATCACAGTGGAGGCATCACAAGAGGAGCTACAGGAAACAGCTGACCAGTGCAGGACACCATGCTCTGAAACAGGGACAAACCCAGGAGTCGTGGCACCATTTCAGAGGATCAGAGGAGACAGAGGGCAGCCAGGTTTCTTCCGAGTGCTACAGTTTCCCCGACCTCCAAGGTCATGCGGGTCAGGTTGACACAGTGGCAGCGCGGCTCAGCCGCAGCAGCTCAGGACTAACACCTGAACACTATTTCGTTGTACATTTGTACAATGACAATAAAGCACTTACTTACATTCAGGGGAAACGTCCAAATTCCAACAATGACAGACATCTGGGGTAGTGGGCAGTCAGATCTATTCCCACCAACTCCCAGACCGCAGACACCTAAAAACGTAAACAGTTAAACAATATATTTATGATGTGAATAGTGCAGTAGCAAGACAGAAATGTACTTTTATGTTTTGCAGAGGCACCAAAGCTGCCTAAAGCTTCCTTTCAGGCTGACATTTGTCACACTCTGATACCTTTAAAAAACTGAAATATAAATAATAACATGTAATTACATCACATTTCATAATAAAATATATCTCAGATCATACCCATTTGTCAATTTGGACAGTCATGCCATGCCAGCCAAAAGAGACAGGCCTTTATTTCTATCTGAGCAAAATGAACTACCAGTAGAATGAAGAAAAATTAGATTTGTGTCCATTAACATTGCAAACAATGACCCATACGCGGTGATAATGAGGCTACCGGTATTTATACATAACAAAAGGGAACTTACGCTTACCGCTCCAAAATGTAACCAAAAAATCGTGTTTAATCTTCCTCCTCCTCTGTTTCACCCTCCTCTTCATCTCTTCCTGTAATCTCCTCATCACATCAGCCTCTACAACAAGTTCATTATTATAGAGTTCCTCTTCGTCCTCCTCATGTTCCGCTGCGCGTCTGTTCTCTTCCTCGCGCAGGCGGACAGCAGTCAGGTCCCTCTCCGAAGCAGCCTGGCTAACGTCAGGCTGCTGTGTGCGCTCCAATCCTTTCGAACTGCACAGCAGCCTGGGGACCACGGCCGAAATTTTTGCATGGATTTGGGGACCAATCACAGAACGAGGAGGGACGGTAAGGCGATGTTTACGGATAAAAATGTTTTTAAAAGTTTATTTACGGATCCAACATGACAGCAGCAGACGCAACGCCATCTTTCGATCAAGCTTTAGACCGTGTTCTAAATAGTTTAGCTGGAACATCATACGCCATCTGATACGATGATTCTCTATGGCTATGTGCAGACCAATAAACGGCTATGGACAATCGTGAACCACACCTCTCCTACCAGGAGATGAATTGGTGGTCCCCAGACTAAATATGATTTGTGATCTCAGAAGCACAGGATGAGGTCGTCCTCACTCCCATCGGGTTTCAATGATTGCCCACACACTTTGAAGGACTTGATGATCAGGTCCTCGTCCAACTTGTCCCAAGCAACGAGAACCCAGTCCACAAGCACACAGTGAGATGGTGCTTTTAGGTTCCATCCACTTGTGTATTGCTTGTCTGCATCTCCAGCCTTCCACTCATCATAAGAAGCAAATAGGCTCGCTTTGAAGGACATCTACCTGTTTGGTAGTGGTGCTGATGTGACAGGGGTCGGAACTTTTTCACTGATATGAGCCATTCCGTGGGCAAGTCGTCATTCATCCAGTCGTTGGTAGATGTGGGGATGACTGGTCTTGAGGTCTCTTGCTGCATTGCCTTCTCTTCCCGGATGGCCCCCCAGAAGACGACAAAAGGCTTAAGTTAAGTTCAAGGACAACAGTAAGATGGAGTTTCTCGTGGCCTGTTGTTTTGAGCGCAACACTCTTCCTCCCTCTAACGTCAATGGTACTGGGAGACACAATACCTTTCTTTCTCTGAAATTCCTTTTAAGACGTAGTTGCCCCCATCAGGCAAAAAAGGGCAATCGTCCAAGGCTCACGTAAAATCCATGTTGACTAATATTTATCCATAAATATGAAACAGTCTCCTGAATTTGGTTGACGATTATCGCAGAAATCCATGATGGCAGTTCAGTGAACTTTAAGTAGATGTAGTCATTCACTCTGTTGAAGATTGTTTCTCCACGCCCGCAGGTCACATGACAAACCCAAAATGTGATCTGCAGCTTGAAGTGAGGCACGTGTCTGAATCGCCAACAGACCAGTTTGTTTATATTTTGAGCTTTACAAGAGTTTATTCGCTCTTCTGACTAACAGCATCATATAATGTGGAACGTGTGAGGCTTTAAGTCAGTTTTGTACAATATTTTTTGTCACACATAGGCCTGACGACTCTGAACCGCTTGTGTATGGGCATACCTCAGCATCACTCTTTCTGGCCTTGAAGTTGAGCCGATTCTCCCAAATGTTCATCTCTTGGCGTGGGTGGTGAAGACAGCTCTGACTCACGGTGACTCACCGGCGGTGCCATCCATATCGGGCATCCTAACACCCGCGCATAGGCCCTTTATTTGGCAGTGTCTCCGCAGGGGAACACCCGCCCCCGCGCCCATTAAACTGACATGACAGAGGGCTTCGTGTACGTCAGACTCTGAGGGTGGACACTTTTTTATTGGGGTAATAAAGACAGTGGGATGGGGACATCCTGCCTGCGATGTGGCTGCCTGTATAAAAAAAGCATCAAACAGCGACAAAAAACAGATGGAAGCCAAGATGAAAACGCAACCAAAAAAACCCCGCAAAAAACGGCAAAGGCGTGACAAAAAAAGCGGGTAAAAAGTTACAAAAATATGACAAAAACAACGCTGAAAACGCAAACCAAAAAGTTACAACAATGCGGTAACAACGCGAGGAAAAAGATCAGTTTAGATCAGTCTTTTGCGGGTCTTAGCTTTCAAACGAGGCACTGGCCAATGGGCTGTAAGAAGCTTTTAGATTTGGGTAAAGCCGAACTGGAGGAAAGGCGAGGGTTAAGAGGTTATAATAACTTTATTGAAAATGTGTCATTGTCTAGTGTTAGTGAGAGGCAAAATAAAGTGAGGCTTCAAGGTGTGTGTTGAGCTAAAGTGTGGGGGCCAAATGAACCAGTAGGTCACGTGACTGAAGCCTCTCTTTGTAGAAATAATGAATTATTGGGTTTATACAAGTCTAAAACTTTCAAAAAGGATCTTCTCATAACTCCAAACACGTACACATATTTTATTTCAAGTTAGGCACCAAAAAAAATAACACTAATTATTATTATTAATTGTAATACATTAAAATCAGCAGCAGATGGCAGCAGAGAGCGCAGCTTCAGTTTGGACTATTTTCTCACACAGGAGGCTGGACGTCCTCATTGGTTCATCGTGAGGCTTCGTTTTGCCCATCATATCCCTGGAGGGAAAGCAATCCTACTTAATTGTATTTGGACAAGTGCAATACATGCAGTGCAAATATTTGTTTAATAATGATCCCTCGTGTCGTCCTGGGCTCATTTTACTTCGTCATTGCGTATCTCTTATATCAGGAAGCTTTTTTTTTTTTTTTTTAAATAAGTGATAACAATGTTCTGAGAAGGAGTTACACTCGTGTTCCATTTAGTTTCTCTAATATTTCATTCATAAAATAATATTTAGAAATAAATCTTTCTATTTTTAGTTTGACTTCATAAAAATGCACTGATATGAAAAGTACCCTTTTTTTTTTTTTTTTTTTGGGTCAGTGTTTATGTAAAGGGCGTTTTGGGAGGGCTCATGGCTGAGCTCTTTCCGATAGCCGATATACAATACAATACCCAAATATCGGCCCGATATATCAGTCAGACACTAGCCACCAATGGATTTCACGAGCCAAAATTAGGTTTCTACAGAGGACAGCAAGTCAAATTTGAATGCATTTTAAAGGTGCATTATGCAACTTTTTATGTGAAAAAAAAACTAGATATTTGTGCGTATTTGACCTTGTAGTGACCCAGCGTCTGTATGAGGGGTCAGCATGGCGTCTTTATTTTCCATCACATGGTCTCTAAGCATCAACTGTTTTGTAGGTTTTCTGGTGAGAGGGTCACCAGTGAAAACCTTCCAAACAATTGAACCTGGAGCGTCTTAGAGACCACAGTGATGGTAAAGGCGCCATGCTGACCCCTCATACAGACGCTGGGTCACTACAAGGTCAAATACGCACAGATATCTACTCTTTTTTTCACATTAAAAGTTGCATAATGCACCTTTAATGCCTACATAATAAATACTATTTTGAATGCAGCAAATGCAACAAATCTTGGCACATTTCATTTGGAAAGATTCCTAAACATTCAAACAAAGGAGGAGTGTAAACATTATATTTTTGAAGAAATGTTGATTTATTTATGAGCCGTATCGAATTTATACTAATTTTTGTGGGAAATAATAAACAATTGGACTTTGACAAATATGGGGAGGAATATAGGGTATTGATCAGTGACAGTGAGTTGAGTCAGTTTATGCATTCATTTATTTTCTGTCAAGGGTTTTTAGCGTTATAACCCCTGATGTGTGTGGAGGGAAGAGCGCTCACAGCAAAGCCTCCACATTAAACCAAAAAGAGAGGAGCAGCGGTTGTGGGCACTGCCATGTTTACACTGGAGAACGATAAGAGAGTCGAGAAGCCCTTTGGACACGGACCATAAAGGAAGTGTTGTGGGCAGAGCCAGAGTCAGGGAAGCCCTTTGGACACGGGGGAGGCGGAGGCCGGTGGGCACCACCATGTTTACTCTCTCAAAGGGATAAACAGAGCGCAGGCACTTGACTGACAGCTCAACGTGTCAATGGATCGGGCCAATGTTCGAGAATGAAGAGGGGAGTTTACAGCGTGTTTCAGTCAAAGAAAGACTCACTCCGATACACCAACACACCCTGGGGGCAAGGCGGGTTAAGTCTCGTCTTGCCCAAGGGCACATCAACAGGAGCCACAGTTTGGTTTCATATTTTATGCAAATGAATTCATATTCAGAGGTGAGACTTGAAGTTGCTGGAAATACAGGATTGAACAAACATTGAAATGTTCAAACCTCTTTGGTGTTCATTCCAGTCCAACCCATGAGTGACAGTACCATGACACTAAATACAATGTGCTCTTTATTTTCAGTAAAAAGGCTCAGGGCACATTGCACTTCAGTCTGTCACAGACCCACAGGTGAAGAAGGAAGTCGTGGAGATGTTGCGTCTGACAGAACTTCAGACTCCTGCTGGACGGAAGAGAGTCTTGTTTGTTGCAAGTATTATGTTAGACATGAAATGACCAACACATTAATAAAATGAACTAAATCAGGGTGTGTCACTTATATCTAATGTAGTGTTCTTTTGTGCCCAAGTCCCTCTGAGTCATGGTTGGTGCATCGCTATGACAACACCATTAAAAATATGAAATGGGTCTCATTGACTTTTTTTGATCAGAGCGGCCAAATGGAATTTTCTGCCAAATTTCATTCATTTTGTTCAAACTATGTTTTTTACTCCTCATGTGATGAGGCATATGTAATGTGACATATCATTGCCCTGATATGTCACATTATGACATATCAGGCAAATGGAAACATTGTTCTTCTGATTGCTCATTTAATAAAGTTTCAAAAAATGCATAGTTTTGATACTCTCCACAAAATCTGACAAAATGACATAGTGAGCATAACTGTAACATAGCAAGCCAAATAATAAAAGGAATAAAACATATTTGTATTGATTTGAGGCTTTGTCGCGTCACTTTGACTGCATGGATTCAGTCCTGTTTCGGATCTTCATTCTTTGTTCAGCTGCAGTTGAAGCCACCTCCTTTCAGAAACATCACTGACCACTGTCCCAGAATGCACTCTCTGAAGGTCTGCATCATCAGCCGCTCTAACATGGCAGATCCAGAGCTGGAAAGAGACACATGGTGCTGTAATTACATTGAAAAAGTACAAATATCATTCCCCAACGGCTGTTTCTTAACATTTACCATTTTTACTCATATATTCGGTATATTTGTTTTACTTTATTACTTTCCACCCCTGATTTGTTATGATAGAAACTATAAAAATGTGATGAGTGTAACACAGTGGTTAGCGCTGGCGCTTCAGAGCCGGAAGATCCCGGGTTCAAACCCCAGACTTTACATGTTCTCCTCATGTGTGCGAAGGTTTCCTTTATATAAAAATAAACAAATACTGGCAGATAATTACCAAGACTTTTCTTCCATATTTCCTTTAGAAAACAGGACATTTTTCAATGTTCAGGTTTTGGGGCCAAATTGACATAAACTTTCACCTGGAAACAACAAAATACCTAATCTTCACAACATGTTCAATTAAAGCACTGATTGAATGTTTCTCTATAGGTTTATTTGGGAAATTGTCTTTTCAAAGGTAATTTACTCAAAATGCATCATATAATAATAATAATAATAATAAAATAATAATAATTAAATCATAATAATAATAATGCCTTACATTTGTAATGCACTTTACAAGCCTGTATAAGTATCTAAAAAGCGCTACACTATTCATTCACTCCATACTCAGTGGTGGTAAGCTACTGTTGTAGCCACAGCTGCCCTGGGGTAGACTTACGGAAGCGAGGCAACCAGTCTGTGCCATCGCCCCTCCGACCACCACCAACCACTCACTACATGTTATCACATTGCTGCGACGTCTCCAGGTAAGTAGCTCCTACAGACTCCAAACTTCCCAGTCTTCAATATTTGTAAGTTTTGAAAAAACTATTTTTTCTGCTAAGTTATTTTAAAACTCCGAATAGACTATTTGTAACTAATGTGTCAACGAAATAAAACCATGAATTTAAACCTGACTCGATATTCAGATTCATTATGGGAAGTGTGGGGTGTTTTAAAGCATAAAACACCAAATGACAGAAAACTTGCAATACATTTTCTTTCTCATATTAATGTGAGTAATCTACAACAAACGTTTCAAACTGATACCTCTACATTTATAAAGTTTCCCTATTCACCTGCAGCGTCTCGCCTTAAATCGGCAATAATCTGTGGAACATGTTTTGTATTGCATAAGCCTAATAGACCTGAAATGTGTTTTAGTGAGATATGCTGCTTTGGGTCACAGCTTGTCGCTGGTTATGTATCAGTGTAGATGTAGAACCAGAAGCCAACGCCATTGTTACAAGTGAACTTTTAATTGCATCGACAATAAGCATCCGTCAAGCACGCGATCCAAAAAGCTCCAGTGCTCGACATTGTTTGCATAAAAACAATCAACATAGAAACATTATCCTTCAGCGATTTCTCTCGTAATCCAAAAAAAAAAAAGATATACAAACGTTCAAAAAAAAATACTCATCATCTCTCCCCGTTCACAGGGACAGACGATCAGGCTACAGTCTCGGAGCGTCCTGCGGGGCTTATATAGAATATATAAGGCTGTAAAAACAAAACAGAAACACAAACCTGCATCTACAAAGAGGGAATGAACAGTCTGCCTTTGCATTTAAGTTCGAAGTTCAAATAAAACATCACTGCTTTCCTTGTTTAAACAGTCGTGTGTGTGGCGTGATTAGTCAAAGGGCTTCTTTTTCAAACTCGAGTCTGTGGCTACAAATGGGGTTTAAATATGTGGTAAAGGGGTTTCCAGAAAGGTTTTGTAGTTTGCATAAGGCCAGTTTTTTTTTTTTTTTGCCCTCTTGCGTGTGACCTGGACTCCGTATCCCTGAGTGTGTAAGCGGCACATGTAAGCAGACACAATGCCTTGCCCAAGAGCACGAAAGCAAGCGGTATAAGGGGAGGTTCATGCTGTGTGTTCATGTACTGCTGGTTTGCATATACAGGCCGGGTGACTCTCGGGTGTGTGTGAGGAGAGGTCAGATGTGACTGTGACTGTGGTTGGGGGGGGGGGGGGGGGGGGGGGGGTTTAGGAGCTGGAGGCCTTCTTGTCTTTCTGCCGCAGGTGGATCTTCATGTGCCGCCGCCGCTCGTCGCTGCGCGCGAACTTCCTGCCGCACTGCTCGCAGGAGAAGGGCTTCTCCCCCGTGTGCGTGCGGATGTGCGTGGTCAGGTGGTCGCTGCGGCTGAAGTTCCTCATGCAGATGCGGCACTGGAACGGCTTGTGTCCGGTGTGGATGCGCAGATGGCGGCTCAGTTCGTCCGAGCGCGAGAAGCGGCGGTCGCAGCTCTCCGCGGGGCACGGGTACGGCCGCTGGTGCACGGGCGTCTTGCTGGGCCGGTTGGGGTACTTCCGCGGCCGCAGGATGGGCCTGAGGGGCAGGTTCTGGTGGGCGGGGAAGGCTGCAGCCATGGGGCCCTCTGTGGATGCGCCTGGAGCGCCCAGAGTGAAGTTTCGGATGGTGTTGAGCGGCGTGAGGGGGGGCGGGACGCGCAGTGGCTCCAGGGAGTACGGCAGAGACTTCCTCTCTTCTCTCTGGCAGCTCTGGGGGTAGAAGCCTCCGTACTCGGGCACGAAGGACAGCAGCGCGGCCCCGTCCACCGTGGACTGCGGCGCATGGTAGGACATGGCACAGGCGGACGAGGCCATGTAGGCGCCCTGGTCCTGGTACATGTCCCCACTGCACGAGTAGGTCGGCATCACGTGGGAGTGTGCGTGAGGGGGCGCGTACATGTGACTGAGGTCGGGATGCGCGTGCGCCATGTCGCCGTCCCCCGCGTGCGCTGCGTCTGCCGCGCTCCCTCCGGAGGAGGACTGGTATGTGTCCGGCGGAGACGCGCACGGAGACGCAGACGCGCTGAGGTCCGGGACCGAGATGTCCGCGCTCACCACGTTAATGAGGTCCTCCGGGGTCCACGGCCCGCGTGCGCCTCTGGAGTCCACGGAGAACTTGGCCGTAAACGCCACCGGCTGCGTGCGTAAAGTGGCCACGTAGTGCGTGAGGTCTGCGTGCACAGGTGGTTCAAGAACGTCCCTCTGAGCGAACAGGAGCGCACCTGCGAGACAGAGACGAGCACGCGCATTAGGATCACACAGACAAACAGACCATAATACTGTCTATACTTATCAGGACACTGCGCACCACCATCAAACACATCACTTCACTTTTACGCACGACTCTCCTCCCGAAGCGCCACATTTATATTCACACTACTATGTTCTTTACACCGTCAACCCGGCCCCGCGCGTGACTTACCGGCTCCGCTCTTTCCCCCATACTCCTCCTCCTCCCCCAGGGGCTCTTCCTTGAACACCATCCCCTCCGCGGAGAACATGTCCTTGGGCATGGCGTCCATCAGCCCGCCGAGAGACGCGCACATCTCGTCTCCCATCTTCGCCGTCACGAAATTCGCCTTCACACCGAGCACTTCGCTTCGTAACATCCTCCCCCTGAACTCCGCTTAGCTTTGCGACGCGCGCTCCATCGTTTGTTTCTTTTTATTCCTCGTGTATGCGCGTTAGTAAATAGCTCCTGGCCATTCGCGTTCATGTTTATAAAGGGGATCTCTGGGTGTCCCCCGTGCGTCACGCTCCAAATATGGACCAAAGAGAGGGAACTCCGTAAATAGGATGACACGCTGTGATGTGACAACATGCAACCAGGAGCGAGGCACGCGCTCTGCTTTCACAAACTAAACAAAAACACCGACGACAGAAGATTTAACACGAGTTATTTTACTTTATTATTACTTATCGACATTTGTTACATTCTGTTTTGTGCGTCCATAAAGGTATAGGCAACACGCTGCAGCGGCACGGTTCGGAATTCCGGTGGACTGGACCCCCCCTCTCCATACAAGGCGTGTCCGGTGGCGGTGATGATGCGCGAGGATGCCCCACCGTGTGCGTATATGGCCGGTATCCGAGTGTGAGCGGCGCCAGCAGCGGCGGAGCGGAACCCACACTGAGTGTGGCGGCACGGAGCTATTTGTTGTCGTTTTTCTTTTCTTTTCTTTTTTTGTCGAAGCGCTGTCAGGAGGAAGGAGGAGAGGGCTATTGTCGGCGCGCTCGGATGGACGGGTTGATTACCGACTGGAGAACAGTGATTTCTGCGTGTGTGCGTAGAGGAGCCAAAGTCAAAGGCAGATGGTTAAAGAGGCAGATCCACACTTCTTCCACTTTGAATGGCCTGTGTTGGGAAGAGGTGTAGCCTAAATATTTCAATTCAAAAGCGTCTTTGAGTGTCCAGAAAAGCGCTATATAAAACCGATGCATTATTATTATTATGTTAAATAAAGCTTATACTTTTAACCTCTTAACCCCCATCTGAACCGAGCACATTTGGCGTTACCAAATCTAAAAGCTTCTTGAGAAAAACGTCAACAAAAACGAGGATGAAAACCATGATCGGTCTGTAATTGGAGCACACCCTCCGATCCCCCTTTTCAAAGAAAGGGTCTGCCAATCCAGAGGCACTGTCCCCCACCGCCAGGCGATGTTGCAGTGACGTGTCAGCCAAGACAGCCCTACAACATCCAGAGACTTAAGGTACTCAGGACGAATCTGAGGCCATGGTTCTCCACTGGAAAAAGGTGGCTTCCCCGCTTCAGGTCGGTGGGGAGTCCTTGCCTCAAGTGGAGGAGTTCAAGTATCTCGGGGTCCTGTTCACGAGTGAGGGACGGATGGAGCGTGAGATCGATAGACGGATCGGTGCGGCGTCAGCAGTGATGCGGTCGCTGTATCGGACTGTTGTGGTGAAGAGGGAGCTGAGTCTGAGGCAAAGCTCTCGATTTACCGATCGATCTACGTTCCCACCCTCACCTATGGTCATGAGATTTGGGTAATGACCGAAAGGACAAGATCGCGAATACAAGCGGCCGAAATGAGTTTCCTTCGCAGGGTGGCTGGACGCACCCTCCGAGATCGGGTGAGGAGCTCAGTTACCCGGGAGGAGCTTGGACTCGAGCCGCTACTCCTCCACGTCGAAAGGAGCCAGCTGAGGTGGCTAGGGCATCTGTTCCGGATGCCTCCTGGTCGCCTCCCTCGGGAGGTGTTCCAGGCATGTCCCACTGGGAGGAGGCCTCGTGGAAGGCCCAGGACACGCTGGTGGGACTATGTCTCCGAGCTGGCCTGGTGTCGCCTCGGGGTCCCCCCAGAACAGCTGGAGGAGGTGTGCGTGGATCGGGAAGTCTGGGCATCTCTGCTGAGACTGCTGCCCCCGCGACCCGGCCACGGATAAAGCAGAAGAAAATGGATGGATGGATGATTATGATTTACAGTCCATTCTCAAAATATTCAAATTTTATGAGATTTTTAGTTTGGTGTTTTTACAAGCTGAGCCATATTAATCAAAACTATAACAAATAAAGGCTATACATATCGCACTCTGCATGTAATGAGTTTCATAGTTTAAGTTAATTCACAGAAGTGAATGCACTTTTTCATAATATTCATAATAATTATATGACGAGCACCTGTATAAACTTTCTCCTGGAAGCAAACAAAAAAGCAAAACTAATGTTAACGATAACATTTTTAATTATTCACTAATTCAAATTTTCGTAATAGATTTATTTGGGGAATTGTCATTTTAAGGGCCATTTTCTCCAAATGCATTTTTCTCACATTGATGTGACAATATCTCCACATCAGAACGTTTTTTTCAGAGGAACATTTTAACATCTAATTCCTGACCTGATTTATTGTTTTTAATTTAAAAAAAAGTTTAATTTTTACATATTTTTTCCACTATTAAACAGCTTATTTCTTATATATTCTTTATTTTATTTTTTTATACACTGTATATGAAAATATGGCACAAAGCACCTTATCTTTAAATGAAAACATAAGATGATACTAGATACAATACATTTACTTCTCATATTTATGTCAGTAATCGAGAGTTTCAAATGAATATCTCCAAATGTAAAGGTTTTCCCGTTCACCTGCAGCGTCTGGCCTTTCTCACTATCTTAGAAAGTACAATATTGATCTAAAACGGCTGAAACAAATACCGACTAGTTTCATTCCCTGATTTTCAAGAGATCTCCCTGTAAGCTCCTCCCACGCCCACTCTTCTTGAAAAAAAAAAATCATAGACCAACATGTGTGGCCAAAGCTATGGCGAGTGTTTTGACTTCAGGATGAAATTATTCATCTTGGGGACAGATGGAGAGGTGAGGAAAGGAGGAGCTTTTATAGAGCTCCCATCGCACTGCCATGAGGGAAAACAACCTGTAACAAAACGTTGATTTCTCCATTGTGAAATCCATGAAGTATTTTTGGAATGGACGTTTATTTGTATAGTAACATGCACAAGTGCCTGGAGCCATTTATTTCATCACGAGTGACAACAACTACCAATCAAGCGTGGGTTCAAATGACTTGATTTGAGAATATGAATCTTGTTTTGAGCGGTTCTCACTCACTTAGACTGATTTTCTGACCGGACCAAGATTATTTAGCTTGATTGATGACTGGTTCTGGGATCATCCCGCTTGAAACAAGAAAGTAAATCTGCCAATGGGACAAGCGCAATTTTCTTACCATTGATAGGATAACTGCACCAGCAAATAAAGACAAAATGTATTGAAACTAAATGTTAACTAGTCAAAACAGCACATTTTAGTCAATGAAAACTCAACAGGTTTTAGTCTCGTTTTAGTCAGTTTTATTATAAAAAGTGATTATGTTTTTCAACAAATTCATTTAGATCGATAAGTATTGAAAATAAGTACTGGAAATGTGGATGAGGTTTCCTCCACCAAAGGCAGAAATGTCCCCGGATAGCAGCGCCGTCTGCACATTTGTCAACATGCTTTCTGCGTTCGTACGTGACGGTATTTGACTGGGGAAAGAAGCGGTCCCTGTGACCTCTCCGTCAGTCGCTCAGACCGTGGCGCTATTCACCTTATTCAGGGAGCTCGCGCGGGTCCGCTAACAGTTAAAGCAATAGCCCACCGTTTTTAAATACCGGAGAACATCGACATCCGCGCAGTCATATTGTCGAAGTACTCCAGGTGTTATTACGCATCACAATGTAGTGCCCCTTTTTATCCGCTTAGAAAATCAACATGTTTAATTTTGTGTAACTAGACTTGGATCGTGTAATCACTCACGTAACCGTATTTAAACAGGGAAAACGTGGAAGAGCTTGGTCGCTTCTAACTTCACCTCCGTTTGGCCCCATAGAGGAGAGGAGGAGAGGCTAAATGCTAACGCCGTCTGTGCTCTGTTCACGTGACTGAGCGCATGCGTAAAGACCAGACAGCTACGCGTCAACTCGTCTAAGCTCAGGTAAGAACATATCTCAGTATTCAAAAACGATGGCCTGTTCCTTTAACATAGGACTGGAGAAGTCAAGATAAAATCAGTTACTACACAGACACAAAGCCGATTTTAGGCCGCGCAGAGAAACTGTGTTGACTTGTTGGTGCAAATGAACATTGGACATTTTACACAAATGAATCTACTAAACATCAGATTTGAGCTGCAAACATTTCCCCTTGTTCTCGGCTTAATGAACGGACGTCGTTTGTGCCAGTAATACGCAGAAAACATTGAAAGCCGATTCCATATTTTTACACTTCACCTGCCGTAAGGGAAATGAAGAATTAGCGTAATTGTGCATCAATGGCCCACAGTGACTTTTGTGGCCCATTGTGAGGAGGACAGGCAGAGGAGTGTAGTCTTGATTTTGTCACAATGACTCAATGTGTACTCGACAAGCAAACAAACTATTTTTAGTGCGATCTGATGCACGGGAAAGGTCACGGTCACATGCTCCTGAATCATTACTGTATTGTTTCTTTTACAATATTCGACCGAAATAGGAACGGCGTCGCACTTCCCTCTTCTCTGTTGTGGGTCATTCATTTATATGCAACTTCAAAATCAGTAAACAGTAAAGGTTTATCAGTTCCTTTTAACCAGTTACCTGCCATCCACTAAGTTATGTTTCACTCACACAGACATTACACATTTTTTTCAGACACTACAAGGTCTTTTCAGATGAGGCATCGCACTGGCCTGAAGGCAACACAAATGTGACAAAATAGCAACGAAAAAGCCATTAAAATGTGACATAAAAAAAGCGTCAAAACAAAATCTGAAAAACCAACAAAAAATAGAGGAATAAGCAACAAAAAAAGTGTCAAAAATTTGACAAAAACACAACAAAAATGTCCCGGAAAAGCAACAATAACACACACAAAAAAAGGCAACAAAGACGCGACTAAAAAGCGACAAAAACGTGTCATAAAACACTTGCTTATAGGCTGTAAGCTCTCGAGTCGAGAAGCTTTAAGATTTGGGTAATGCTGAACTCGAGAAAATCTACTCGGTTAAGGCGGGGGTTAAAGTGATATTCTTGAAGTCTAAAGGTTTTACACATTTTATAAAATGTTTGACATTTTACAACAAAACCATTTGATGTGTTTTGCAATTTTTTTTGAAAAAGTCCCTCCTCCCCGGATCTCAGCAACCAATCAGTCTATCCCGCGTTGACAAATGAGACGAGCTTTTCCTGTGAACCGGTCCAATCTGGAGGGGAGGGGGAGGAGCTTGATCGTTTAATTTTGAAAATTCTGAACTTTCCAAATTAATTATTTGTATCTATTACTTGTCCTATTTCATGAACTTGCAAGCACATTTTCCTGTATTTCTGTGAAAGATTGACCCTGCAAGTTGTGAAATATGCCTATAAACTTTATTTGTATAACCATACAACGACATTGTGTTCAGGTGTTAGTCCTGAGCCGCTGTGGGCCGGCCTGAGTTTTTGGAAGTCAGGGAAACCGTAGTTCCCAGAGGAAACCTGGCTGGCTGTCTTCAGTCTCCTCTGATCCTCTGGAACGGTGCAGTGCCTCCTGGGTTTGTCCCCATTTCAGAGCGTGGTGTCCTGCACTGGTCGACTCCTCCACCTCCTCCTTCCTCTTCCTCTTGCGCAGCTCCCTCCGCTCGACAACAGTCTTTCACCATCTTCTACTCATTTGTCCCTTTTTTGTTTCCTCTAGCTCCTTTTGTGACGCCTCCACTAATGTGAGTTGCTCTCGGAGTTTCAGAAGAAGAAATGTGTTTATCTTAAATGTCTTTAGCGCATAAGCTAGCTGTTTGTTTACTTTTAAAAAGCTGCTTTCTTCAGGACCATTATGGGCTCTTTGAAAAAAAAAAAAAAAAAATAAAAAAACTCTACCGGACCCCACAAAACACTGAAAACACAAATGCAGTTTGCAGAAAAAGGACCAAAAACTCAGCTGTAGAGAGATGGAAGTTGCCTTCTTGTTTACGCGTCCCTGTGAGAAATCGCAAAATATGTCCGGAAAGTCAGGAATGAATTTAGACCACATCTAAAAAATGCATTTAGTGGCTCCTGTAATCAAAGAATCAGGTATTGGGCGTTTGAATAATACCATCAGTTACCACCACTGATTGTTATGGAATACGGCGTTTGTTTCTCCCATCCCTGGCAGCGGATCCGACGGCAGCTCTGAGTGAGCGGCAGCATATTTGAAGCGTGCTCTGAAGCTTTCGCGAGAGCGCTCGGGGAGAGAGGAGCGGGCCCCGTGTGAAGAAGCCTTTTGAGACGCCCACACTTACAAAAATGCTGTTGTGTGTGGCTGCCGGCCGCCCACCCGGTGACAGATGGAGCCTCGCGAACACGTCGACGCGCTCACAGAGGAGCGCACGGTGCCCTCCTACGCGCCGCTAACACTGCCTCCTTCCTGTATCTGTTCCTACACACTTTACATTTCACAATACCCAAACAAGGCCCGCCGCGCTGGGAGTTACGTAACGGGAATGTCACCTTTGGTCAGGGAGCGACACGTTTAAAGACGATTAAAGCTCATCGAAAAGTGGCAACGCTGAAAAAAAAATGGTGGCAGATGTATCAAAGCAGGAGTGAAATAAGACATGGCGATGTAAAGGATCAGCCCGCGAGTTCACAGCCGGTCAAAAAGCTTTATAATTACATGCACAAATATGTAGGAGGATGAAAGTTAATAATCCACATCTAGAGCCTTTAAGGATACACTTTTGTCCCGTATGTGTTCATTGTTTCTCGTCCAAATGCGATTGCGGACGGATTGAACACAAACTATGGCAGACGGATTGAAAAACTCAATAAAACAAGAACGGGGAAAAAAAAAAGGACAGATGGAAACAAGATCCGAGCTCCAGATGCCACACTTTGAATTCCATTTCTTCCATTTTAATAAAAGTGCTCCAAACCCAACACATTCACTGTTCAAGAAACAAGTCCGTTCATTTGTACTGCAAATGAATTTTTCTTTTAGAATTCCTAAAGTCATGTAATATGAATAATACTATTTGAATGCTGCTGCACATACATGTATTAAGTCAACAACATTTACGTGACATTTGAAAACCTAAAAACTAGGAAGAGTTCTCTGACTAAATCCGGACTTAAAGGCGCTATACCAGATTCTCTTTAGTGGTGGAACAAAATGTACTTTTTGAAAGTGACCCAGCGAGTTGTGAAACGTACCTATAAACTTTTCCCTGCGGAAAAATCAGGATGCAACAAATGTTAAGGCTGGGACGATACACGTTTGTCGCGATCCAAAACGTATCACGATACTCAGGGCCCGATACGATACGTATTGAGATACAATATCTTCCAATGCACGAAGTATTAAAGGAACAGGCCACCGTGTTTCCATACTGAGATATGTTCTTACCTGAGCTTAGACGAGTTGATGCGTACCTGTCTGGTCTTTGTGGGTGTCTTCACTCACGCAAAAAGATGTTGTTAGCGTTTGGCTTCTCCCAGCATATTCCTATGGTGAAGTTGGAAGCGGCCACGCTCTTCCTTGGACACAAAGACCAGACAGGTACGCATCAACTCGTCTAAGCTCAGGTAAGAACATATCTCAGTATGGAAAAACGGTGGCCTGTTCCTTTAAATGAATGATTCATCATGATGACAAACTGCAATATTTTACCCCGAATTGAAAGTGCAAGTTGAGTTTCCAAAATGTGTAAATTAATTTAAAATCAGTCTGACATTGATTAAAACATTTTGAAAAGCACAAATGGCAGAAGCATGTTAAAGCAGTACTAAGTAACTTGTTTACCTTAATAAATCCTTTCCGTAGTCCCTATGGGGGGTAATACAAGTGTTAAGGGGATGATCTTTTACGCTCATGCACAATTAATAAGTACAAATCTGCAACATGCTACGACACCTGCAGTGGCGCTTATGGCCTCTAGGGTGCGCGAGTTGCTTAATACTGCTTTAAAAGTCTGGCTCTTTAGTTTAAACCAGTCGGCACCAAATATGGATTTAACAAAATATGCTTAAGTCCGAAACATTTGTATATATTCTTTTCTGGAACTGAGTTGAGTATCAAAAGTATTGTGATACAAAGTTTCTGATACGATGCACGTGTCACAATAAAGAAGTATTGCGATATATTGCAAAACGATATTTTGTATTTTGTTACATTGTAATTTCATTGTAATAAAGAAAAAGCAAAACAGGTATAGGGCCTTTAAACGAACAAACCCATTAGTAAACCTTAGTTCTTCTTTGTTTTCTACTGCTATGGTTCCACTACACACTACAGTTTGAGATTGGGAAGGCTAAAGGCATCATATTGTGTCAGACAAATTCCAGCCGCTTGTGTTCGGTCCCTTTTATGCAATGTTTCAAAACCAAAACACGCACATCCCAGTCTCCAAACGTGTGCTGGATCAAAAACAAACCCTTATTTAACATGTATCATTGTGAGTAAACGTTTGGCACATTCGCACAATATAGTATCTATGTGCGAATGTTGAATTAGAATTGCAATTTATGATTTAAACCCAAAGTTATGATAAATCAGATAAATCAATTGCAGAGGACTTTATACTGAATCAGTGGTTCCCAAAGTGGGGGCTACGGGACACTGAAGTGGGGGGTCACAAGATGGTTTTGAGACAATATTTTTTTTACATTTCTGTCATTGAATTTGATGTTTTTCTGATTGAAAACAGCATATTTTAGTGAAATGAAGCCACATATCGAAACACAGCAGCCAAACTAACATTATTAAACCAGATTTGAAATGTTTGGCACCTTAAATGATTGTAAACGTTAACTATATTTTACAGACAAGGGTCCCGAGTTGTTGGTTGAGTGATTTTGGGGGTCGCGGCCTTAAAATGTATGATGAGAAAATGTATTGCATGTTTTCTGTTATTCAATGTTTTCATATAAAAGATAAGGCAAAACTGGCACAATTGTCTTGATTGTTTTTAAATGAGCTAGAAATGACTGAAAAAATATGTGAAATCCAAATATTGCTTTGTTTTTGGCGTTTCAAAAAGGTTAGGAGTTAGATATTGCAAAACCACTCCAAAAAACCTTCAGAACATATTGTTAAGACTGTAAAAGTTTGGAGTCTTAAGTGACGACACTGTTGTAAGAGTAGAATGGAAATCTCTTGTTGTCTCCCTGAATGGAAGGGATTATACATTTGTGTTACAGATTCGTGTCGGGGGGGGGGGGGATTCCGTGCGTCACGTGGACACCAAGCATGTCAGTATTTGTGAATGGATATGCGTGGCCATGTTGGAGTGATTTCGGACCAAATCTGACGTGCCATGAAATAAACATCGTAAAAGGAGAATTTGGCCTGTTTGTACTCTCAGGGCGTCAGGACATTAAAACTGGACAACTCACAAAACTGATCGACGCTTTTCACCTGCCGTGTCTCGAATTAACCGCGATTGATCGAACAACATGCATTTTCCGTTTAGGTTTCGTAACAAGTCTATGCCGAGATTTGGAATCATCCCAAAGTCTAACCCGTATTCTGCGAGTTAAGCTCTTATGTGAAATCACGGGGTGTTTCTTTTTGTGTGTGTCTTGAATGCGTCTGCTGCCCCGCCCCCCACCCCTCCCTCCCCCCTCTCCCCTGTGGGACGGTGGCCCTGGTGCACCCTTCGCCCACGCTCCTCCGGGCGCTCAGGGCTCCATGGGGGGTGTTCGTTTTTGTGCGCGGACCTCGGGGGTGTCGGCCGGGGGTCCAGCCGGCTCCTCCAGACCCCACCACGCCGATTAATCATCTGTCACCCGCGCCGTTTGTTCCGTGCGCAGCTTTGTCTTTGCCTTAACGAACGCCGCTAGCAACCGAAGTTTAGGGCGAAACACTTCTGCGCGCTCGCTACTCGGGCCGAGCGAGTTAGGGCGGCGACATACGAGAAACAATGCGATATTCGTCAGCTGTCTTGAATTTTGTTTTTTCAGAGATTCACGTCA
Organism: Proterorhinus semilunaris; assembly: GCA_021464625.1. Classification (NCBI taxonomy): domain Eukaryota; kingdom Metazoa; phylum Chordata; class Actinopteri; order Gobiiformes; family Gobiidae; genus Proterorhinus; species Proterorhinus semilunaris. The sequence goes on from CM038357.1 coordinate 32,080,612, forward strand.
AAAACAGACTTACAAACAGACTCAATTAGCACCAACACAAGGCTAAAATTTAGCTAAATTAGCTAAATCATGACTATAGCCTAATGGACATTTGTAAGTTACCATTTGTTTCTGTTTTAGACTGTGTTGGCAAATTTTTTTATTGTAACCTTAAGCGATACCGATATTGCATCACTTTTTAAATTTACGATAATGCTAATAACGCTAATATGCCACTGTATTGTGCTGCCCAAGAAGATGCGCAGTTGCGAGGTTCAGTTGAATGTGGTAATTAGATTTACAATATGAATCTTAATATCAAGTTTCAGTGCTTATGGCAAGTTTAAACACACACGGAACACTCATCCAGGCCAGAAACTCTTATCTGACGCGCTAGGCTAATCGTAGAATCAGTTGCACATCAAAAGGTCTAAGCTTTAGAGTCGACAACTTTCATACATCAAACCAGATGCAGAGAACTATTCAGATTCAAAGTTTCACTCAATTTGAAAATATTATTTTAATCATAGCCTATCGTCAAACTAGCCTGCCCGTTCAGTGGCTAGTTTGCTACATCGTTAGCATTAGCATAGCAACCAACTAGGCACGTAATTACAGAACATGCATTCCAAAATTCTTTTGCTGGTGAGCAGAAGAAGCAGAAAGAACTATTCCGATTCAAATTGTCAAATCGATTTGCGGTTAATATTTTAGCCCTACCGTCAGAATCTAGCCTGCTCGTTCAGTGGCTAGTTTGCTACAGCGTTAGCATTAGCGTTGCAACAAACTAGACATGCAATTAGAAAATATACATTACAAAATTCTTCTTTCTTTGGTTGTCCTTAAAATTAGAGAGCAGCTGAGCGAAACAATGCATTTGCCGTTAATTAGATTGGCGGGCCAGATAGACAGTGCAGAGGGCCTCATTTGGCCCTTGGGCCTGAGGTTTGACATGTGTGATCTATGTGGTCATCTGCTGTCCGAGCCATTATCGTGACCTCCAGGACCTCCTTCTGACGTGCCCATTTTTGTAACGAGAAAATCACACACCAAATACGCCGTACAATGCCAACATGGTGATACATATTGATAAGCTAACCATCTGGCAATACTTTCACCCGTCTTCAATTTATAGGACTTTTTCTTTTTTTGACACATAGCACACATTTCCCTAAACACTCTCACACTATTTTCTTCATTAGGGCCAAAATCACAAAGCACTGTTCTCTTTGATCAACAGTTCACTTTGTTGAAGCACAGAGAAGCTTTGACAAAAAAGATACAGAGGAGTTTTTGGAACTGCGTGCGAACTGGTTCCTAAATTGGTTTTGACATATGACTGAGTCCTAAGTAAATTTGAAGATGATTTGAGCAGGTAAGTAAAACAAATCTGCCAGTGGTGGATGTCTTTTTGCATCTTGTCACATCTATGAAATATCTAATTGCTCGGCTTGTCGCAATAACAACTTCTAAAGGTTGATATACTGAGGCAGGAATATGTTGCGATAAACGATGTGACTGAAGTCTAAAGCTTAATAATGACCATGAATCTTTGTTTGGAAAGTACAGTAACACTTTATTTTACACTATTTTTGATACATTGTACCTGCCAAATTTAGTACAATGTAATGTGCTATGTAACAGTGTATAATAACTTTGTACCTATGTAGTACATACACAATGGAATAATATATATTTGTAGTTTGGAGGAACAGAATGTAACAAGACATAAGACCTTAAGGTTCTTGTCATATTATAGTATGTACCTCCAAAGGACTAATGCACATGAATCCATTGTTTATGTACACAAGATAGTATTTTTGCAGTGCTTTAAATAGCATTTAGTGAGAGAACGTGCAACGTGTTTTCCTCATTTGCAATACCTCATCAGAATGCAATTAGCTGGGAACACAAAAGGCAGCGCAAGTTAATCCTATTTCCTCAGGTCACATGGTGTGGTGCATTTTTGGTAAAATATTACAGAACAAATATGGCAAAATAGTTCCAAAATCATGAGTCTTAGCAGAAGAAACTACAGCTCAATCCTATAATGTAAAGGCCAAACACTTCTTCCAATGCTATGGTTTAAAATGCAAAATAAGCACATTTACAATTTGAAATCTTACAATTCTCATGCTTGGTGTGCACTGAAAAAAAATATAGGACTAGGATTATTATTATTTTTTCTCAATTGTTGGGACTTGACTTTCTCTATGTCAGAAACTGAGCACATTTTCACTCTTTCATTCCCAATACACACGCAGAAAGTGAACACGTCTTCATTTGCAGTTGCAGTTTGTCTCGCTGTGCAGTGTGTTGTTTCGTCTCTGGGTATTTTGACATTAAAGTTCACAGATTTCTACATCAAAGTCCAAGTTTGAACAAAGTGTGCAGTGCTTTGTGATCGGGTCCTTTCAAAAAGAGAATAATGTACAGTGTTGAAGGCAAAAATATGCCCTATCAATTGAGAAAATACATACATATATATATATATTTTTTAACTTAAACCCAAACGTTGAAGCTCTCGTGTGTGCAGCGTTTTCTGGAAAAAGCCGTGCTCTGTTCTTAATGAAACATAAGGATCTGGAAAGGGAGGGGGGGGGGGGGGGGGGGGTGACTGACTCCTGACGTTGGACAATGGATGGTGCTTTTCTGACATTAATAAATGACCGCGATTCAAATCTAATTACTCACTGAACGCCCGAGTCAAATTGCTTTTTTGTTTGGGGAGCGCGGACCGGTTAACTGCCAGACGACGTTCTAAATAACGATAATAATAATAACGTCATGTCTTCACTTTAGTTAAGGTGCAGAACGGCGTCACTGCAAAAGGGACGAGGTCTGAGTGTTTGCGTCGAGCTTGAAAACGTCACAATGCTCTCTCTTCTGTCAGATAAACAAGAATAAAAACGGATGCAACTGTTACCACTAAAAAATAATGCAACGTATAAGCCACTCGGTGTGCCATTAAGGCCACTCCGTCCAAGACAGTAGAAAGTATTCATGGCTTTATACGGGTTACAAATAAAATCACACAACACCCTCTGATAAGATCATCGTTTGAAAGATGTGCAAAGTCAGAATAATGGAGCATAAAGAAAGATCCTGCAAGAAGAGGTGAGGAGATAAACGTGTCGCACAACGTCTACTGTGTATGACGTAAAAAATCTGCACTTCGTTCTCAACTTGTCTTTTTTGGAGACACATATAAATCTAACGTATGACGCTAGGCTGAATGATTCATTGTGAGACTAAAAAAAAAGGTAAATTTTTAGGGCTGAAATGAGCAAAATGTAAAGGCTGCAAAATATATCGGCAAACTGCCTCTATGTGTTTAAAAAATGTGATCCAGCGTACATTTTTTCCTACTTTAAAGATACTTGGTTTTCGATACTAATACCCAAACTATACTTTTCTTGACACCTAAACAACTTTTCATTTTCCCCCCATGTTTCCCCCCCCCAAGTTTTTTCCCAATTGTTCCTCACTTTGCCAACTTACAGACTATCACTTTAAAGGCCCTATGCTTTATTTATATATATATATATATATATATATACACTCAACAAAAATATAAACGCAACACCTTTGTTTCTGCTCCATTTTTCATGAGATGGACTTAAAGATCTAAAATTCATTCCAGATACACAATATTACCATTTCTCTCAAACATTGTTCACAAATCAGTCCAAATGTGTGATAGTGAGCACTTCTGCTTTGCTGAGATAATCCATCCCACCTCACAGGTGTGCCACATCAAGATGCTGATCTGACATCATGATTAGTGCACAGGTGTACCTTATACTGCCCACAATAAAAGGCCACCCTGAAATGTGCAGTTTTTTGCTTTATTGAGGGTCTGGGGACTCAGAACCAGTCAGTATCTGGTGTGACCACCATTTGCCTCATGCAGTGCAACACATCTTCTTCACATAGAGTTGATCAGATTGTCAATTGTGGCCTGTGGAATGTTGGTCCACTCCTCTTCAATGGCTGTGCGAAGTTGCTGGATATTAGTGGGAAGTGGTACACGCTGTCGTATTCGCCGGTCAAGCACATCCCAAACATGCTCAATGGGTGACATGTCCGGTGAGTATGCTGGCCATGCAAGAACTGGGACATTTTCAGCTTCCAAGAATTGTGTACAGATCCTTGCAACATGGGGCCGTGCATTATCTTGCTGAAACATGAGGTGATGTTCACCTAACCCTAACTGAGATCCATCCGTGAAGAGAACACCTCTCCAACGTGCCAGACGCCATCGAATGTGAGCATTCTCCCACTCAAGTCTGTTACGGCGACGAGCTGGAGTCAGGTCAATACCCCGATGCAAATTGTGGTCACACCAGATACTGACTGGTTCTGAGTCCCCAGACCCCCAATAAAGCAAAAAACTGCACATTTCAGGGTGGCCTTTTATTGTGGGCAGTATAAGGTACACCTGTGCACTAATCATGATGTCAGATCAGCATCTTGATGTGGCACACCTGTGAGGTGGGATGGATTATCTCAGCAAAGCAGAAGTGCTCACTATCACACATTTGGACTGATTTGTGAACAATGTTTGAGAGAAATGGTAATATTGTGTATCTGGAATGAATTTTAGATCTTTAAGTCCATCTCATGAAAAATGGAGCAGAAACAAAGGTGTTGCGTTTATATTTTTGTATATATATCGAAGACTTCAACCACTAAGTACAGAAGATGACTCAAGTACCTTCATTGAAGATGGACAACTCCTGTACGACTGAGAACTTACACAGATATATATAACTGTGACAGAGGGGACACTCATTGAATCTGTTAGTTGTGTCCAAACTCATTCCTAACATCCCAGTCATTCACAGGGATCAGATTGTAAACATTTCACAACTTTCAGGCCGACTGTCACAGTGACGCTAACAAAAACTAGCCTGTAAGCTCGTAAATATATTTGCATAGCCCAACATGATCACCATAGCAGGGCTAAACAATTTTGGATTTAATCAAGATTCCTTTAAAGTGCATATGGCAGGTTTGAATGCTTTTGAAAATATGACTTATTAATATGGATAACAACTGTTGTAAGCAATAATCATTTTATTTCTATGAATGCTATTTTTTAGTTCCAGAGCAGTTTGACTCATTTCCCATTGACATAACATGGTCGGCACGGCAACACTTTGAAATGGTTTGCCTCTTCTATGTCACTTCCTGTCAGTGTCCAATAAGGAAGTGAAACTATAAACATCACCAAAATCGTCAAACTAAAGAAAGCTGGGTAATTTAATTTCAAGTTTTTTTAAGATTTTTATTTTTATTTTTTATTTTTTATTTTTTTAGGATACCCAAGTATCCGCTAGGGTTACTGAAGGGTCAAATACCAAATATCAACTTCTTTTTTTTTACATGAAAAGTTGCATAGTGCACCTTTAAATTGTGTTAACTATGTCTTAGCAATAACGATGTCTAATATATGCACTTTAATAATGATTGTGAATACTTGTAGGTGCACTCCAATTTGAGAAAAGACTAAAATACAAACTGCTAAACTAACACACAAATCACATTGTGTAGAAGTTGAAACAAGGGCTCCGTACTAAGAGGGAAGAAGTGATATTTGAAGTCGTGAATATTTAACCCTCAGCAAGCGATTTTGCGACATATCGTGGCTGCTTGCGATATCGACACGTTTGACTGTTTAGTTTCTGCCGTGTCGTGCTCCGCGCCTACGCAGTGACTCAGGTTTTTTTGTTGTCGTCTCTTTGGGGAGGGGGGGGGGGGGAGGGAGGAAAGGCAGTGATGGAAAGTTTGGCGTGGGTCTGATTGCATATTCATGGTAATAGGATTGACTGCTGCGTGTCAGATAATAGACAGGCTTCAATGGACACTATCTGTGGGAGCAGGAGCGAGGAGCGGACTGCGGCTAATACTCCAGGCATGCCCGCCACGTCAAAAGGCCCGCACAATTAGCTTTTTCAGGACGGTGCGAGCGGGACGGCTTCCCAGGAGCGGGCAGGAACACAGGCCAGTAGGAGAGGAAGATTATTATGTTCTATAATACTATTATAGAATTATAGTATTCTATTATTCTAGAATACTAGAATAATAGTATTCTATTATTATAATAGATTAACATTAATATTTTTAATTGCACTAAACCTTTGGAATTAATTAATTAAAATTAATTGAAAAAAGCCCTAGTCAAAACCCATTTGAAACATTCCTAAAACTTTCCCGACGACCCACTTCCCCACAAGGATAAGTGCGTTTCACAACGTTCAGCGCCACAGCCACAATCATACTAGCTACAAATTAGCTTGCTAGCTCTTGAACTAGGAAGGAAAACAACAACAACAACAACAGAGCTTTATAATGAGATTAACCTCTTAACCCCCACTTTAACAAAACAACTCATTTGAAAGAAAGACCTACAAAACTGATCTTAGATTTTTCCTCGTTGTGTTTTCATGCGTCGCCATCAGTTTTTCGTCTTTTTTTCTTTTTGTCACATTTCTGTTATTTTTTCATCACTTTTTTGAGGTCTTTTTTAATTAATGCGTTTTCATGACTTGCGTTTTTGTTACTTTTTAGTGATCTTTTTTTAGTGCCATTTTGGGTTACACTTTATTTTACAGTACCCTTGATACATTGTATCCAACTAAAATTAGTACAATGTAATCAGCTTTATAAAAATCTGTAACAACTTGTATCTATGTAGTACATACACAATGGAATCATGTGTATTAGTACTTTGGAGGTACCTTTTGTATTAAGACATAAGACCCTTAGGGTTAGGGCTTAGGGTTAGGGTGCTATGTCTTATTACATTATGTTCCTCCAAACTATAAATACATATTATTCCATTGTGTATGTAACACATAGGTACAAGTTATTACACACGGTTACACAGCACATTACATTGTACTAAATTTGGCAGGTGCAATGTATCAAGGGTAGTGTAAAAGTGTTACCGTTGCGTTTTTGTTTCTTTTTCATCACTTTTTTTGTTGTCGCCATTTTGACACTATTTTGTCATGCATTTGTTACTTTTTTTGTACATTTTCGGCTGCATTTTTGTCGCGTTTTCATCGCTTTCGCCGCTATTTAGATTCGGGTAAAGCCTGGTAACCTGGATAATAACTGGAGAAAATGTGCTCGGTTCAGGTGGGGGTTAAGAGGTTAACAGCGCCTTTTCACAATGACAAAGCCCATTTCATTGAAAAAATATCAGGCACAGGGCCTTTATTGAGTTACGCAGTATTGGCTAAAGGAAAGTAAAGCAAAGGAAATCTAAACAAAGAGAAAAATTTGATCCTTAAAATACATTGCTGGCCATTTGTCTTATATATATATATAGCATTTAAAGTAAGAACACTACACAGCAACAGTAAAAGCCAAAACTACAAACATTACAATGAGGTTCCTGAAGACAACCAACAGCTGAAGACTAAAACATCCCTCAAACAGAAGTAAACTTTACTCGACGGTCGTTTGCTTGTGGCCTTTGTTAAAGCTATGGAGTGGGACCTGCGACCCCCATTTGTCTGGTTTGGCCTGGAGACGTCGGCACAATCAGGCAAACAAATGCCCTTTACTCACATTTCAATTGTATCAAGGGTTCTAGATGCATGAAATATAAAAAGCAAAGAAGCGCAATACAACAACATATTGGTGTGCTCTGGGGAAACAAAATGGCCCCACTTCCACATATACAAAAGCAAGTTAGTCATGTGTTAGTCGCTCAAAACGCTGAATCTTCTTCATTTCTCAATAACTAAAGTGACATCAATGGCA